>OZ010795.1:47013581-47613581 GCA_963932465.1 Maratus speciosus | reverse complement strand
AAAACATTGTCAATACAAAGGTTGTAGAGCTTAAAATTCTGAATAAAATGAGTATCCACAATATTTTTGTTCAACATTAAGGTCGCAATTCTATTTCAAAATTTTACCTTAATTGCTAATCAAGAGTTTGAAGCTAAAAGAGACTGAGTTACCTTAACAATATCTCAAAACAGCTAACTCTATCAAAATATTGTTAGTACAACTGTTGTAGAGCTTAAAATTGTTAATATAATGAGCACCCACATTAATACTTTTGTTCATAATTAAGGTTGCAATTCTACTTAAAAATTCTGCCTTAATCGCTAATCAAAAGCTTGAAGCCAGGGGAGACCAGGTTAACTTAACAATATCTCAAAACAGCTAACTCTGTCAAAAAATTGTCAATACAAATGCTGTATGTTAATTTCCAACCTATGTTGAAGGGATTAAAACAATTTCTAGCTTTCCCCAAATTAATTTCAAATTCAGCTTTTTTTTCCATCCCCTAAAACTGGGCCCGTAATCAAGAGGTTAAACTGCAATTCTCAAATTGTCCAAAATAATGAACTAAAATAATTACAAAAACCAAAAACATAAAATGCTTCAATAAATTTTAAAAAATGCAGGTATGTAAAAATTAGAAGCAGGGTGGACTGATAACCAGGTCTGTTCTGGCTTCAAGCTCTTGATTAGCAATTTAGGTTAAATAGAATTATGAGCTTGATGTTCAACAAAAATATTAAGTGTGGGTACTCATTTTATTCAGAATTTATGTTCCAAAACATTTGTATTGACAATGTTTTTGACAGAGTTAGCTGTTTTGAGATATTGTTATGGTAATTAAAAAAACCTGTTTTTTGACTATATATCTGTACATATTTTCTAACGCTCACCTACTACGAGGGGGGGGGGGGAACTAAGTATATTCATTCTAGACCTAAACTAAATGGATTAAAACAATTTCCAGCTTTCCCCTAATTAATTAATTTGGTCTTTTTCTGCTCCCCTACCACTGGGCTATTAATGTTCTACTGATTGATGGAAAAACAAGTAAAATAATTAAAAATCTGCATGCTATGTAAAATGGACCATTGATAAAATAATCTTAATCATTAAAGTTTCATAGAATTTATAAATACATACCTCACGCTCTCTTTTAGTTAAATCAGTGTGATCACAGATCTGTGACATGGGTCGAGATAATTTTAGAAGCAAATCTTGTACCCATATCACTGAAGAAATAGTTTCTGGGATGTCTGGATAATGTGGAGGTTCATCTTTACATGATAAAAATTCATTTTCTTTTTCATAAATCTAGAAGTATATTCAATAGATAAACAGAAAATCCTGGCATTAAGAAAATATATACATATCAATAATCTAATTCAAAACCTTTCACTATACATATAAAATGCAAATGAAAATTTCCTTCCAACTGCTTAAGTTAAATTCTGTTGCATGGATTTTGATGGGACTGCAAATTTGTGTAGCAGAGTATTTCTTCTATGCAAATTTAATCTGAAACACTGTCTTAACTTCCCGAGATAAGAATGCACCCCTGGGTGGTAGAAGGCAGCAGTAAAAATGCAAGAAAATCATAAGTTACGTTGAATGAATTACTTCCTGATGAAATCTGATCCATAGAACCCGAGAAAAGAATGCGCCATTAATGTTTGAAAATGGTGGTAACTGAAGTCTATATTTAGGAAAACATATTTTTAAACAAAATCTTAAGACAAAATACAATATTTCACCTTGATTCAAACATAAAATGCTCAATATGAACTTTAAAAAGCTCGCTGTTTTACTTAAAAGGTGACTAAAATAATAGAAGAGATGTTACAAGTTAAAAATACATTTTATTTAAAACTTCTTAGTGCTTTTGGGCTTTCCTAAGTCCTTCATCAGAGAATATTTTAATAACTAGTTGCCCTTTATTTATACAAATATGTCACTTCCTGGTCAGCTCCCAGTCCAAACGAATGGAATGCAAGAAAATCAAAAGTAAATACAAATACGGGCATCTTTATTTGGACCAGGAGCTGTTGAAGAAGAGATATATTTGTATAAATAATCGGCAATTAGTTATTAAAATATTCTCTGATGTAGGGCTTGGGAAAGTACAAAAGTACTACAAAGTTTTGAATAAAATGTATTTTTAAGTTGTAACATCTCTTCTATTATTTTAGTTGCCTTTTAAGTAAACCAGTGAGCTTTTTAAAGTTCATATTGTATATTTTACATATTTTTATATTTAAATAAAGGGGGAGAAACTTTTATGGACAAACTCTTAACTCATATCAAGGGACTCTTCTCACAGAACACACTAATAATCTTCAATTATGTTGATAAAAACCCTTTAAATTATGTCTTTTGCATTTGGCAACATTTAATATCTAATATCCTTTCATATCCCAAATTAGATAGGGAATCGACTTATCTGTTGAAATGGATCTCTTTTTAGTTCAGTTTTTAATGAATGCTTGTGTCTTGTCTGGTACTATCTCAGAATTTTCTCTACCATCAGCATCAGTTTTTTTCAAAAATTAAAAAACATTTCTGACTGATTTGAAAAAAAAAAATTGGATATTCGGATGTAAAAAAAAAATTCTACATTTGCTCTGAAATTTTTAAATTGATATCTTGTTTAGTTTTCTTAATTTTAGTCAATTAGTGAAAATTGTCATTATCTTTCATTTTCACTTGAAAATCAAGTCCAACAGATCTACATTTTTTTTTCTGTTTCGAAAAAAAAAAAAAAAAAAAATGCTTTTTTGAGTCTTTTAATAAGTTTGTAATTAATATCTGGATTAATTACTGGCTGATTTTCACACACACACAAAAAACAATATTGAAAAGGGTACAAAATTTACTATAGTTGAAAGTTTAAAACCAGATTATTTTTATTAATGTAGAAAAATTAACTCAAAAAATGAAAAAAGCACTAAAAAACGCATAAAAAATAAAATGAAAAAAAATCAATCAAAAAATTTTAAATCAGGCTTCAAGGTGCAAAACTACATATATAAAGGTATCTTCCTCTCAAATTTTGTAACTCTATGTGCAGCAGTCTCTTTAGAACCAGCCGACAGACACACACACTCACTCACACGCAAACTTCTTTCCTTATTATTATAGATTCCATGGAACACAAATTTAGTCTAAATTGAGGAATTATAGATGTAACACAAAACTATAACAAATGAGAACATGCCACAGTGTTATGCTTAGAATATGTTGTTGTGCAGATGAACATTTAAACAGAATAAAAAATGTAAATTTGTAAATTACAAATGTAATTTTAAAAATCAGTCTGCAGAACTCAAAAAAAAAAAAATAGGTGTTGGTTTTACCAAACCAGTGCAAACTTGCTAAATACCACCACTGATTACAGGTACATACAAAACATCTTCAACCACCTGTTTTTTTTTTTTTTATTATTATTATTATTTATACACAGTTTAAAATCAAATAATTATAAATATATATCTAATCATAAATGTATTTTAGAGAAAATATCATAATTGTAAGTCCTAGTCTGTCAAATAAATATATAACTGTAACGTACTATAATAACAGTCAAAATACACTGAAAAAAAAAGAAAATATCTTCTCATACTATAACAATTCATATTACAGTACACTGTCTTATCACAATTGTAGTATCTATTTAATATATATATATACAGTAGACTATCTTCAATCTGTGACCCTAAAATCTGTAAATGCCTAAAATCCGAATATTTTTTCAGATGTAAACAGTCAAACTTACAGTTAAGTTGCAGAAACAAAATTCAAGATGGTGGTCAAATCAGCGGTGATTGCAGTGTTTTTTTTACAATTTTTTTGTTAATCATGCACTTTTGGCTATCACAACTGATTAATTACTAAATAAAATGATGTGCTTTTGATTTTGATGTAAATTAGCAAATATATAACAAAAATTCACAATATTATAGGTCCTGCACAATATTCGCAAGTGTAAACTGTGACCGAATTGTTTATGTTTCTTGCATTCATTTCCCCCCGTGTTTCAATTTTTATTTTATCAATATCACATAAACATTTTAATTTTCTGTTTAATATGACTGAACTCAAGTTTTTTTATGAAGAAAATATGAATTTAATTTAAAAAAAATCAAGATGCCGCTAATATCGATGACGAACATAATCTTTTTTTCAAGACATTTTTAATCAATCAAGCTTTTTTGTTCATTAAATCTGGATAAACAAGACATAAAACTTCGTTATTTTACAATTATGGTGTAAATTATTTTCTTAGATAAAAATATGGCACAACCGTAGCTTTCGCACAGTACCTGCAACTGTAACTGTTGAAGTCGTATTGTTTATGTTTACTTTTTTGCATTCGTTTCGGTTTTAATCTGTAATCAATGATTTTTATTTTTTCATGATTTTGTACGTAATTCTGCCTAATATGACTTATTCCAATATTTCTAATGAAAAAAGACAGAAAAAAAAACAAGTTAGTTTGCCAATAACCCAAAAAGTAGAGATTATATAAAAGCTTGATTCTGCTTTTAAAGCTAAATTTTTATTATTTTACATAATTATTTTATGTAATTATTAATTATTAAATTATTTTAATATTTTACTTAATTATTTTAATAATTTACTATATTGTAAGTATTCATTATAATTTTCAATGCTTAACTACATTCAAATTACTGTTTAAAATATGTAAACAAAACAGAGACCAGAAATCCACAAAATTCTAAAATTCGCAAAACCACTGGTTTCAAGATGTGAAGATTTGAGCGAGTCTAATATATATATATATATATATATATATATAGTAGACATATATATATTATTTTTATATTTTATTTTTAGTTTTACTTTTAACATTTTTTGAGCTTATATATATATATATATATATATATATATATAAGGTCAGAAATGTCGCATGAACTATTTAAAATAAACGGTCAAGTGCGAGCATTACTCACGCACAAAGGGTTCCGTAGAATAAATATATGAATTTGTAATTGTATTATATAAAAAAAAAAAGTTGCTAAAAGAATACTAAGACTTTTTAAAAAACTATATAACGTAGGGTTGGGTATAACTGCATATATTAGAAAAGTGTAATCGGGTATACCATGAAAGTTCAAAGAGATATATGGAACAATATCAAATATAGCTATTCGTATAACTCTTTTTTTAATATTATCCTAATCTGTTTATGATGAACTTAATTCGGTACTGACAATAAAGGCAGTGCCATGTTATTCTGTATAAACTGAACCTAAAATTTCCTTTTTATTGTTCAAAAACATATTTTTTTAGATGATTTTACTGTTGAAATTTTCAAAATTTTGTATTAGCTAAATGCAGCATTGGATTAAAAATATAAAAATACTTTAAATACAAATTTATTTAAGTTCAGGGAAATTATTACAATCTGAAGTATAAGTAAGCACCAAAATTTTCATTCTAGTTGCAATATTTATTTTGTAATCCTGCGCATAAACTGTTATGCCAATTTTTTGTTCGACAAATGTCTAACAGTTTCGAGCCCCCTATAAATGCTAATTCTGTATCTTGCAATTTTTTAAATACATGAAACGAAAGAACATACTTATATCTTTCATTCCAATTAAAATTGTGTTTTAAAATCATATACATTTTAAGACATTAAATGTTGAAAATGGTCTTTTTTTCATTTTTTCCACTTTTTAGAGTCCCAAGACCCCTTAAATTAGTATGTTTTTAACAACTTGACGTTTATTGCTTTTATACTATTACTGGACATTACATTACACATATATATCATTAAAAGTCATTAACTAGACATAGTGTACACCGCCCTGTCCTTGTGTATGTCCAAAATGACCGTACCTTTAAGGGTTAATATCTCAGCTAATTACCGATGATTTTTTTCGAAAATCATTATCAACAATGCTTTTATTCTTCTGCAACGATAGGTATATTCAGCAATGCTCAACAATTTTTCTGAATGCCTGTAAATCGAAATTTGTGTATAACAGAAAAATGCTAATTACTCCAAAACTATGTGACCTAGGGTAATCGCTATAATTTTCCGGCAAGGTTTATATTAACATCTACTGCCTCTAATTTTTTCATAATTTTAGTTTCAGCAGATTCAAAATTAGATGGGGGGGAACATATTTTTGCGCTACATTTTCAACAATATCTTTGAAAATATAATACCTAAAATTAAAAGAAATGTATTTTTGAGTTCAGCGTTACAAAAACTTTCACAGGATACCCCACATGATATACAAAGAAAAGATTTTTTTTTTCAAGTAGCATAATTAGCCCCTCTACTTTTTTACTAAATATATTTATGAATGTATATTAATCCGAAAATATGTGGGTCAACGGTCTTTATTACTTCTCCGAATTTGAACTTTCCACGTTCCATAGTTTACGATTAAAATGGCTGTGACAGACAGACGGACAGACACAGGAGTGATCTTATAATGGTTCCGTTTTTACTTTTTAAGTACGGACCCCTAAAAATAATATTTATTTTTAATCATTTGGAAAAATGGTTATTTTCCTCGTCATGGTAGGAAATCAAAAGCATATCTGAAGCTTTATATTGGTTTAATCCGAATTTTATTCGTTTTCTGATGGGTCTATACAGTAATCTGTATTTCCCTTTACTTTCAATAGAGATGGATACTTGTGTTGCCACTATGACAAAAAAGTAATAAAAACTACAAAAAAAAAAAAATAAATAAATAACTCAGAAACAAATTGATATACAGCTTTCAAACAAATTGCATTTAAAAGTACATTTTTTTCTCTATACGGTGTAAAAAGTAATATTGTGGGATGTTTAGAAGTTTAAGAATGAAATTTCATTTAAAATGGGTCGTCAGATTTCTTGGACGATGGAAAAGCCTTTTCCCAAACAGCCAATGAAATGCTTGGATAATACGTAAGTTTCTGGTGGATAATACGTAAGTTTTAAGAAATCTGACGGGTCGCAGGCGATTTTTGTCGCTTGCAATTTTTACGTGTCATAACACTATTAATGTTTAATTCATGACGTACGTAATGTATGATGAACTCCGTGCTATTTTTTATGTCTTAAATTTTAGTCTTCGAAAAAATCGTTTTTCAAATGGTCGTTGTAATTTGTTAAATTGCTTTTTTTATTTTATTTTTTAATTTAATTTATTTATTTAATTTTTTTGTAAAATATTACAAAACAAATACAATAGCAAATATTTTAAAATCAACTAAATAAATTATTAAAATAATTAAGTCTAATAGCCTTTGACACTTAATTAAATTTGCAATAATTTTACTTTTTAGTTTCGCCTCCCCCCCCCCCCCCCCCCAAAAGTCGAAAATACTAACTTCTTTTATGAACTGCTTCAACATGTCATCATGGCTTCTATCAATGAAGTCTTGAATACGAGATGAAACTGAAACTTTCTGGAAACTTTTTGTTAAAATGTAAGCATCTTCCCAGGACAATGTTGAGCGAAACATTTTCTGCATGTAGATTTTGATTTCATCCTCAAAGTTGTTTATGTCACGTTGGAATGTTTCCATTATACTGTCCCACTCTGACTTGAAAGCAGGATCGTAAATGTCAAAGTTAGCCTAAAAGTATAATTTGAAAAAACTTATATTACACACATATACAGGGCTACCAACCTCTGCCAATATTAATGTATAGTTCAAGAATAAGAAAATTTGTCAGTTTAAGCCAGACAGTGTTGCAGTCATAAAAAAACAAGAGGGTATATACTAAAGTCATGAACGTCATGCCCAGAGTATATGCTATAGCTTATATTTGAGAAACAGAGGGTATATGGAGATTCTTTAAAAAATCCAGAAGGTATATGGTATGTACCTTCGTATAGCCCCCACTACACCCCTGAGTTTAAGGTATCATGTGTATTCACTAACAATTAGGAAAATGCTTAGTATTGAGAAAAATCTAAAAGAAATTTTTTCCCAAAAAACATTGATTTAAGTATCAAATATTAACATTCCATAAGCACAAAGATAGTAATACAAGGTGAACCTAATCTATCACGAAACCTTACAGAGTGAAAACTAATAATTCCTTTATTTAAATGTATTTATTATAAGCATATTTATATAAATCAAAGTTAATTTTCAATAAAGTTGCCTTTTATTTTTACTGCAGTCTTCAAATGTTCTAGAAACTTTTCACTGATTTGATAGGAATATATCGAAAGGAGAAATAAATAAAATAAAAAAGGTATAAATAAATATATTTTGCAATAGAAATAATTATTTTCTGTGAAACAAAACATATCTACAACTTTAACTTCATTTAACTAGATGCACTTGATGAATAGTGACATATTATTATGTGTTTACCTTTATGCATTCATCAAAGTTATAAAATTTCCTTTCAAACAGGTTAAATTTAATGAGTTATAACCAGTATTGCCAGGTGTTCTGATTTTCAGAGATTCCAAGATCTGTTCTGTGAAATCACTATGCAGTATGCCAAAGGTAGGGCTACTATAATACAGGCTGAATCGTCAAGCATTTTGTTTCCCACTTAGACCAATCGTTCTTCGCCTACCAGCAATTAAATGGCAGCGTGAGTCAGCCCGTATTATAGGAGCCTTACCAAAGGTCTTGATTTTTCATGATGTCAAAATTCTTTTACATTTCTTTTAGTACCACTCTATTCATTAGTCTACATCAAGTGTAAATTTAGCAAAGCCTATGAAAACAAAACCTATTTACAATGGACTTTACAATTACTTTTATGATCTCATAAAAAAAATACCATACAAATATACTTGCTAAGATAGTAATCTGTCTTACATGTCTTCTTTGCATACAGAATATGGATTTTTTTACTTTTAAGATGGGATTCTGTTATGGATAGTTTACAGTTTTATAGGATTTACTGTATTTTGATGCTGATTTAAAAACCGTTGTTCCACTTTTTGTGACAGAGGGCCTGATGACACTAATTATGACTTAAGAAATGATAAGATCAAGAATGATAAATAAATAATAAATAGCATTTATTATCATTGTCTGTGAATTGTTTTTTTTTTTTTTTTTTTTTTTTTTGCTTCTTTGTTTAAATTTATAAAGAAATAAAAAAAAAATAATTTTTATAAATCAAATAAAAATTATTTGCTAAAATTTACCAAAAATAAATTAAATGATGAACTTATACAATTGATGAATTTATAATGGCACTTTTTATAACAGGGAATTATGAATGCACAAGAGAACAAGTACATAGTCATGCTTAAATGTATCTTACATATTGAATTCTTGATGTTATTCCAAATACTCTAACTTCTAAAACATCCAAACCTTTCACATCCCGGACAAAATATTTCAGATTAGTATTGAATATGTTACACAATTGCTCAAGCATCTGAAATAACAAAACAATATGTTACATTTTTATGCAATTTATAAGACTAATAGTCCTAAATCTAATTTAGATTATACAATATTAAAACATAAAAATCTAATATTTAAACAGAAAATATATAACAATTTAACACATTGTAATAATATATTATTTCTAATTGCTAAAAAGGGGTAAGCAGGGATGTAGTGGAGGGTATACGGGGGTATACGCCGCATACCTTCTGGATTGTTTTAAGGAACACCATATACCCTCTGTTTCTCAAGAAAGTATAGTATATATACTCAAGGGTATATGCTCTGCTTTGAGCGTATACCCTCTGCTTAGAGCGTATACCCTCTTTTTTTTTACGACTACACCACTGGGTGTAAGATTAAAACTTTAAAAACAGTAAAATAGTTTTATTTGACTGTTGACATGTTTCAACTCTTCCCAAGTCATTTTCAAAACAAATAAATAATGATATTCTGAACTTGCATGGTTTATGATGCAATAAACTAAAATGCCATCATTCAGTTTTTCATGTAATGCACGTTATTTATTTTATTTTATATGGCTGTTTATTTCTATTTTCGAAACCATTGAGTAGCTTGAGCCACAGTTTTGGTAAGCTGAATAATGCTGTATCATTACATACATTATTTTTATGTGGTAGAATCTCTATTGTTTCTCTTACAATAGATGGATAATATTGTTTGGAGGAAAAATTATCTTACTTTCATTGAAATTTATATGGATAATTTTTTCTTGATGTAACCTTGCTAAGGCCATGGTTTTTCTATTGTATTTAACGTCAGCTACATGCTCCTTTTTACTGTATTTAAATTTCCTGTTAGTCATTCCAATATAGTAATTCTTTGATACATTTGCTCTAGTTAATGGTATTTCGTAGTAAGATAATTTTCCCCTCCAAACAGTATAATCCATCCATTATAAGAGAAACAGTAGAGATTCTAACATGTAAAAATAACATATGTAACGATACAGCATCTTTCAACTCACCAAAACTGTGGCTCGAGGTACTCAATGGTTTTGAAAATAGAAATGAACATCCAAGTAAAATAAAAAAAAAAGTAACATGCGTTACATGAAAAACTGAACAATGACATTTCAGTTCATTGCATTACAGACCATGCCATTTCAGAATATCATTATTTATTTGTCTTGAAAATGACTCGGGAAGAGTTGAAACATGTCAACAGTCCAATAGAACTATTTTACTGTTTTTAAAGTTTTAATCTTACGCCTTTTTAGCAATAATGTATTAAATAGAAAAGTTGAGATTTGCCAAAAAATATTGATATTAAGATTGCAAAATTTGTAATAGACATCCAATACCAGTGGCGCCAATTTATAAGGGCCCATGGGGCATGAGCCCACCCAATAATTTGATCTCTCTGTCCACCCAGTTTCAATAGATTTAATTCATAATTTATTTTTTTATTTATTTAATCGCTGAAATGAAATTTGGTTTTATTAACATTCTCAAAATAATTTTGTTTGAAAAATAGTAAGGACATCAATTAGACTTTCAGAAGCACTGAAAAGCCCTTCAGCGAATGTATAATTAAATTTCTCACAAAAACAAATTCCCTGCATATTTTGCCATCTGTTTTGATGTCTTGAATTGATAAAGCACTTAGGTGGCTAAAATGTATGCTTTTCTTGACATTATTTTTTTGCACTTTCAATAGTTAGCAATTCCAATGTTATTTAAAATAAATTTTAACGTATTTATAAGGAAGAACTTATAAGAATATAATTTAATAAAATTATTCATAAAATTATAATTAAATTATAATAATTTAAAAATTTGCTTAGAAAAAACATAATTTAATTTCAAATTATCCTCTTTAGTCATTCGCTCCTCCCCTCTCTCTCTCCACACACATACACTCTAAGGGGTGGAAATTGTATGCGCGTTATTTTACTCAAATATTTTTGAGCCCACCCAATATTTTTGAAAAGTTGGCGACTGTCCAATACAGTTGATTCTCTTTAATTGGAACTCTTGTGGGTTTAAATAATCCAATTCGAAAAAAAGAAAAGTACTTTTCATGCCATTGCTAAGAAAAAAGTAATTAACTAGAAAAAGACACCATGTTTTTAATTTGAATTGTTTTAAACATATTAAATTGTAAAAAATATATTACAATCTAAAATTAAAAGCATCTTGAAAACCTAAAAATTGTTAGAAATACTAATCTCTTCAGAAATAGATAAAACTTATCATATATCAAGTTAATTGCTTTTCAAAAACAATTAATGCCTGCAATAAGTAAAATATTTACATCATTCATCCTGTTACGAAAATAGAACATTACTCTGTGTTTCCTCTTTTGAACTGTCAATCAAATGTTATAAACACTTGCATAATAAAGCTGCAGTATTGACATTATAAAGAACTATATCTACAATTTATTGACTTTAAATGAAAATGTGTGTTTCATTAATGAACATAACCTTGAATTTATTTATGTATGTAATCAAGTCTAAATAATGTTTTGTATTATTATTTTCAGTCTCTGTAGATGTTTTAACCTAGATAGGAGCAAAAAATGAATGTTCCATTGTCTCTTTAGCTATATAAAAATTAATTTAAAATGAAAGGTGGTGCAAAATTCTTGTGATACATATAATGAGAAGAATACACATTTTTAATAAACACCTTTACAAGTTCTTTACAGGTTAAATCATAATGGATAATTCACATAATTAATAGATAAAGCTCTAAGTTTATGTGGATAAGCAGAAAAATTACTGTGGACGATCCTGAAGAAGAAGGTAAACTGATTTCCTTTACCTTTATTATAGGATTTAAATGTGATTACTTTTATATCACATTAGTCTCATTTTAAAATAATCACTAATAAAAATAACAAAACACACACTATAAACTTTTATACAAAATTTCTTAGTATTTTCAACCTGCAGTTTATACGGCCATCGTCAGAGTATATTTTTATAATTAATTGCTGTTCCATTCATACAAATACTTCACTTCGTTTGAAATGGGAGAGTCAATAATTATTATAGTAGTTGAAAGTAGAAGTATGAATGGCACAGCAATTAATTATAAAAAATATTCTCTGACGATGGCCACGGGAATTGAGAGCCGAAAGTACTAAGAAATTTTGTATAAAATGTATATTTTTAACTTGTAACATTTATTTCATTATCTTTGTCATCTTTTAAGTAAAACGGTGAGCTTTTTAAAGTTCATATTGTGTGTTGTTTTACTGAATCAAGGTGGAATACTGCATTTCATCTTATGATTTTATTTAACCTAAAAATATTTTATCTTTATTGTAAACAGAAACATAATAACAGAAATAAAGCAAAAGAGATTGGAATATAGAACTAAAAATTTTAATCAATAAAAATTACATTCTTTTTGAAAAAAAAAAGAAAAAAGAGTCTAATAATGTTTGTTACAGCTTATTATTGCTATGCTTTTCAGATAATCTTTCTATTTCAAATGAATATTTCAATTCTTTTTCTATTGGAAGCTTCATCTTAATAAAAGTTTTCAATATATTATCAAATGAATCTATTACTTTTTTTATTAAGATGTTAAGGTTGCTAGGAGTCTTATCATCTGATACAGAATTATTTTCTGAATTGGAATTCTTTTTATTAAATTCTGAATTACAATTTTTTTTTTTTTTTTAAGTCTTTACTGGTTCTTTAATAAATTCTTCATCATTTAATTTCTCACAAATTTCAAAATCATTATCTGCTTCTGCAGATTCAGAAAAGTTACATTTTTCCACATGAAATTTTCAAATATGATTTCTTTTTTAAATCTCTTTCAATGGTGAGCATTTGTTTGCTACAATAACATATAATAACTTGCGAAAGGGATACCAGAATTGGCAACTTATTGCTTGCATGGGGCAAATAAAAAATACAAAAAAGCAATTTAACCTAAGAT
The DNA here is from genome assembly GCA_963932465.1 of Maratus speciosus. Lineage (NCBI taxonomy): Eukaryota > Metazoa > Arthropoda > Arachnida > Araneae > Salticidae > Maratus > Maratus speciosus. The sequence continues at coordinate 47,600,286 of OZ010795.1, read as the reverse complement.
CTGTCTAATATTAAAATAACACACTTTAGCGCTAACCTGAAATCTGTCAATGAACAGACAGATTTTCATTTTATATCGAACATAAAATTAAATAGGTTAAAAAATAGATCACATTAGAATTTGCTTTGAATTGTTTTTCATCTTTTATTTATTTATTGTTATTTTTTTTATTATCATAAAATTCTGCATGATTTCTTGCTCATTTATAACTTTCAAAGGGTAAAAATATTTATTATTGACTTTTATATCACAGAATTCTATGAAGCATACAGATCATTAAAGGCCAATAATTCATAACAATTCATAAAAAATGACTATTCTAAAGAGTTTATAGCAATATTACAGCTTTTCAACACTTTCCAGTATAGTTGAAAATTGTTTATGAATTCAGTTTGTATGTCTGTGTGGCAATGCTCTTGGGCAATGTGGCAATCCAAATTGTCTTTTTCAGTAAATTTTACCTTAGGATACCCAATGAGAAGGCATTTGATCAGATAGTTTAGGAGTTATGAAGGTTTAAAGTTTAATAGACTCCTAATGTTAAATTCATTTTTAATCATTGCAAAACCTTTAGTAGCATTATTGAGGGAGAAAAAATCCTTGTGAAACGTAAAGTAATTTTAACCAAATATTCCAAATTATGTGGAATTCTGTGAAGAATATCATTAAAACAACAATTGACTAAAAAAAAATCTTAAGTTAATTAAATGATGGAAAATTTTTATAAAACATATTTAGAGTAAATTCTTAAAACTAGAAAGATAAAAATAGACATTTTAAAACAAGGAATCAGCAGCGTGCGAAGAGAAAACTGTGCCCGGGGCAAACTTTCAATTTGGCGCCCCCTCCCCACAACTTTTCTTTGTGACAGGTGTCACAAAATTAAAAAAGTGCAGAAACAGAAACAAATTTTACTGAATACATATTTCGCGTTTATTTTGAAACATTAGGTTTAATTTTAATTTATAAATTTCAAAAAACTAAATAACATAAGAGAAAATTGCACTTATATTTTGGCAAAGAGGATCTGGAAAATGGATGTAGTAAAAATGTATCTAATAGTACAGTATAACAGTTTAGAACCCTTTTATATTCCAAAAAAGAAACCCCATGCTAATTTCAGAGTATTTGTTTTTGTCACAAGCACAGACTCAGAAAACAGAAGGTTAACGAAAGAGATTAAGACAAAGACCCAAGACAAGTTTTGAAAAGAAATAAGTCCTTATTCATAAATTTGTATATCTGTGTGTGTTTGGGGGGGGGGGGGGTAAAAGTCAATGCAATAACTTTGAAACGAAAAATATACGTACTTCCATTAGGAAAAAAATTCCCAATTTGTAAATATACAATTTTTTACAAATAAGAAGACAAAAAGAGGTTTGTGATATAAATTTGGCTCCCCCTAAAATTCCGCGCCCGAGGCGGCTGCCCCCTTTGCCCCCCACTTCGCACGGTTCTGCAAGGAATGTCACATTCTTGTACAAAAAAAACAAACAAAAATATTGTTTTCAGATTGTTTTTGTGTCATGGTTTCAGCAGATAAAAGAAAGATTTCTTGGGTCATGTGTGGTTGTTAAGCTTTGTGAGATTACATAAAAATTTCAGAGACATTTCTGCTACAACAGGAAAAAATTTTCACACTTTTTACAGTAGTTAAAAAAAAAGAAAAATATAGCGTTAAGCAAAATGTTTGGACTAAGTATAACACTAAACTGCTATCATATTTAAATTGCAATAAACGTTTTAAAAATATAATTAATATACAAACTCACTGTAATACATGGATAACAAATCTATATATTATCAACACAAAATCAGTTACCACTATGACTTTTTCTAAGTCAGAGCAAACAAGTATCATGTGATCGGTTTCGGTGAAAAACACCTTAATTTCAAAACCCCATGAATAAGATCCTCCATATTTCTCCATAACTTGACATTCTTTTAGATACCGATCTTTCCAAAATTGCAAAAGTTGAAGGGACTGGTTCACAATAGTCTTAATCTGAAATGAGAAATAAATTGCCTTGATTCTTCTTTTTTTTTTTTTTTTTCAAAGACTGTTACTATTTTTCAGATAAAAATTAAATTTTAAAAACACTTTTTATTTCAAGTTTTCATAACATTAATTTATGGTAATATTATATATATATATATATATATATACACTTAGATTATATAATCTTTTAAAGTATATATTTTCAGAGAACATTAAAATACAAAGTTTTAATAAAGACAAATAACATTGTTTATGGAGGTGAAATTGAAAATAAAAATGTAATATAAATATATTTCAATTTGAGGAATACAGTTGCAAAAAATTTATTTTTAGAAATGTTACTATGAAATTTTGCATTTATTTATGAAATTCATAACAGTAAAATGCTTATTTTTAATAATTATTACTCCCAGTTACAAAGTAGAATAAAATAAACAAAAATAATCAATAGTGATATGAATTTCAATCAAAACATAAATATTTTACATTTTGTTTCTTAACAAAATATTGAAACATAATGAATAATTTACATTCAAATTAATTTAATGATATAAGGCTTCATATAGCCAAAACATTCACAATGCACTAATGATAATAATATCAACAGCAGCCAACATTGAAGAAAAATTATTAAAAAAAAACATTTTTTTGCAATTTTTAACCCTTTAGGGGCTTTTCTGCATTTTCGCAAAAATATTCGTAAAACTAATGTTAATTTAAATTTTCTTTCCCTGTATGTTTCTAAGACATACTTCATATCTCTTTATTTTACATACATCTTAAAATACAAATCTGTAGAAAATATTTTTGTCTACAGCCAATTTAAGTTGTTTTTGGGAAACGGAAAAATACAAGACTGCCTAGAGTGTTCCATAATTACATTAAAAACCCTTTTAATATATTTTGTTGAAGAAAAATATAAAACAAAATACAAAGTATACAAACACAAAACTTACTTCTGGTAATGGCTTTCGAAACAATGTCTCAACATTAGCATTATTTTTAACTTTGTCTTTCAAAAGCATAGCAATGCCTTTAATAAGTCTACACATGTTTGGAACATCTTTGTAATAGTTGGACTGGAGCCAAATTATCTTCAAAATTGAAAATATATCTTCTACAGCTTTTTGGGCATCTTCAAAGGATTTTTCTGGTAACATATTCTATGATTTAAAATAATAATAACAATAATCTATAATTATTAATATATTTTTATTAGCATGTTCTATAATTTTTAATACATTATACAGATCTGTATTAAATTAACAATATAAATATGTTGAGAAATATAAAAATTAATATATCACCTCAATATTAATCGAATATCTCAATATAAAAATTACAGACAAAATAAATAAGATACTTTTAACTCTATAGAAGCACAAATAACATAATTCAAGTTTCAGTATTAATTAATGACATCTTTCATCATGCAGGCAGAACACAGCTAACCTATATGCTGAAAATATATTCTTGCTTATAAACTTACATCCTTGAAGATATACAGTGGCAGAAATTGCATCACCTAGAAAAGTACACCTTTTACAATGTTAATGCAACAACTAAATTAAAAATAACTTAGTTGCTTCAAAGCAATTATGGCATCATTGCACATCACTATTGCATCATACAGCAGTTACAAAGTAATGCATGAACCAGTTTTTATAAATACAGCACCAAAATGTGAATGACCAATTGTCCTGATTTTTAACATGGAAAACCATTATTCCATTCTTTCAATTGACAACCCAGACAAAAATTGCGGTAGTTGCTTTAGGGGAGTTTTTGAAGGGTTTCAAAGAAGGGTTTTTGACAAACATAATCTAAAAAAAAAAAAAAAAAAAAAAAAACAGAATGCCATTAGGCTACAACTGCTAGGGTAATTAAATTAAAGCGTCAAACTAGTGATGTCAAGAGAATAGCTTGAAAAAGGCAAAAGACAGTAACTACAATGCTTGAAAATCGACATCCAAAACACATGTGTCTCTGTAAGGGACTGTACATATATAACGCTATCAATTTTTTAATAATTTTCGATCCCTCTCCCCCTTACAATATTATCTCTTAAACAACCCCCCCCCCCCCTTCCAGTAATGATATTGTTATCAATGTTTAAAAAATCTTGGAATTTTTTTCTTTTGTTTGGAGTGTTATAAAACATTGTTACATTTATTTTTTGCGTACTTTATTAGTTCAAATGAAGAAAAATCACTTTATATCAAATAAAACAAAATAAATAGTTACAATTTAAAAGTATTTAATAATAGTTTGTTGTTACATAATGCATTCAACAGTAATAATGTCTTCTTGCACTTGTCTCCGCACAGGGGTGGAGGGGGCAGACGGAACTTATCAACAAGACAGGCACGGGCAATGTTCTTTCTCTTTTATTTACTAGTAAACACAAGTATCATTTCAAATGTACTTCGCATATGGTTTCTCGAACAACGAATTATATATGCATACACATATGACAAAAGAATAAGAATGACAAACGTTAGGGTATTCCATATTTTGGAATTAAATAATTTTATAATCATTTAAAGATTTTAATAACTTTGTATTTTCATAAAAATAGATTACAGACTATTTTGATGTAAAGACCAAATTACAAATAAAAAGAGATAATTTTGGTTGGATCAAAAATTATAACGATTTCAAAAGACACCCCTCTCTCCTCCCTCAAGAGATATCTTATGATATCATGTACCAGACCCTCTCCCTCCTCCCTAAAACGATAACGTTATATATGCACAGCCCCTAATTGTCATGCAAGTGCTCTTGAATTAAAAGTTAAATTTTAACACAACTGTGATGTTAATATAAGTTCACAAATTATCTAAAGACAGCTTATGTAATGTGATCTGAAGGCTTATCACCCCTTCACCCCAAAAGCCTTTATTTATAAAACAACAATAAAAAAATGCAGAAGCAACTTTCTTGGAAAAAAACGTGTTTCATGTACACAGGCTCAGTAGGACTCAGTAATTGTTTCGGGCGAATCTGAACTCAACATCCTTGTATTGGACAGTAAGCGGTATGTTGGGAGACAAAAAAGTGAAGCATATCAGCAAGACTCCATTTCCCCCATTGTGAAATTCCCAGTGAGCCAAAGTGGCTGAGAGGTTCTGCTCTCGAAGCTGATAGACGGGAGGTGCTGAGTTCAATCCCAATTGCGCCCGTTGGCCTAAGCATTCACAATTTCCATGGCTTTCTTTGAACCTTGGTTTTCCAAGTGTAAATACGGGTTAGGTTCCCTTAGAAAGACCTCCACAGAGGGCACTCCCCCCCCCACCCTTTGGACCTATATCCCTCGTACTGATAATTGGCCATCATAAGCACAACTAACAACCAACCCAGTGAGCCAAATGGTTTGGGGAAACAGATCCAGCAAATGAGGTTTGGATGATTAAAACTATTACTGTACATTAGTTTTCACTGACATCTTGGAGGAGTGTTTAAAGCCAGCTATTTGGAATAATTTTAAAGTTAGAAAAAAAGGCATTTTTTAACAAGACTTAGCACCCTGTCATATAGCAAAATCTGTAAGCAGAATCTAATTTATTCATAAATGATTTTGTTGTATCATTTGGAATAATTTTAAAGTTAGAAAAAAAGGCATTTTTTAACAAGACTTAGCACCCTGTCATATAGCAAAATCTGTAAGCAGAATCTAATTTATTCATAAATGATTTTGTTGTATCATTTGCAAGCTTTTATCTGCACGATATAACATATATTAATAAAGTAATTTTTCACCTATTTCCCCACTTTAGGTACAGACCTATCTGAAAAAATGTGGTATTAAAGTCACTAGCCACGCCACAGAATAATACTGATCTTAATTCCAGTCAAAATTTTTGGCTTGTAATGGGTACTAAAATTGCTAAAAAGAAGCCAGCTACCATGATTAAACTAAAGGAAAGCATTATTAGGGTTTGGTACCATGAAATTGGACACCATTACATCCAAAAGTTGATTTCTTCCATACCAAATAGCTGCAAAATTGTCATTGCCGATCGCAGAAAATCTACAAAGTATTAAAGTGATGTTTTTAGGTATAACCACATCAACAGTCATACATGACTGCAGCTATTGTAAAATTTAATATCTACTGCATTTGGACTTAATTACTTTGTAGTTGGACAATGTTTTTCACAATGTTTTGATGAAATATTGCATTTTTCCCTTTCAGAACTCATTCAGAATAATTAAGTGTTTCAGTGAACCAATTTTTATGGGAAATCAATACTACAGATTTATTATTAAGAACAACATTATCTTTACATGAAATATAAATATAAAAGACATAATTTGCACATTTTTCCATAGATGATGCAGTTTTGTGTCCAGCATTATATGCATGCCTGATGATTAATCAATTAATTGTTGCAGTGCCATTCATTAATTGCTGCCAAAACTATATTGCTTATATTTTTATAAACTAAACTCTGTGGCTATACAATCAAGAAGGATCTGGGCCGACAGTGCCCATCTCTGTTTTCTTGACCCTGGGCGCCGAGGTGCTATGCAGCATGCGTCCCGGCCAGGTGGTCAACCTAACACGAGACCCTCGGTGTTTAGTTCCCAAGCAAGCTTGGTACTCTTGGTACTCAAGCTTGGTGCTCATTTTATCGACCACGAAGGGATGAAAGGCTGAGTGAACCTTGCCCAGTCGGCAGTCGAACTCTCGACCTGCGGTGCGGCAGACAGTCGTGCTGACCACTACACCACTGGGCTTTTATGTTTTTATAGAATTGAAAATAACATTATTATTATTGATATAACATACTGAGTTATCTAATTTTTTTTTTTAATTTGAAATCTTTAAAATATACAACTGATAATTGTCAATATTTTTCTCTCTCATTCTGGTTATTTGCCATATATTGTTGTCTTAATGTTCTTTTACAGTGGATTTCTGGTGTCGCTGTGGTATCCATGCAAATGAAACAGCTGAAAATTTATAAAGAAGAACTTTTGCATCCACTCAACCATATACTTTTATGCTACATCGAAAAGACAAACAGCTGTTGAGATATTTATTTGGCAAAAAGAGTGAAATTTTTAATTTTCAAACATCTCTCAGAATATGAGAACAGGTATAGGTATAGGCTGTTTATATGAATTATTTATTACTGTTTCTTATTCTTGTGAATATTTGAATAAAAAATGCTATCACAAAGATATTTTTTTTTTTTTTTGTGAAATAATAAAATAAATAGAGATAAGTGCCAACATTAAGTGAAAATAATATAAAATCAACCGAAAGAAAAGTTACTTTTCTAAGGGGCTCCAACAATGAGAGATAGTTAAAATTATCAGAAGCTACTTTTAAATGTTTTTCAACTTCAGCCACCTTCTCTTCAAATTCACTCAGGTCGCTATCAGCAATTTTCAAAATTTCAAGAGTCTGTTGAATGGAAGGCTTGTTCAGATGATCATAACAGGTGCTCAAAACAAGCTTTTGTCTCTTCCAGAAATTGAATTCACCCAGAAGGTCGTTTTCTGGTAATTTCTGAAAGTAAATAAGATAAATAAATGATGGATACACTAGTATCTAAAAGTTAAGCAACAAACACAAAAATGTTAATTTTATTAATTATGAGTGTTCAAAAAGTGATATAAACATCACATGTAATGAATAAGTACTATCCCTACAACACAATCAGACAATGTGACATCCTTTTCAAGTCACAAGTGTCACCATCATTACGGTGAACCAAAATATGATATCTTTCATTCGCCTCCACATTACTCTCAATTAATCATTATTTTTTGATTCCACTGTTGCTTTGCAGCAAGTATCCAGGTGACATTAAAATGAAGTCACATGGTAACTATCAGATGACTGACATTTGGAAACTGTTCTGCAAAGTCATCAGATGATTTCATTTAGCTGTCACTTAAGGACTCAACACAAAACAACTATCATCATGACTTCGAATGGAGCCTCCAAATGACAGTTACATGAGAATCACAAGTTGACTTCATTGTAACGTCACCTGCAGACTTATGATAACAGGGCTCCCAACACATTTTAGCCCCCAAAAAGGGGGGAAGGGGACCATTATTATTTAAAAAGGGGACTTTGGAGGACCATTTTTATTTAAAAAGGGGACTTTGGGGGACCATTTTTATTCAAAAAGGGAACTTCGGGGACCATTTTTATTAAAAAAGGAGACTAAAAGGATCCTGAGTAAATGGGGGACCATTTTTATTAAAGAAGGAGACTAAAAAAGGATCATGAGTAAAAATATTGCACCAATTTTCCTAAATATGCAAGTAAATTTTTAAAATTACCCCAGAAAATATGTTAGATGGTTATCTTTATGTCATTAAACAATGTACACAGTTTTATAGAAACACATTTAAATAATATTTTACATATACATATTTTAAATACATTTTAATATTGTAAGAATATAGAAAGTATTCAGTATTTCAGCATTCATCTTGATATTTCTCTTTAAAGGTAAAAAATAACAGTGAATAAAAAGAACACAGCATAATAGCGATTTCTGTTGAATATTAAAATTTTAAATTAGATAAATATATATATTATTAATTATTTTCCTCAAACATAAAATTTAGTTTCTTTCTACACAACAGAAGCTAGGATAAGCTATAATGTTCATCGGAAAAAGCCTAGTATGGTAAAGTCCCGTGGGGAGTGAGCAAAACCAATATTGAATCATCAGTTACTTATAATCATCTTACATATCAAATCTGGTGAAATTTAATCCCAAACATGCCGCAATCTGGTTTTCACAGAAATCATTAAAATTGCAACCCAGTAGTGCCTGCCACCTGTCATGAAATACACCAAAATCTAATCAATACCAATTTATGTCAAGGATTAAATGAATGTGAAGTTTGATGGAATTTCACCCTAACGATGCTAAGGTATAATTATCATGTAAATTGTGAAAAATGTAACACAGCAATGCCATCTGTTGGGCCATACGCACAAAAATCTAATCAGCACCTATCTGTGCTAAAGTCTAATTAAATATGGAATTTGATGAAATTCCATGCTTTAGTTTTGAGATAGAGTAGCTACAAATTTTGTATCACAAATAGAGAGAGATTTTTAAAAAATAGTCAAATCGTATTCAGGTCAACCCCAGGTCAACCAAATATGCAAATCCATCAAAAAATGAAAATTATTTTCATGATTCCAATACTTTCTTCTGATAAACTATGGGGCTCTGCCCCCTACGAGCTATGCTCGACAAATCCCATTCAGACACTTGCAGACTCTAAAAACACGCTAATTTGATCCACTTTAAAAAGATTATGGAAGATTTGAATAATAATTAAACAACCAGTGATGATCTCACAGTAAACAGATTTCCATTCATTTCCACTTCACTGAGGGATTTTAAGGTATAATCAGCTGCTGTTCAGACATTTAATGGCTGTTTTCGCAATTGATTAAATAAGATCAGTAAACAGCATTTGAAAATCAGCCTAAATAAAATGAACAAATCTAACAGAGCCATTGACTTTTGGAATTTTTGTAACAACGTTATGAGAAAATTGTCTTAAATAACACATTTTAAATATATCGTTTTAAATCTCACGTAATTTTCACCAAAATTTTATTTCTCTCTTTAACGTTTACATGAAAATACATTTGTTGTTTGAAAGGAAGAATTATTATTTGCGCTGTCTTAGAATTGACGACATAAGTTAAAAAGATCACCACAAAATACTAAATAAATCTCAGCACAGTTTAATAAATTTTGTCATATTTTGAATACAATTTATCCAGAATTGGTACTGCATTTTTTATGAAAATGTATGCAGTTTGAGGTTTTTTTTTTTTTTTTTTTTTTTTTTTGCATTTTGCGATGATTCTTTCACATTCGGTTTCAAAAACTGGTCATGTGAGTAACAGGTCTGGCTAAGACAAGTTCCTTGATAAATGAAAAGTGGGTAATAATAGAGAAGTCTCCCCTACCTTTTATTTTGTGGAGGATAAATAGAATTCTAACAATTTCGTATTGTTTCCAAGCACATAAAAAAGGATTTTGCTTTTTATGAGGTAATAAGCAGTTAGCGAGGCCAGCGCAATATAGCACAGGGCCCAGGCAAAGGAGTTAATGGGACCTAACATATACTGCCATATTGATCTAATAAAATTTACTTTTAAATTGTATGCATCATAGAATAATATATGATGACATGAGTTTCAAAACTCGCTTTATCCAGAAAATCAAATCTGGGGAAATGACGAAAAACCTCTAACTGCGTCCATTGGTTTTCATTGTAGATCAAGATTTTACAAGGGCTGAAATTGAAAAACAAGATAAAACTAGTTTTTTTTTTTTTTTTTTTTTTTTTTTGCAGACTGTTGTGTTTTTTCAATGCAAGCATAAATTTATAGAGAAAACTCGATTTTTTAAATTTTTGATAAGGCGAGTTTTGAAACTCACGTCCTCATATAATATAGATAATAAATGTACCAAAATACCACTAATTTCACATGTGATATGCATAATTATTTTTGATTTCGAAAAATCTTCTATAATTTACAATACTTTAAATATTTATTTTTTATGTTCACAGTTACTTTCACCAAATCTATACATTCCCCTAAAATTATATCAACTTTGCTTGTAAGAAATAAAGTTAATACTAACTTTTTTTTATCATGAAAAAACATTGAAAATCAAATGTGGATAAAAAAGATACCAAGGAAACGTTATTTCGAATTCTATAGATTTGGTGTCCTGGGCAGTAGCCCCGTTTGACTGATGGTTGCACCGGCCCTGGGTAATAGTACAGAAAATTTTTAGCTCTCTCTTCCAAGAAAAGAATATCTTTAAACCAAAGAAACATGTTATGATAATTTGGATGTTTAAATATGTATTGTAGTATTGTTTTCAGTTATAAATTACACTATTAAACAATTTTAAAGGGTATGAAAAATAAATAATGAGGAAGGAAGAAATATTTTAATTCTTGATTCAACAGAAAGTTTTCTGTAGGGGTATATCGTCTTCTTTCAAAGAAATTGCATTCAAATAATTAAAAATATGCAAAAAGGCATTTTACTCTATCCATTTCCTTTTAAATGATTCAGAGTTGTGAGCTTTAAATTCATTTTTTTAAATTTGAATCTCTTGTCTCCTCCTAATTCAATGCTTCTCTCCATTTGACACATTCTATTTTTTATTTTATTTATTTATTTATATATTTTTTTTGGCAGCACGCAAAGGCCTGTCTTTGAAGACTGGTCAAGCAGTAGCTTAACATAGTAACTTTTGTGTTCTGTGATAGTTTAATTTTTAGGATTTTAATGAGATTTCTTAATGAGTTTCTTAAAATTTGTCTGTATTCTATGGTGATTTTTTAACATTCGTGGAAGAATTCCAGTTACAACTCTTTAGCCCACTGTAACAAATTTTGTCCCCTATGATTTTTGAACTTTTAGCGATTTTTAGAATTTTTTTTATTTTGCGTTGATTTTTTCAGTCACCGAAAAGGGGACTAGGGGGACCAAAATGCATAAAAGGGAACTAAAGGGGACCTTTTATTAAAAAGGGGACTTTGGGGAGAAAAGGGGGACCATTTGGGAGCCCTGTGATAATGAAACAATCACAGTGACTTCACAATGGAATCACCAAATAACGTTTACATGAGAGTAATAAGGAGGAAAATGAAATATATCATATTTTGGTTCACCTTAGTAATTGTGAGATTTGTGACGAGAAGGTGACATCAGATCGACCGGCTATGCTGAAGGGTACTTATTTACTACACCTGATGTTTGTATCCCTTTCTTTTGAATACTTAAAATTAACAAAATCAGCATTTTGTGTTTTTTGCTTAACTTTTGGACACCACTGTGTATAAATAGCATATATTATTTAAACTTATAAAAATATTATGAATATCAATAAGTAACAATCTACTAAATTCTTTTTACAAAAGACAGCAGCTGACAGAGTTTAAATTACTCATTTTTTGGACAGTTTGTATTGATAGAGTTTAGATTAACCCTTAGAATATCATATTTTACAATGTTGATATGCATGTGTATTGCCAGTAGGCTAAGGGTTAAGACACGGTAGAAGACTCTTTTGCATTCACCAGCACAGCTGACAAAGATCCATAAAGACTGCTTCATATTTTTCAAGCAGAATTGCAGATGATTGTAGTATAGTAGAAGAATTTTATAAGTTGTTTTATATTTTGTATATGTCTGTGCATTTGTATATATTTGCGTAGCAAAAAACAAATCCATACTATACTAACATATAAAATTGGAATGTCTGTCTGTGATTTTCAGAAAAACACCTATTTAAGACCTTTCACTATTATGATGTATAGCTAAAAATATATATTTTTTTTTCTATCAACGACAGATAGAGAATATTTCTGGCTATAATCTACAGTTTGTCATATTCCAGTATCAAAAAAAAGTTTAAGAAGAAACAAGAAAAACAATCTATCTACAAATCTATCTACTCTCAATGCTCAAAAACTTGAGAACTAATTGATCAAATTCAAAGAATCCTAGAGTGATTGAAAAGTCAAATTAAGATTTATAAATGATAATAATTACAACTTTAGCTTATGCATTTAAACTTAAAAACTGGATTGATAAGTATTTTTCTCCAAAATTCTAGAAGGATCTTAGAAAATACAAATGCAATACAATGGATTGTACACAGCTGGTTTAAAGTAAAATAATATATACATCTTGATATTAGAAAGCTTTGTTGACAACTGTCTGCATATTGTGTCCAAGTTAAAAATATTCATAATTTTTTTTTTTTTTTTTTTTTACACATACATATGATGAAATGAATAAAAATATAATTAACCACTTCACTTGCATACTTATATTAAACTTACACAGTTTTAATTATTGTTATTTTAATTCTTAGTTTACATGCCTTAATTTATTATTTAGTTTTAAGAAATCAGAATAATATCTAAATAAGTGCACTTCTTTTCTGTTTATTTTATTTTTTTTTTTCATTTAAAGAAAAGAAATTTATAATCAACAATATCGAACAACCTTGATTTTTGGCTATTAATTTGAATAAAAGTATAAAATTACTCAAGAATAGAGTTCCAGCAACCTTTTCAAATGAAACAAACACACACACACAAAAAATAATAAAATATTTTTCAAATATTTAATTACATGAAATAAACACTTCTGAAGATCTCATCAAATTGAAACCATATTACATGGATTACACATGGTATATATGATCATAAAGACAGATATAATGATGATTGATTGATAGAAGAATAATAAATATAGTATATTCATTAATAATAATATAATAATAATAATAATAATATATGTATTATTTGTTTTCTAAATAATTTCATAGATTGTTTAATAGTAATAAACATAATTTAATGATATTTTCAAAACCAAAAGTTAGTGTATACATTAAATAGAAAAAATAATAAACATGATTATCAAATAAATAGATAACTGAGGTCTTAATATTATTTTTAATAAAAAATTATAATAATTATAATCCCTGTTTAAATTATTTAATAACTACTTGAACAGAATATAAGAGTTAAGTTACTGTTTAAATAGAACATAAATATGTTTTTTAAAGAATAAAACATAGAATAAAGAATACCTATATACTACTTATTGGATGTTATTTCAATCCTAAGTTTCAGAATAAAAAGCAAAATAAACAAATAAATAACTTTTAACATGCATTACATGCTTAATCTCTGCCAAATAGATATTGAAATTAAAAAAAAAAGTAAATAAACAATTTTTACCCCCCCCCCCCCCCCCCAACCCTTAGAATTATTTCTAGTGCAACTTGCAAAGTATTGTTTAAAGAATTCAAAACTATTATAAAGTTAAAATTTATTTCTTCCAGAAGATCGGAATTCATTTCTACCAATTCATTGACCGTTTTTAAATATTTCAATCAATTTAAAATCAATAAATGTTAAAATCCAAAAATGACTTTCTACCAGTTTTATTCAAAATGAGAAATTCAAAGTTTTATTATTAGTTTTTTTTTTTTACACCAAGAAGGCCTTGCTTCTCTCCCTGTATTACCCATTTAAGGCTGCTAGTCACTCAGATTTCGAATTCCCCAATGTAATGTTAAGTATATGGGCGTTTTGCTGCATTCTTATATTTAAAACATCTCCTCACAAAATTAATATTTTAACTTCTTTTTTCTGTGTACTCTTCTTAAAGGATGGCTCTTTTTTTCTTAGTTGTCAAAATATCTCTAAAATCAGTTGAAAAACTGGGAGTAAAATTTTAACACTTCATAAAATTAAGCCTGCCTAGATTTTAGAAACATTTTGAGAAATAAGAAAAAAAAAGAGACATCCTTTAAGAAGAGCACACAGAAAACAGAAATAAATATTAATATTCTGAGGAGATATTTAGAATGCATCAAATGCCCATAGACTTGACATTACCGAGAGGAATTAGGAAACTGAGTGACGAGCAGCCTTAAGACAATTTTAACCACATTGTCATAACTAAAAAATTGTCTTGTGTAGTCACTTATAAAGAATGCATCCTCCTTTTTAAAAGGTCATCAAAGAAAAAGAAAATTTATTTATTTAAATTTCAAAATCAAGGGAGGAGCAATTGTCCCTTTCCCTTTATTACATCCATGCTGCAAATTATATTTTATACAGTTAAAAATTATCATAAAATTAAACCTTAAGAGCTGTTTCTTCCAGAAGTTTAGAAATCATTTCTGTCCATTCATTCACCAGATCTTCGGCTTCAGTGACAAAGCTCTGTTCTTGAGCGAGCTCTTCTGTACTACAAGTAGCAATAATATTAGGCACAGTGAACATGATTGGCTTCTCTATGTGAGAAATTGTTTCTTCCGTTGATGCTGAAAATTCCTCAATATTTCTACAAAATTCTTTTAAAGCTGACAACAACTGAAACAAGAATTAAAAATCATACATCAGGCACAGATTTTGAAACATCTCTCAACACTAAAATAACATTAAGATATTCAATGAAATGATACATCTACAAGGTGCTCAGTAATTAACCAAAAATTTGAATTGTTTAGTAAAAGAGTTTGAGAAGAGATAAAAGAAAAATATTTACTTCACAAATGAGTACATTTATTCTGATTTAATGCACAAGATTTTCGAAGTGCTTCCCATGACTTGCAATAATACGGCAAAGCCTAAGATCAAAGTTGTCTAAAAATGAAAAAAATAGTTGGCAGTGTGATACCCGAAATTTAAGCAGAAATGGCTTGTCGGAGCACATCTAATAATTGCAGAAGATTTTTTAACATATTGTCCTTCAAGTAGCCCCACAGAAAATAGTACAGGAGGTTCAAATCAGGAGAATAGGTAGGTCATTCAATCCCCTGTCCTGTTGCATCAGCACAATTCAAACCCAAAATTCAGTCATGGAAATGTTCCGCTAAAATTTCAAAATTTTCTTTAGTTCTGTGGGGCCTGGCACCATCCTACATAAACCAAAAACTATCAATACAGTTCATTCTTTGGCAATAAGGAATAAAATGTTGGTTCCATGGCAATAAGGAATAAAGTGTGGCCCTTTAAATGGGTGCAGTCTACTTGGGTTGTTTTTTCTGGTTACATAAATTATAAACCGCATGGTGTTGTGTCACCAAATGTTATGTCACAATGACGTCCCAATAAACAGTTATTGAAGTTTCAAATTTTCGGTTAATTCTGGGCACCCTGTATATAAGCAACTTAAAAAGACATGTAACTCAGTAAAAATCCATTTCCATTAATCGCTGTCCATATCTGATACTGTGTGAGAAGTCTTTCATTTAAAAATACATATTACACAGTAAAATGCAATTCCAGCAATTTTCGATGTTAGTCATTTTTTAAATGGAATTCTTTTTTGTGTTGCTGTAAAGGGACAATAAATTCTATGCACTCTATAATCAATAGAAAACATGTAGTGCACTTCAGTGATTTTGTTATGTTTGAAGTATCATAACATCATTAAACTGCACCATAAATGATTTTTCCATATAGATCATAATGCAATGGTGTCCCTGCAAACAAACTACAAATGATACTTATTCTATACTCCAGCGAAAGCATGCTGTAGTTCATATCAATGACGTATATAATTCTCATTATATTTGAACTCTTGTAACATTCATAAAATGTACCACAAACAATTTTTCCTCATAGACCGTAATGTAACAAAATTATTTTGTGTGCCCCTGTGAACGAACTATAAAGGCTACACACTTAATTTTCAATATTAAACCTCCAAAACATATAAAAATTTCATGGTAATTTGAGTATATTTATGAGAATTAGAGTGCACATAGACAGACAGACAAACCGAATTCATAAATATTTTTTCAACTACATTAAAAAGTGTTAAAAATAAGACCAATTTATGAGAAACAAATTATATATTTATCGGTGTATAGAAAAATTGGTACAGAAATTATGTAAAACAATTTAGAATTTATTACTGATTTATATTTTTTAATAAAACTATCATTAAATTTCAAAATCAAATGAAGGACATTTCGCCACCCTTGTTGACACCAATGAACATACGACAACTCTAGTTTCAGTAAAGGGAGGAACAGGGCATGCTTGTAAACTTAAATATAGCAGCAACAAGTCAGCACTGCTAGGCAGCCTTAGCTGTTGCAAAAGTTTTCATTTCAGTCTTGAAGTTTGAATGAAACACACTGATATTTTAAACAAGAATGAAAAATCACGTGTTGAGCATAGATTATGAAACACTTTCTAACACATTCAAAGTACTGTAACAAAACTTTATATTCTATTAAGGTGAAAGTTGATGTCTAAATAAACAATTTAGAATAATACATAACGGATCTCAAAACATAATTTCTTCAATTACCATGAATAGTCAGATAAATATCAAAATTTTTTTGTGCAGCCCTATATAGGATCTATAGATTTGTATGTATACTAACTAATATTAAAAGTTAATTCAATTAAACTCATAGCACAGTTGAAAATTCCCATTCAGCAATTTCCCTCATTAAACAGAAATGTACTTCAGCTCTCTTTTGATCAAGTAACATTCACTAATAATAATAATTAAATTCTAAAACCCGTAATACAAGTGAAAATGCAGTCCCAACAATTATTGTTTATTGACAGTACTGTAGCCAAATTCTTTTGTGTGTCCCTGTAAACGAATGATAAATTATACGGACACCAGATTCTATAGCAAGTGCCTTGTAGATTTGATATATAATTCTCAATACAATCCTCAGCGATATATATAAATTTCAATATGATTAAAATAATGTAATATCATTAAAATCCACTGCAGAATATTTTCCCCCATAAACCATAATATAATGAAGTTCTTTTGAGTGTCCCTCTATATGAACGGTAAGTGCTACACACTTCATTTTCAATACTGAACATGCCACTGTAAACCCCAATAACATATATTAATTACTTCATCATTTGATCATATTTATCACAGTTAGAGCACAGACAGATGTCAGGCAAACAAACCAAATTCATAAATTCTTTTCAACTATGTTGGAAAGTGTTAAAAATAAATTGACTTTCTATAAAGACATTTTACAGTTATCCAGGTTCTATTTTATTTTATTTTAAAGAATTGTTAAATATTAATAATAACCTGATTTTCTTCCATTTTACATTCTTTAGGTGGTATGACACTCAGCCAGTTTTCATTTTTTAGTATTGGTAAATAAATCTGAGAGAGAAAAAAAGAAAAGTCTTAATAAAAACAAACAAATAAAAAATTACATTATTCAAAATACAATACATATGAGGATGATAAGAAGAACCCAGATGTTGAGATAACACACAGCTTTATTTTTTCAGAGTGAGGAGGCCCTTTTTTTTCATTCTTGGGGATTTTTTATTTCGTTTTTTAAGGCAATACAAGAGACATTATTTCACATTTTTGGCAACTTTTCAAGATTTTATGCCATTTTTGAAGTTTTTGTATTTCTTAAATCTTTTTAAAAACTGAGTATTAAATTAAATTAAAAAAAAAAAAAAACCCAACTGCGTAAAAAGCGAACTAATTAATTATTTCTCATCAATGTAAAACTATTTTTTTTACATTACACACCTATTTTTTTATTTACTTATATTGATGACTTTTAAGTTGCGTTTAATTGTTAGTTCCTATCTATAAACACTGTTTTGATGAAACCTATAGATGTCTAGGATGGTTAGAGTTGCAGTAAAGCTAGAGATCCTACCTACACAACTTCCAGGTTGTATAATATTTAAACGGGTCTTCTGACTGTAAAATAGTCAATGAAACATCGTCTTCATTTTGAAAGACCTGTCCAATGCCACTCGATATGGTGCATAATTTTTTTTTTGTCTCTACTGCCATTTTGTATTTTATGGCCGCCATTTTGAATTTATAAAAACAAAACCTAGCCTATAATCATCAGACGGTTAAGACGAATCGATAGAGACCTCATTCATTAAAATCCATCCAGCTGTTGAGATGTTTCGAGGGTATAAAGAAATCCACATACCCAGATATGCATGAAACACATAACCCTTCTTGGCAGCCGGGTAAAAATATATAAAGCATATGCTATCAAACTGGAAAACACTAAATTTGAGATTTTAAAAGATTGAAGTAGAATTAAACAACATCTGGGAATTCGTGATAAGTGATAAATATGAGGTACAGTATAGAACCATTTATCCAGAATGGTTGGGGTAAGATGTATTCCGAATAACTAGTTTTTCCGGTTACCTGGATGGGCATAAAAAGCAACATCTTTTTGATAAGTTTTGTGGAATATATGTGGTTGTAGCATTATTTTTGATGATTTGAAATTAATTATTAGATTACTCCGATTAAGAATCAGATTCAAACAAGAATGAAGATTGATTAGAGTTTGAAGGAAGTTAATTTATGGGAATCACCTTGGAAACAAAAATTCTTTTGTTTCCTCTGGAAAAAATTCAAAACATCTAAAATATAACTAAATATGTTTCCATTTCAAATCCTAGATGCTGGCATCAAGTTATACCACACTTCTTAAATTGTTTCAAGCAATGCATGTGTCCAACTGGCAGTAAACACTGTTATAAATATCATGAAAAATTACCTCTGTTTTCAAAGACTATCTATTTTCTGACTAATATAATTGAATACTATATATTTTCTGAGAACGCTCCATAGGCGTTTATGTAGCGTTACCATTGGTGAGGAAATAGATAGTCTTTAAAAACAGAGGTAGTTTTTCATGATATTTTTAACAGTGATAGCACTTTTTTCTGCAAAGATTCTGAAATCAGTCTATTAGAAATATAATTCTGGATAACTGGTTTCTGGGTAAACGGTTCCATACTGTATATAATTATGACTCTGTCCTTGATGAAGACATTGCCAAACACGATCTGAATTTGCTGCTGCATTAACCACGCTTGTTTATTATCCCACCACACACTTCATAACATATGTATGAGCTAAGAAGTAGTGGGATAGATAAACCTCTAAAATTGTTAAATTTTTTTAGACTCTGCTAAAACACAATGCTTAGTTGGCAGCTTGTGAAATGGTTTCCCTTCTTTTTTTTTTTCCAAAGTATACTAGTATCCAATAAAACCTACGAAAATGGAGTCCCAAGAAAAACAATACCTAAGTTAAGATAAATTTCTATGGTATTCCTTCCATCAGACCATAAAAGGTTTCTGCTATAGGCAGTTTCTGTTGCCATAGGTTTTATTGTAATATGTTTTTAGTAAAATAGACACAGTTGGACATCAATAGACACTAAATTGACTTGGTAATATTAAAACCTTTCTCTCCCCATAGTTAAAATGAATGAGTTATTGTAATGGCTCTGAATAGGCATGTTTCAAACAAAAGCAAGGAAATCAGGTCCCTTCACAGTGGGAGCATTGAAAATCCATATGTGAATTGTCTTTTTAAATACAAAAACGAAAATATATCCTGTATTGGATTCTTGTAGAAGATAATTCATTATGATGCATGTCTGGGTGAACCAGATCTGTTCAGTGCTGAAACAGAACATTCATGGGAGTAAGTTTATGTTGCATATCTGATGAAACCAAACGGATGTAGTCTATTGTGAGTAGTTTTAATTACAACTGACAATAAGTTGTGAATGTTACAAGCAACAAGAAACAAATCTAAAAGAGAAATTGAAGTAAAAATGTCTAAAAAGCCTAAAGACAGAATAAAGTTTTTTTTTTTTTCTAATGCCTTAAAAATAACTAGACTTCTTGCATTCCAAAATCTCTTTGTTGCCTGACAGATGGATAAATATTGAAGCTTCTAGTGAAAAATATCTTGAATACATCTTTCTTTTATTTTGACAAAAGATAGGTGTTTTTCCTTAACTCAAAAAACAGCAGAGTCAGAGTTATACACCTCAGATACAAATACAAGATTTTCAAGTAAAATAGTGATAAATCATTTTAACTCTTTTTTTTGGGGGGGGGGGGGGGGGTGAAGAATTGAACAAAAATTTTAAATAATTTAATTGACTATTAGCTGAATGAGGATAGAAGAATTATTTATTAGTAAAATTATTTTATTAAAACTAAACTTGACAGATTACATAAATCATAAATCTGAATTTTTAATTCACATTGCTAACAAGGTGTACAACCAACAGAGTGAAAAATTATCCAGTTCTAAGGTACGAACCTGGGTCACTAAACCCTAGCCTGGATAATTTTTCATTCTGTTGGTTTTACACTTTGTTAGCAGTGTGAATTAAAATTCATGAATTAAAATTCATGAATTAAAAATTCAGATTTACTATTTCTTGGGTGCAATTCATTGTTTAAATTCTAATATACATAAATCATGTTATTTAATATTTTTAACAGAATTTTGTGACAAAAGTGTCTTCAGCCAATATGTAAACATGGAAAACAAATTAAAGTGACAACTATTAAAATAAAATGTATTACCAGTTGTAGCATACATTGCATTCTTTGTGTTTTCATGATCTGTAGCAATAACTGAATGTACTTTTATAAAGAAATGTAATATTTATAAACACTGTAATGAAACTTTATTTCAATTTCAATTTCCGCAAATCTGAATTTTGTAGAAATTGTTTAATAATTATTAAAAGCGTATATATTTTTAAAGATTACTATAATCTTTATTTTTTCTTTTATTATTATTATTGTTGTTTTTTTTTAGTGTTTAAAATATTTCATTGTTACAGTTTCACAACCAGTTGACGTATTTTAAAAAGCCTGGTTTTTCCCATTATTAATTCCATTGTTACTGTAACTGTAACTCATATACAAGTGTAACCATATTGTTTTCCCAACATACAATCAAAATTAATTAATTTAGTACTTTTCTGTTAGTTGGGCACAAAGCTCACCAACAGCAGCTTTTACTTTTGTGTGTGTAAACAACACTTTCATATAGAAATAAAATGTTTTTGGTTTATGATATTATTTCTTATTAAAACATTCTTTTTAATTAAATGAATGAAAGATGTTTATTTGAAATGTATTTTAAGTGAAATCACTGCAATGTGATTGAAAGAATATTTGCATTTTATCACCTACACTCAGCTAACAGAAAAATACCTTAAAATTAATTTATAAAAATTTTTACTGCATATACAATTTTTTTACGATTCTAAAACACCAGGAGTCATTGGATGAAAAATTTATTACAAAATTCCATCTTTATGTACACAAAGAAATTGAGTTAAATAAAAGCGTGTAGAAAAATACTCACATGAGATATTACTTTTTTCATAGCAATAAGAGGATGTTGATTTATACTTCCAACTTCAAAAAAATCTGGCATATTGCTAAAAACTTCTTCAACTGTATCAAAAACGGGAATATCATCCTGTCTGCATTTCAGAAAATATACATATCTTCTAGATGGAACAAATGTGGTGATATTTAAAGATAGGTGAAGAACATTTTTCTTTATAATTTGAAGTAGAGATGTCTAAAATAAAATTATGAAGTTTTTTAAAACCTAATACCCTTTTAAAATTCATATTAACTTAAAACACATAGTTTCTATATCTCCTAATGTTTGACTACCACTTTAGCAGTTCTGTATAGAAATATTAACTTTATATAATTGGAGATTTTGGTAATAAAATAAGTGAAATATTTCTATATGAATCAGTGATAGTCAAATATTAGTAGACTTGGCAACTACAAACACTATATCCAACATTTCAGCAGGTGCACTTAATATATATATATGTTTTTTTTTTGTTTTTTTTTTGTTTTGTTTTTTTGCAGAGAGTAATTATCCTATTAAAAATGCAAGTTTTATTTTCTAGCAGAAATAAGAGACCCATTAGAAGAGCAATTCTACATAGTAGTAGAAAAATTTGACTTTCAATTTCGGTGCCATTTGTCAGAACAACATTTTTAAAAAATTATGTTTTTTCACCAAATTTGTGAAAGTACACTTGCTGGAAGGTTAGTTAAAAAGTTATTATTTTTAATTAGCACATAAGTTTTAAATTAAAAACTTTTAATTCAACATTCAAATACAAAAATTTTTAAATGAATCAAATTAAAGTTCTTTCACAGCTTTCTGCATATTAAGTTTAACAGGAGAAAAATTTGTTCTCCTTTCTAAATCAGTAAACCAATTCAGTGGCAGAACAAACATAACATCAACACAACATAACATTAAAACATAACAATATCTGAATAAGCACATTTATTACAAGGTTACATTTGCCTTTTTAACTAAAATAGATAAAAATGTTTCTCAAGGCAGACTATAAGAAAAGTGTAGTGGATGCAATACTCCTTCACTAGCCTTCTACTTATAGAGGCCACCAAACTGAAAGATCTTTTTAAAAACCTTTTGTAAAACTAGGGGGCTCTGCCCCCTACGAGCTATGCTCGTCAACCCTCGTTCAGACACAGCAGACTCTAAAAGTACGCTAATTTGATCGGCTTTAAAAAGATTTCGGAAGATTGAATTATAATTTAAAAAACAGTGGCGATTTCCCTATAAGCGGATTTCTATTCATTTCTCTTTGATTGGGGAATTTTAAGGCCAAATCCACTTCGATACTACTTGATTATCCCGTCGACCAATTTCGCCAAATTATACAAATTGACGTAATTTTTATTTTAAATAATGAAACAAATAAATTAGTCCAACATTAATAAAAATACAAATAAAATGTTGAAATGAAAATAACTTGATGATGTAGACACGTGTAACTTGCTTAAAGTCAAGTGAATGTGACATTTACGATCAACCATTATTGGCATTTAAACTTATAGTTTGGCGAATGATAGATTTCTCTTTGATGGGATAACTAAGTAGTACCAAAGATACAATCGCTGTTTTTGTCTTTGATTAAGTAAAATAAGTTAAACATTTCAAAATAAGCTAATATAAAAGGAATTAAGTAAACAGAGTCTTTGTCTCTCGGTATTTTTTAACAAAGCGAAAAGAAAGTTCTTTTAAATAAGACATTTTAAATTAATCGTTTTTAATCTGACGTAATTTTCACCAAAGTTTTCTTTCTCTTTTTAACATTCACGTGAAAATACTTTTGTTAGAAAAGAAATATTATTTGCGCTTTCCTAACAAAAATAGTTGAAAAGTAACCTCTCAAAAAATCAAATACATGTCTAGTGCAATTTCTAAATTTAAACTGTTTTGCAATATTATTTTGTGTTCATTTTATGCAATAACTGTAATGTGACGTAAATATGATGTAATTTCTCCTATCATGGAAGATGATAGTATTCCAGTGAATCATATCGTATCGTAGAAGGCGGAACTCATATATACAACTAACTCGACTTCAAAGAAAACCCGAAAAGCCGCCTTTCAATAACTCAGCAAATATAGCTTTTATTATTCTGATTTTTTTAGAACAGTCCTATATCTGCAGTCTAATTCTATTCTGAAATTTTTACATTTCTACGTGCAGTATATTTTGAGATCTAAATAGCCATTTTTAAAGCGAAAGCGTTGGAAGAAGTTCCTAAAGTCAAAATCTGGAAAACGGCTTGGGCGATTTTCTTTAAATTGATATATAATATGAATCTGTTTTATGTGAAGGGAATAAGATAACAGCTGTTTCCGGAAAAACTCTAGTTTTCTTTTTATTTCACATTTTTTTTCCTCCGAAAATGACATGAGCGATCTTATTAAAATTAATATATAATATAAATCTATTCTAGATGAACCGAATAAGACCATGTCTGTTTCCTGGAAGACTCTTATTCGTTATATAATAAGCATGAAAAATCGGACTATATTTTTCCGGCATTTATGGGAATTTCACCGAAAATGCGCCTCTGTATTCATGCGTATAATTTCTTCTGTTCAACTTTTAGGGGAATGTTTCCGTACCTTCTGTAGCTCAGTCGGTTAAGCGCTAGTCTTGCAATACGTACGTTGTGAGGTCTGTCCTCTTTGAAGCAGTAAGCATTTTTTTTTATCCTTTTTAAGTCAGTTAATAAAGTAAATTTGATTTTATGTTTCTATAAGAATGCATTTGTTTATTTCGATTTTTTTCTTTAAGAATTTCACATATCACTATTTTGTGACAATTTATCAAACAATAAAAATACTGTAAGATCTATCTAAGGCGGACTCTGTGTAAACCGGAAATCTGCCTACTGCAGAAAGACTTTCAAATCCATTGAAAATAACATTATTACGTGCTCCGTAAGACCGGTATTTGCCTAACGCGGAAACAGAAAGGTTTTTAAGGTCTGCCGAAAGCCAATTTTTACATAAGACAGAAAAAAGAATATTTTAAATCGAAAATTGTATTTGTTCAGTCTACAACAATTTCTTTTTATTTACAATTTTTAACACAAATGAATTTCTGTTTTTCTACGGTACATAAATTTAAATTATGCGTTTTTAGTTTTTCCATTACTCTTATAATAAAAAAAAGAAAAAACAGCCCGTTATTCTACCATTACGTTTTTAATAATAATAATAATAAAAATACATGCCGTTATTCTAACTGTAAATGGAAGACTACAAGATTTTAAAAAAACTGTCACACATCCAAAATTTAAAAAAGTAAATTTTTAAAAATCATACATATTTTTTAATTTTTAGGATAATTGAAAAAAAATTTAAATTGCATAGTTTATTTATATGTATCGTATTTCAATCCATTTCGCTGAGGAAAATACGAATTTTTATGTGTAAAAAACTGTAAATAAAAGGAAAATGTTGATTGAACAAATAAAAATGCATACATTTTACTCTTTTACTTTTCATTAAATTCATAAAATGGTAACTTCATACTTTAAACTTTCTCTATGCGTAAAAAAAAAAAAATAATAAATGCTCAAGCTCGTGTTTTTTTTTTTTGTTTTTTTTGTTACAAACTTAAGAAGTATTACTAATTAATATTTCTCTTTAAAAAATGGTACTGAAGATTACAAACGTAATCTAGTAAAATCAATCCCGTTTACATTTCTGAATTATTGAAATTAGTGTTTGGTGGTGCTGCCATCTGTCTTTCAAATGTAAAAATATTATTCCATATAACGCCTCTCAACTACATCTGCAATTTTAACGCTGTTCTTAACTGCTCTACTCAACAAGTGCAAAACGTTTTGACACATTTACAAATTATTTTTTTAACGGAAAGGTATAAAATTGAAAAGCCTGGCCATGGTTGCGATTTGCAATTGAACTGTTTTTTCCATTTTTTGATCCATCAATTACCTATTGAGTTATAAAGAATTTTGATCACGTGACAAACACGTTTTCAGCCCGCTCTTGAGTCTCTTTCTTCCTTCATGCGGAAATTTGGTTCAAAACGCCCACTTTGACATTATTTTTTGAAAGATCTATTACGTTCGCCAAAAAATGGAAAAAACAGCTCAATTACATAGTTTCTGAACAACACCACCACCTAGTTTCATGCATTTTCGAACAAAAATAAATTAAAACTTATGTCAGAAAGTTGCCCTTTTGGATTTGAGAACACCCTTAAATACTGGTAAATAGGCCCCAAAAAATTTAATTTGGGTCTCAAAAATTTAGATTAGTACCAAGCTTCAATATCTTTTATGAACAGCAATTATATTTAAGAGATTTAGTCATTTATCGTTGCTTTATCATGATATCAACGAGATTACATTTTGGCGAGGTCTTGGCGATTTAATGTTACCAGTTCACTTTGGTAACTTTTTTCTTAGAGTTTAATTTCATTTGATGCTGTGGAAGATTGATGTTTTCGCACATTTGATTGCACATTCGAACTGTTGCTCAATGAAAATGGATACTCAATTATTAAGCAAAAAATTGTAGGTTAGAATTTGATTTAGATAGATTTATTTAGTTTTATTTGTGAGCAATTATTGTATTTTAAATAAAAAGGTTTAAAGAGTAATATTTCTTAATATTCCTCTTAAAAAAGTAAACTTTTTACATAGTAAAATTTAACAAAGCTTTATATCTATGAAACAAACTATAAAAAAAATTCCCATTTTGTATATAGGTATGCTTTTTTAAGAGAGAAGGTGGGGGGGGGGGGGGAGAATTAAAGGTGAATGGAAATCACGATTATGAGTTCATACCATTGGTCTTTAATTTTTTTTTATCTTTCTATTATTAACCTAAAAAAAGCAGTGATATCAACACAAGAAACCCTTAACGGGTTAAAAGTTTGTGATGCAGCACTTTATCTTATTGCTATAAGAATTTTAAATATGGAACTTAAAAATAATGATATCAAATTTTAAGTGACGCTATGCTATTAATTAATGTATATATACATATATTTATATTATTTATTTCATCATTTTATTTTTGTTTTACTTATAATTGCATGTGTAATAATCATGTTAAATTTAAAAGGATGTATAAAAATTTATTCATTGATGCTTTATCAATCCCATCTTTCATAAATTCAAAATATGAGTTTTAAAAGATATGATATCAAAATTTAAGTGACGCCTTGATGTAGCTTTAAACAATTTGTTTTAAAATTCAATTTCAACTGTTTTCGGTTTGGCTAAATATATTTACACATGTAACCAAAACTTTTAATTTACCAATACACTGTTAAAAATATCACTCTCACTGAACCTATACAATGCACTTAATGCTGTGTTTATATGAAAAATTTGATTTATCTTTTGTGCCACGCTATCCAAAATCCAAAATAAAATTTATGTAAATGATTTTTGTGCGTCATTGTATCCAAACTAAACGAAATGTATGCAAATGGATAACATGACGCACAAAATTCATTTACATAAATTTTACTTTTGATTTTGGATAGCGTGGCATGAAAGATAAATCGAATTTTTCATATAAATACATTACGGTGCATTGTATAGGTTCAGTGAGAGTGATATTTTTAACAGTGTATTGGTAAATTAAAAGTTTTGGTTACATGTGTAAATATATTTAGCCAAACCGAAAACAATTGAAATTGAATTTTAAAACAAATTGTTTAAAGCTACATCAAGGCATCACTTAAATTTTGATATCATATCTTTTAAAACTCATATTTTGAATTTATGAAAGATGGGATTGATAAAGCATCAATCAATAAATTTTTATACATACTTTTAAATTTAACATAATTATTACACATGCAATTATAAGTAAAACAAAAATAAAATGATGAAATAAATAATATAAATGTATGTATATATACATTAATTAATAGCATAGCGTCACTTAAAATTTTATATCATTATTTTTAAGTTCCATATTTAAAATTCTTATAGCAATAAGATAAAGTGCTGCGTCACAAACTTTTAACCCAATATGGGTTTTTTGTGTTGATTTAAGACTTCTAATGCATGTTAATGAATTTATTATTTTACAATTTCCTTTCTCGCTTAAAATTCCCGTCTAAATATAGTTTTTAAGATGTAATTTTTAATAAGTTCCTGCTTTTTGTACATAATTGTTTAATTCTAATTCCAAATGTTTTTTTCTGTTTATAATAGCCACGTGTAAATAAATTTTTAATTTATTTACACGTATAAATATTTTTTAAATTTTTTATTTGAAGCAAACATTATTGTTTGCGCTGTTTATACAGTTGGCAACAGTTTAAATTAATATCACTTTCTAAAATATGTAAAAAATGACTCTAGAAATGCTGAAAATTTGAATTTAAAATAGAAATAAAACCTCAAAAAATGAGTCAAATTAAAAAAAGAAATACAGTCTGCACACCAGGAACTTCAAACATATAAAATGATCTAAAAATGATTAAATTCCCATGAATAGTTTTTGCTTCTATAAAACTTTTTTAGTGGAACAATTTTGTCTAACTTTAGCATTAAATATCTCTTAAAATAATTCTTCGATTTGAAAACTGTCTGCATCATCCTATTTATCAAACATTTCTGTATAATACTACTGATTTTCATATTTTTGTATGCATTATTTTTCTTAATATTAAGACCTCCGGTCACAAAAAATTCAAAACCAGCGGCGGCGACAGTGGTAGTTACTTTTTTTTTAGAATTGAGAGAATCTATGATTCTTAAAAATGTTCTGCACATGGACAAACTCATACAGGCCTCAAATGAGACTAAAAAGTTTACTGTTTTATCTTCTAAAGGAATCTAGGTCCCCTCAAAGTTTCTTGCAGCTGGGACCCTTTAAAGAGAAAGTTGGCCCTGATATTTTTAAAAAATCAACCACCCTTATTCTATCTATGGTGTAATTCCTTACCCTTTCTTCTATCTACCAGAGGCTGAGCAGCTTGAAGCTTCCAGTCCCAATTGACGCATAATGGTTTTCACTTCTTTGTCCCCCTTCACTGAATTTGTTCAATTTCAAATAGTGATATCAGCAGTTAAACCATTTCCAGCTTCCATCGTTCAACACAGTTATGTTATTTTGAAAGAGCTTTTAATAGAATTTTTTTTAACTGATGCTGAACAGTTCTATAGTGTGATTTGAAATGAATTTATATTAGAAATATTTTAATTGTTTGTTCATTTTTTAGCAGTTTATGAAAGAGACTTAGACTCCCTTGCCGTTTGAGATATCCAGGTTTGGTCCACCACTATGCTTCATCTTTTTAAAATAAACAACACAAAGCCATATTTTCATCTATCATTATGAATGGCAAATAAGACAACACTGCTTTCAATGACCAGGTCAAACTCATTTTTCCACCCCCATTTGTGGCAAGAACTCTTATTTGTTTATTAAGAAGTGGGATCTAAACACACTAAACAAAAATACAGGGAGTTTACAAAATAATGTTTCACTGCAAAAAATAAGAATTAATTTTAATCATTTGGTAAAACAATTTATCTCTTTACTGCAATTAGCAATTTTCTATTAGTGCAAACTATTTTTATATGAAGTAAAAATTTAGAATTATTTTAAAGATTTAATCCAAATGATGAGGGTTAAACAGCTCTTTCATTGTGGGTTTTCTTTAAACAATTAGCTTAGGCAAAATCTTTGAACAATCATTTTAATACAGAACTATATGTATAAAACTCTAAATTGATTATTAAAAACACATACATAAAAAGAATTCATGAAAAGATATGATGAAATTCATAGTGTTCTGCAAATAAAATGACTGCAGAATAAAATACAAGTTGTAGAACTATGCAAGTTATCATAAACAAAGACCTGGATTTTTGCATTATTGCAAATGACAAGTTCAAAGTTTGGTTGCCGCACAAATAATAAAAAGGTTAAAAATATGCAAGAAATTGTGGCATGGTAGCAAAAATGCTGATAAAATAATAATTTTTAATGAGAGGTTATTTTGCACTGAACAATGTTATACAGTAGATCTCTATAATGCAAACTTAAAAATGTGAGGTCATGCATTATATAAAATTCTGCATTGTATAGAACACATTTCACACATCATTTAACATACCTTGTAAACATGTCCAAATAGGTCTGAAATGTATCACAATATAGTAGAGTATCTTTATATTGCATTCCTTGTTACCAGGAGTTGTGGAGATTATAAATCTTTGTATAATAAATTTATAATATAGATCACTCGACGCATTGTTAATTTTACTTTATAAACATTGTCCAAATATACCTGGACCAAATCATTTATTATATAACTCCTTTTCAAAAAATTTTACTGTAATATAATAGCAATTTTTTCATTAAAAAGCTCTGAATTAAGAAGGTAAAGTTGAAATAGTGCATCAAATTTAGTCCTCTTTTTTTTATAAATCCAGGTCCATCTTAACTGCAAAATTCATTGTTTACATCTGAGAAGTTGTGCATTATATGGAAAAATTGCATTATATAGAATTGATTATAAAAATCTACTGTAATGTTAAAAATGATGTCGTATATTCAGCAACCTTTGATAATATACTGAAAAACCTTTGAGCCATTAAATGCTTTCTGAACAAAAATTCTGTTATCGTTTAGACTGTAGTGTCAATTAATGGAAAATTGTGTGTGAAATTCATCGGTAAAGGGATAAAAAATAAATGCAAAACATTACAAACTGAGCATATTGACCACTTAATTATTGCCGCATGCTGACAGATTGTATCCCAAAAAGAATTGGATATTTCATAAAGGTTTGGCACCTTTGTACTGAGCCAAATCCACCAGGCTTGGCTCAATGACAATTGTTTAAAGTTTATTGTTGAAGAAGATTGGCCACCTTCTTCACTGGATCTAAATCCTTTAGACTATTGCATCTGAAGGATTTTAGAGGTGAAAGTAAATTCTAAACAACACAGAAGTTTGGACTCTCTCAAAGTTTCTATATTGCATAAATGGGGCAGATTACCTCTTAAAATGATTTGTGCTGCAGTCGAACAATGGTGTAAGAGATTACCTTTGGTAATCGATAAAGATGGTGGTTGATTTAAATAAAATTACTTTAAGGTAAACTTTCATTTCTGATGTTCATTATATTGGTGTATATGTCGTAGGCTAATTGAGAAATCCGGCTCTTTGCAAACAGCCTAGGCTCTTTGCAAAGAGCCGGGCTAATTGGAGAATCCATCTCCCTTTTTCCAATTAGCCTGATATTTTTCAGGCTTATTGCAAAGAGCCTAGAAAGCGTTAGGCTAATTGAAAAATGACCACTTATTATCCGATCAGGGTGATATTTTTAGCTCACAGGCCATCAAAGCCTGAGAGCTTATGTGCCTGCCGATTCTGTATGTACGTGTGTGAGTACGTACGTACATATGTACGTAACGCGATAACTCTTGATAGAAATATCTGATTTGCTTCAAAATTTTTTTTTTCTAGGTTCATTCTGATAAGGTGCTTCCCTGATTAGTTTTTGGGGTTCATTGGTTAAGGATAAAGGGGGAAAAGGGGGGCTAGTCCCCCCATTAATTTATATAAATGGGTTTTTCATGCAGAAATATTCGATTTGCTCCAAATTTGGTATACCGGTTTATTGTGTTAAGGAGCTTCCCTGATTAGATTTGGAAGCTCATTATTTAAGTATAAAGGGGCGAAAGGGGGGCAACCCCCCTTAATTTAGATAAACCGGTTTTTCATGATGAATTATTCGATTTGCTCCAAATTTGGTATACCGGTTTATTAACTTAAGGAGCTGCCTTGATTAGATTTGGAGGTTCATTTAGTTACATCTAAAGGGAGGAAAGGGGGGCTGACCCCCCCCCCCCCCCCCCCTCCGTAATTTAGATAAATGGGTTTTTCATGCAGAAATATGCGATTTGCTATAAATTTGGTATACCGGTTAGTTATGTTAAGCAGCTTCCCTGATTACATTTGGAAGATCATTATTATGTATAAAGAGGGGAAAGGGGTGCAATTGCCTCTCCCCTTAATTTAGATAAATGCGTTTTTCATGTAGAATTATTCGATTAGCTCAAATTTGGTATACTGGTTTATTATGTTAAGGAGATGGCTTGATTAGATTTGGAGGTTCATTAGTTAAGTATAAATGGAGGAAAGGGGGGCTAGCGCCCCCCCCCCCTTAATTTAGATAAATGGGTTTTTCATGCAGAGTTATTCAATTTGCTCCAAATTTCGTTTACCGGTTTATAATGTTAAGGAGCTGCCTTGATTAGATTTGGAGGTTCATTGGTTAAGTATAAAAGGGGGGAAAGGGGGCAATTGCCCCTCCCCTTAATTTAGATAAATGTGTTTTCATGCAGAATTATCTAATTTAATTTAATTTTTTTTCTAGGTTCATTCCAATAAGGAGCTTTTCTGATTAGATTTGAAAGTTCATTGGTTCAGCATAAAGGGAGAAATGGGGGAGCTAATACCCCCCCCCCCCCCTTAATTTAGTGAAATGGTTTTTTCATGCAGAATTATCTGATTTGCTTCAAATTTGGTATACCAGTTTATTATGTTAAGTAACTTCCCTGATTAGATTTGGAGGTTCTTTGGTTAAGTAGAAAGGGGGGGGGGGCAACGGGGACTAATACCTTCATTTATTTTTCGAGGGGCATTATTCTTTGAAATAAGAGTATAATATACAATTAGTGTGAATAGCCTGTGAGCTCAATGCCATCAGTTCAACTGGGCAATTTTCTTTTTATTAGGTTTATTAACGCATAACCCTACCCAAACCCGAAAAATAAATTACAACAGACCGTACCCCGATAAGAGCAAGGCAAAATAATTTCAGTCTACATGCCACCCGACCCGAATCTGAGAGTTCCATTTGAAAAAATCCGAAATCCCGAACCAAATCTGATAACCGACAAAGATATTCCATAGATCTATAACTGGATCCTAACAAGACAAATTAGTTTCCGTGGACACACAACGCTACCAGAACCTAAAAATTCCATTCGAAGTCAACCTGAAACCCGACCCGAACCAAAGCTTAACCGACAAAAATATTCCAAAGAACTATAATCCTATGCAAGCCAGACAAAATAATCTCCGTCCACCGGCAACCCGATCCGAACCTGAAAGTTCTAATTGAACTAAATCCGAAACCTGGTTGTGGTCGGTTTTCGGGTTGACTTCAAATGGAACCTTCAAGTTCGGATCCGGTTGAAAAAAAATTAAACTAAATTAGATAATTCTGCATGAAAACCCATTTATCTATATTAAGGGGAGGGGCAATTGCACCCCTTTCCCCCCTTTTATACTTAACCAATGAACCTCCAAATCAAATGAAGGAAGCCATATTGTAATAAACTGGTATATCAAATTTGAAGCAAATCGAATAATTCTATATGAAAAACCCATTTATCTAAATTAAGGGGACACTAGTCCCTGTCCCTCCTTTATACTTAACCAATAAATCTCCAAATCTAATCAAGGCAGCTCCTTAATATAATAAACCGGTATACGAAATTTGGAGCAAATCGAATAACCTTGCATGAAAAACCCATTTATCTAAATTAAGGGGGGGGGGGTCTAGCCCCCCCTTTCCTCCCTTTATACTTAACTAATGAACCTCCAAATCTAATCAGGGAAGCTCCTTAACATAATAAACCGCTATACGAAATTTGGAGCAAATCGAATAACTCTGCAGGAAAAACCCATTTATCTAACTTAAGGGAGGGGTATAGCTCCCCTTTTCCTCCCTTTATACTTAACTAATGAACTTCCAAATCTAATCAGGGAAGCTCCTTAACATAATAAACCGGTATACCAAATTTGGAGCAAATCGAATAATTTTGAATTAAAAACCCATTTACCTAAATTAAGGGGGGGGGCCAATCCTCCCCTTTCCTCCCTTTATACTTAACTAATGAACCTCCAAATCTAATCAAGCCATCTCCTTAACATAATAAACCAGTATACCAAATTTGAGCTAATCGAATAATTCTACATGAAAAACGCATTTCTCTAAATTAAGGGCAGAGGCAATTGCCCCCCTTTATACATAATAATGATCTTCCAAATGTAATCAGGGAAGCTGCTTAACATAATTAACCGGTATACCAAATTTATTGCAAATCGCATATTTCTGCATGAAAAACCCATTTATCTAAATTACGGGGGGGGGGGGGGGGGTATAGTCCCCCTCTTTCCTCCCTTTATATGTAACTAATGAACCTCCAAATCTAAACAAGGCAGCTCCTTAACTTAATAAACCGATATACCAAATTTGGAGCAAATCGAATATTTCTGCATGAAAAACCGATTTATCTAAATTAAGGGGGTAGCCCCCCTTCCCCCCTTTTATACTTAAATAATGAGCTTCCAAATCTAATCAGGGAAGCTCCTTAACACAATAAACCGGTATACCAAATTTGGCTCAAATCGAATATTTCTGCATGAAAAACCCATTTATATAAACTAAGGGGGGGGGGGGGGGGTACTAGCCCCCTTTTCCCCCTTTATCCTTAACCAATGAACTACAAAACCTAATCAGGGAAGTACCTCATCAGAATGAACCTAGAAAAAAAAATTTGAAGCAAATCGGTTATTTCTATCAATAGTTATCGCATTACGTACATACGTACGTACACACGTACATACAGAATATGCGGGAACATAAGCTCTCAGGCTTTGATAGCCTGTGAGCTTAAAATATCACCCTGATCAGATAATAAGTGGTCATTTTTCAATTAACCTAACGCTTTCTAGGCTCTTTGCAATAAGCCTGAAAAATATCAGGCTAATTGGAAAAAGGGAGATGGATTCTCCAATTAGCCCGGCTGTTTGCAAAGAGCCGGATTTCTCAATTAGCCTACGACATATATATCATTTTATATCTGTAAAATGAAATGACACAATATTTGTAACAGTATTATTTAGTAGTCGTGCTGTACAGGGGAAAAATATAGCTTCGGAACTAGCATTCTTCGCTGCAATAGAAATGAACTGAAGTAGAGAGTTTGATTCATGACTTTGACTTGCTTATTTTATGGAAACAACCTATACCTGGGTGCTATGGGTATACTTGACAACTTTTACATGGTTTCTATTTCAAGAAGATGATTTTTTTATGCTAAGAAAATTTACACTAACAGATGAAATTTTTGATTGTCAGGACACCATTGGCAAGCACAAATTTTAAGACGGTGACTAGACGACATCCTATTTAAATATGCAACTGTTTTAGGTAGCTTTCTTTACAAAAAAGCTACCTATTGCAGCCGTTCGGAGGAAAGCGATTTCAAAAAATTTTGGTATATTTTCATCGATCATGACCCCCAGACCCCGAAACCACCCTCCGTTCAAAATTGATATATATATATATATATATCTATCTATATATATATATATATCTGACCTATGTCACACTGTAACTCCCATAATTATGAACCGATTTCGATGTAATTCGGTGTGTACATAGTACATACCAATGTCTCGACCGAGTTCGTTGGCCAGCTTCATCCGCCGTTTTGTTTCAAAATGGCGGCCATTTAAAATTAAAAAAAGAAATTTAAAACTTGAAATGTGGTACCAAAAAATTGAAAATGGAAAAATATTTTTTTCTTATGTATTTGACCTTTATACAAAGATTCCGGAGCAGTTTTTGTTTCGTCTATATCTTAAAAAATGGCTGAGTTATAGCATTTTGAATTTCTAGCGTGGCTGACATTTTGAAACGTCCTGAATTTTGTCACGCGATAAAAGGCGTATTTATGAACCGATTTGGATGTAATTCGGTGTGTACATAGTACATACCAATCTCTCGACCGAGTTCGTTGGCCAGCTTCATCCGCCATTTCGTTTCAAAATGGCGGCCATTTAAAAAATTTTTAAAAATTTTAAATTTGAAATGTGGTACCAAAAAATTGAAAATGGAAAAATATTTCTTTCTTATGTATTTAACCTTTATACAAAGATTTCGGAGCAGTTTTTGTTTCGTCTATATCTTAAAAAATGGCTGAGTTATAGCATTTTGAATTTCTAACGTGGCTGACATTTTGAAACGTCCTGAATTTTGTCACGCGATAAAAGGCGTATTTATGAACCGATTTGGATGTAACTTCGTTTATACATAGTACATACCAATGTCTCGACCGGGTTCGTTGGCCAGCTTCACCCGCCATCTTGTTTAAAAATGGCGGCAATTTAAATTTTTAAGAAAAATTTAAATTTGAAATGTTGTACCAAAAATTGAAAATTGAAAAAATATTTTCTTCTTATGTGTTTGACCTTGATAAAAAGATTCGGGAGCAGTTTTTGTTTCGTCTATATCTTAAGAAATGACTGAGTTATAGCATTTTGAATTTCTAGCGTGCTGACATTTTGAAACGTCCTGATTTTTCTCACGTAATAACAGGCGTATTTATGAACCGACTTGGATGTACCTTGGTGTGTACATAGTACATACAAATATCTCGACCGAGTTCGTTGGCCAGCTTCATCCGCCATCTTGTTTCAAAATGGCGGCCATTTAAAAAAATTAAAAAAAAAATTAAATGAGATACCAAAAAATTGGAAAATGAAAAAGATTTTTTTGTATGTGTTTGACCTTAATACAAAGATTCTGGAACAGTTTTTCTTTCGTCTATATCTAAAAAAATGGCTGAGTAATAGCATTTTGAATTTCTCTTGTGGCTGACATTTTAAAACGACCTGATTTTTGTCACGCGATAACAGGCGTATTTATGAACCTATTTGGATGTAACTTGGTCTGTACATAGTACATACCAATGTCTCGATCGAGTTCGTTGGCCAGCTTCATTCGCCATCTTGTTTCAAAAGGGTTGCTATTTAAAAAAAATTAAATTTAAAATTCAAAATGATGTATTAAAAAATTGGAAAATGAAAAAGATTTTTTTTATGTGTTTGGCCTTGATACAAAGATTCCGGAGCAGTTTTTGTTTCTGAAAATTTGTTCTTTTGTTGATATCTTAAAAAATGGTTGATTTATAGCACTTTGAATTTCTAGCATGGCTAATATTTTGAAACGATCTTGTATTTGTCACGCGATAACACACGTATTCGCCTATTTCGATGTAAGAAGGCATGTGGATAGTATACATCAACACCTCGACCAAGTTCGCTGGCCAGATTCATCAGCCATCTTGTTTCAAAATGGCGGCCATTAAATTAAAAAATATATATATATTTAAAGTGAGGTGCAAAAAAATTAGAAATTGAAAAAGATTTCTTTCTTAAGTATTTGATCTTGATATAAGGATTCAGGAGCATTTTTGGTTTTTCTTTACCTTAAAAAATGGCTCAGATATAGCAGTTTCAATTTCTATTGTGGGTGACATTTTGAAAAATCTGATTTTTTGCATGCGACAGCACTCCTATATATTAACCGATTCCGATGTGAGTGAGCATGTGCACAGCAATTACTAAGGTCTCGACCAAGTTCACTGATTAGCCTCATCCATCATGTTGTCTTTAAATGACAGGCACTTTAAGAAATTGCCGAATTTGGCAGCCAAATATAAGTTACTTTAAAGAAAAGCAGCTTGGATAAAGCTGACTAATTTCGCGAAATTCTCATTCATTATATTGATAAAAATTAGTATTGAATCTTCTATATTCGGTTTCCACTAAATTGAGCTTCGTGTGTTTGCATGATATAAGTTGGCTTTTTTTAAATAAGGATTTTGAAAGCTACCTCTTCCTCCCGGCACTGGCCGGAAGGACTTTTTTAATCTTGATGCAATGATTTACTTACTCTTGCTTAAATAAATAATCATCACTCACCTCATATTCCCCCTTTTCCTGCTTTTGGCCAGAAAAATGTCTTTCTCATGCATAATCCTGCAATTTACTGTACGATTGCCTAAGCATGTGATATTCTCTCTCTCTAAATATATTAGAACAAAAATGTTTTTTTTTAATTTTAGAATGAAATGGCAGTTTAAATTCAATGGTATAATACCACGGTCGGCAACTGATGGACCGCGGAAGGTCGAAGTCTGGACCACCAAAAAATATATTGCAAATGAAGAAGAATTTATTCATTTTTGAACAATTCTGTAATATAAAAAGAAGAATTCCGAAATACACACTGCAGTGTTCCTAAGTTTTATGTCAGATATTGTGAAGGAATTTGAAAAAAGATTCCAAGTCTTTGCAGAGATAGGTAAGTTGTCTAAATTCTTTTAATTGCCTTATGAAGTTGCTCCAGCTGCAGAATGGACTGATGTGGCTGCGAAGTTGTTCAGTCTTGAAAAACCTTTACTTCAAATGGAGATAATTGACTTGCAAGAAGATATTCCCTAGCAAATGTATAAAACTGCGTCCCCTGAAGAATTTTGGGGTAAACATGTTTCAGAAAAGTAGGAAAATTTCAAAAAACTTAGCTATTAACCTGCCTACTATGTTTGGCTCCACATATGTATGTGAAACAACTTTCTCCAAAATGAATTTTTTGAAGAATAATATTGTTCAATATTAACGGATGCCCACCTTGAAGACACTCTTCGCATTAGCAGTTCACCATGTGAACTAAACTATAAAAACTTACTCAAGACCGCAAGTGTAATTTTTAGCATTAATATTTCAACGAATATCTGTCCTTTCTATTTGATTAAGCGTATGTAAAATTTTTCAGAACGAATACCTGACATTTCTATTATATATTATATGCATGTGTATGTACAAATAACAATTTAAAAGTAATAAGTACTTATATTACTTATGTGTTTTTTTTTTTCTAAACCTTGATGAAATTTTTCAAAAGTATTCGGACCCCGCTTAAAATTACTTGCCGACCCCTGGTATAATACTTTGACTTTTCATAAACAGAGCATGCCTATACATTTATTTTGTTTGTAATTCAATGCTGACCTATGTCATTCTATTGGTCATGATTGAATCTCTGATTTAATTATCAATTTTTATCAAGTTGTGGATACAACTGGAATAAATTTTATTAACCACTTCACTGGTGACAGGTATGGGGAAACAGTGCTTTTACCCCTGACTTATCTTGGGGCAAACAGTGAAATGGTTAATACATACTGGTTTTTTTATGCCAATAACATAAGTATTGTGTATTACTGTCAAGTAAACTTCAATAAACAAATAGCAAATGAAAAATACTGGTCCAATTTACATCTTCAGTCAATGAATAAAGAATTTTCAACTGGTATAATGGGATGATCTGTAATTTTAATCATGTCTTTGCTTACACAATTGTGAAATGATGAATGTTTTGAGATTAAATTCTTCCAAGTCAAAGATACAATTCATATTGTGGGTATTTTTTTTCATAAAAGTATATGATAAAACAATGTATTATTGGTAAAAAAATTGTAACATATAATAATTAGTTCTTTTCATGTAATCTGACATTATTATTATGTAATAATAACTTTAATCCAGATTTCTATTGTACCTAAAATCTGCAATTCAGACATTTTTTCTCCCAGTAAGTGATAAAAAATGACCCACTGTACATAATAGAGTCTGTTTCAGAAAATACATTAATTTTAAGCAACTAATTATACATACATATACATTACTTAAAGTCTTAAATTTATGCCTGACTTCTACATTTCTAAGAATTATTTTATTTAGTTTTTGAAACATTAGCTTTGATTTGAATATTTCCATTGTTAAATATATTGATGAATTTTATCGTTATCTAAAACTTAAGATTTTAATGTTGTTGTTAATTGTAACTCTTATTTAAATTTTTTGTAAAACTTTTTTTTTTCTTATTGTGAAAAGTAGTTTCATTTCAAATATTTTCCATGTTATATCTGTCATTTTTGCGATATGCATTATTTATTATTCAGTAATGCAAAATTTTGACTTAAAAAAAGTTACCAAGTGATTATTTTTTCTTGTAATTTAACAACAGATGGCGATGCCATGCAAAATGTGCATTTTTATTTTTTCAAATATTTTGGGTCATTTTAAATCTAAACTTTTTAGATTATAGAGTTGTCTAAATTTATTAAATTACAGAGTTCTCACATTTTTTAATAGTCATGTTAATGTCTGACATTATTATTATTATTTATTTAAATGCATTCCAGGTTTCAAAATTTTAGAAATATCGAAATTTCTATAAATTGATAAATGCATTTTTAATAGTAATTGCATAAATAGTAAAAAAAAAAAATTAAAGGGCATCTATATAATAAAAGAACAAATCGCTCTGTGTGTGTGTCTGTTGGCGATGGCTTGCAAAATCTACCGCACGTAGAAGTCTGAAAATTCAGGAGTGATTAGTCCAAAACAGGTCCTGATGCACCTGAGGCTCAAATTTTTATTTTTTTTAAGGGCCGGGACCCCTTTAAGTTATTTATTATGCACTAAATTGTTAATAACATGCCTCTTTTCTTTCCGATCTTCTTCGTTTTTGGGGTGAATTCTCCTTTCAGTTTCTGCCCCATTTCTACATTTCAGTTAAGACCCTGGCACCCTTATAAGGGCCCCAGTACAGGGCCCGTTGAAGTTTAGGTGCACTAAATTGTTAATAACATGCCTCCTTTCTATCAGATCTTCTTCGTTTTTGAGGTTAATTCTCCTTTCAGTTACAACCCCATTACTACATTTCAGTTAAAACCCTGTCATCCTTGCAAGGGGCCCGGTACAGGGCCCCATGGAGTTTTAGTGCATTAAATTGTTAATAACATGTCTCTTTTCTATCCGATCTTCGTCGTTTTTGGGATGAATTCTCCTTTCAGTTTCTGTCCCATTTCTACATTTCAGTTAAGACCCTGGAACCCTTGCAAGGGGCCTGGTACAGGGCTCTTTGAAGTTTTAGTGCACTAAATTGCTAATAACATGCCTCTTTTCTAATGATTTCTTAAAAATAGTCGGATTCACTAGCTTTTTTTTTCTAACAACATCTTAGGTTCTCCAGCTATTACATGAATGACAAAAAAATATTTCAGACTTCAACTACCACCAACAGTGGCGCATCCAGGGTTACGCTTTGGAGGGGGCTAGGATATTTTAGAGGCTTATATGTGCCCAGATCTGGCCCGCCCGCTTACGAGCTTTGTCATTTGATTTGATGGAACGTACCGATCAGGTCCTGAATTACATTTTTTCTGAGGACTTGAGCAGATTCGTAATCAGACAGAGAAGCTAGAGGAAGCTATGGAAGGTTTTGGTGGGGCTAATTCTGGATGCTTTTAATATGTTAAATAATGAAAAACTGTACTAAAATACATCTTTGTTTTTGCGATTTTTGGTGTGTTTCTGTATTTCGATAATTTTAAAGTTTGTTTGCAATCAATCGATTTAAAGTTTTATTATTAAATTACCAAAATATTACGAAGGTTAAAGAGAGCAAGAGGTTGCACGGGACCTTAATTTAATGTTTAATTAAGTAAATTTCAAACATGCTAATATTTCGAATTTCGTAATAAAATATATAAAAGAGAGAAAAATTGTGTGACAAAATATCTTTTCAAAAATTCCAATTTCTTAAGGACCTATTGAAAATAATAGTAATATTCTTTCATAATTAAAAAAAATAAATATCTAATCTGGGAGGGGCTACAGCCCCCTTAGCTCCCCCCGTGGGTGCGCCAATGACCACCAATTTTCAATAATAATCTTCTTCTTGGGGCCCTTGGTGCATCTTCTTTAAAAATGAATCGAATTCCTTTCAGTTTTCTTTACCATAGTGCTAGCGTCCTCAGATTACATTAAAAATTACTAAAAACTGTATTTATACCAAACTACTGGCCACTTTAATTCCTTCTCCTTGGGGCCCGGTACAAGGCCCCTTGAAACTTTTGCACCTTAAATTATTAATAAATTACCCCTCTTAATCCGATCTTCATTTTTGGAATTATTTTTTCATTTAGTTATTCTCCAGTTTCTATATTCCAGTAGAAATCTTGGGGCACCTTGGGGTCCTATAGGGCCCGATCTGGGGGCCCTTGAACTTTTTGTGCGCTATGCATTTTTTACATCCTAATTTTCTCACCTTCTCATTGCATAATTTAAAAATTGAGTCTTGGCCGTTTCCCCCTAGACCAACACCCTCATATTTTTATGGGGCTCTAAGGCCCCTTTTTAAGCATTTATCCCATTTTTGCGCATTTCTTTAAAATATTATTATGATTATTTCATGCCCTATGATTAATTTTGACTAATTGAAGATCTAAAACGCTAAGGACTAAAACATTTAAACATGTTTTCATGTTAGGGTCCTTTTGGGCCTCCTGTTATAGCTGTCTTAAAAATGGTCCGATTCATGAACGTTTTTTTCCTAACAACTTTTTAAGTTTTCCAGTTACTACATGAACGACAAACAAAAATTTTCAGACTTCAGCTACCGCCAATCTTGAATATTATTCGCCTTCTTGGGAGCTTTTGTTGCAGCTTCTTTAAAAACTATCCTATTCTATTGCAATTTTCTTTAACATAGTATTAGCGTCTTCCAGCTACTTTAAAAGCCCTAAAAATTTTTCTTTACATTCCAGTTAAGGTCCTAGCCCCCAGGGCCCGGTCTTTCTTTATACCTTAGCTACCACCTTTTTCGAGCATT
Source organism: Maratus speciosus (assembly GCA_963932465.1). Lineage (NCBI taxonomy): Eukaryota > Metazoa > Arthropoda > Arachnida > Araneae > Salticidae > Maratus > Maratus speciosus. Next base: position 47,558,007 of record OZ010795.1, on the reverse strand, counting down.
AATCTCCTTTTCCAGAATCAACTTACGTCTACTCACTATAGCCGTACATTAAAAATAGCGTTACTTTAAAGGTAACCTTAGATAAGGGATTTCATCAGTTTATTAAATGTAGTGTTAATCCTAACAGTAATTCATGAAATTTACAAGGTGAAGAGGCATCTTCCACCGCTTGGTGGCGCGTTATTTCCACAGGTTTAAGGGCCCATATTCAACGGGATTGCTGCCTTCAACTTAGATTACAATTCATCTACTTTCTGTGTTATGAAATTTTATCTTACTTTAGTTACCAACATTTTCTAACATTAATGGTACATTCTTTTTTTTTATTTTGTGGGCTTGATTCCTACGAGTTTTGGCTCACTCAACTTGGTTTTTGATTGCCTCCGGCACGTGCAGGCACTTCCAGTAAACGCTGCCATAGGTAGTGGGGATCTACATTACAGGTTCGTTCGGAAAGAAGTTTGATGGGAACACATAAGACGCTGCAGAAGTCAATGGGGCCTCTGAAATTAGGTTCATTTAAAAGAATTTCCAAAGATATAAAACTTAAGTTTTGTTTAAGGTTATTATTTACAATCCCCGGGCAACGCCGGGTGGACCTGCTAGTTTACAATATACCAGTTTGAATGTAAAAGTTATATATATTCATAAGGAAAATAAGCAATTTTAAAAAGACGTTTTGCAATAATTGTGTTACAATGGAATAAATATGCTCCTAATAAAGTATATTTAATAAATTTAGGTTAGCCGAGCGCCAGTGTTATATATACATATTTATATACATACATATATGTAAATATACATATATATACATATACACATATTGTATATATATACACACATATATATATATATGTAAATATATATGTATATATACATACATGCATATATACATATATACAGTATGGACCTCAAATCCGGACTGGCCGGTGCCGCGATCGTTCCGGATTTTGGAATTTTCCGGATTCCAGGTCCTTAACCAAAACAATAAATAAACAGATACAGTATACAGATACAGTGGCAAAATTTTATATGCTGCAAAGCAGTCTATATCGCAAATTGCCATGTTAGGCTTAGAGTAAATAAACAGTCAAAAATGCAAATTACAAAAAATAATTGAAAACAAGGATAAGAATTTTTTTTTTTAATACTGCATATTCTTAGGAATATTAAAATATCTTTTAGAAAATGCGTCATTCGCGAGAGCCGAGTTAGGCCTAGGAATCTATATCGCGAATTGCCGTGTAGGGCTTAGTGTAAGTAAACAGACAAAAAAATAAATTACAAAAAAAATAATTTAACATAAAGATAAGAATTTTTTTTAAATCCTGCACATTATTAGCAACACTACATCTTTTAGAAAATGAAAATGCGTCGTTGTTGGTATGAGCTGAGTAAGGCCTAGGAATCTATATGCGAATTGCAGTATTAGACTCAGTAAAAATAAAGAGAGAAATATTTAAATTTTTAAAATAAAAAGTTCTAAGAAAGTTTAAAAATAAACAAAAACAAGAGGAAATCTATTCAAATTCTATTCTTTTTGTTTAAAAAGGACTTCATAAATGTGTTAAGTTTGCATTTTTTGATTGCACGAGAAAGAAATTATTGAGTTGCAAGCAAACAGAAAAAAGAGCAAAACCCGTTTTTTTCCTTTATTAAAAAAATAATTATCTCTGTTGCTAATTGACGAATTTCTTTGAAATTTTCAGCAAGTTGCAATAGTAGTAAATTAGCCCGTGTAACAAATTTTTATGAAAATATAAGGTACCCCTACAAAAACGCCACTATAGAGTAACGGCAAAGAAAAACGAGATATCTGTGGTTTGTTTTATTTGTTCAACTTGTTTATTTAACTCTGTGAAGTGGGAAGTCAACGTTATCAGAATTCGATCATCAGCTTTGGATGGATAGTATGTTTTGGTACGGTGCTTAGAAACAGAATTTTTTCGAAAAATGAAATTTGTCAAAAATTTGAAGGTGATGGGGGGGGGGGGGAGGATTAGTAAAATATCTGTACATATAAATATTGTAAATATATTCTATGCATCTTTTAAAAATAATTCTTTCTTGTGGTTATTTATTTGTTCTTTTTGTATTTTCTATTAAATGAAGAAAAAGGTTTCTTTTTAAAATAAATTTAAAATGTGTGCTCACACTAACTTCGCTAATTTTGTCAGCAAATAGTATTTGGATTAAAACTATAAGGGGCATTCCACGTCAAATCAGGCAGTAAAATATCAATATGTAACCCACCATCACAGATTTTAATGAAACTGCGTGTGTTTGTTCTTACTATTAAGATATGATCACCAGTAATTTTTTTTGCTCCTTGGTGAAATAGTTTCTGAGAAAAAAATTGTCAAAATTTTGAAAAACTGCCGTCAGTTGGCATTCTTGATAGCTCGGTTTTCAAATGTAGCATGTCATATATATAATCATATTTCAATATCTACTCTACAAATCATCTTCAAATAATTTATGCACAATATTTAGGGTACGCAGCTTATGAAAAAAATATATTGTTACGCTTATAACATTTTAAGTGTGTCTAAAAAAATATTTAAACTTTGAAGTCGTGAATTTTTTATGAAAAATAATGCATTGACAAAAAAAGCATTATCAACAAAAGGCGGTATTTTTATTAAATTTATTTTTTATGGGAGATATACTTAAAGGTGTCCTTTACCTGATTCTGAAATAAAAATAGTGGGATTTTGGGTGTTTTTGGTAGTATTTCCCATTTAAAAATATTTTGAGGTTCATTTCATATCAAATCAAGCAGAGTCATTTCATGTCAGTTCCCCTAAGCCATTTAATCACTGTCACAAATTTCAATGAAATTGGGTTTGTTTATAGCTTATTTTAAGACGTAATCACCTTTAATTTTCTTGATCCTAAGTAAAATATTTTTTAAGATAAAAAATATCAAATTTTTGAAAAATTGTTTTAAATTTTTTTAATGACAGTTCGATATTGAAAGACTACATAAAAAAAAAAAAAAAAAAAAAAAAAAAAGTCATTTCAATATAAAATCACTAAATAGGTTTCAAATAATGTATATGTGACAAATAATGTAGGCTGATTATTATTTCTTGTTTTTTATCATGTTTAAACACTAAGAGTGTCTTTTATCTTATGAATTTTTAAAATCAAGAATTTTGTCAAAAATAATGTGTTAATCAAAAATTTATTATTAACCGAAGGCAGGGTGTTATTGCTTTTTTTTAATTGTACGTAAAAATATCTTTTAAATGGTTATAAAATAAAAATAGTGAACATATGAGAAAAAATTATCAAAATTTTGGAAAAATGCTACGAGTTGCCATTAATGATTGTTCAATTTTCAAAGGCCTCATTTTATATATAAAATCATATTTCAATAACTAATAAAGAAATCTTCTTCGAATAATTTAAGCAAGGTAAATAAAGTATGTAGATTATGAAAAAAATATTGCTATAATGTTAAAAAATACTTAAATGTGTCTAAAAAATTGTATAATCTTTGAAATCAAAAATATTTTACAAAAAATAATGAAATTATTAAAAAATCTTTATCAATCAGAGGCGGAGTTTCTATGACTAATTTTTTAATTTTAAATTGTACATAATACTACATTATAACTGGATCTGAAATAAAAATAGTGGGAATTTGGTTGGTTTTAGTAGTATTTAAATCATATTTAAAATTATCAATATTTTCAAATGTAAAACCTATCCAATGTATCATCCCTGGAAATATTTTTATTTATACATTTATTTTATTTTTCAAATTATCTTTTATGTTCGTTTCTTAAGGAAAAAAATAAACAATATTGTTTTTTAGTAAAACTTCTAGGGCGAAGAGCAATTATCCCTTTCCAAAAAAGAGAAAAATCACTAGCTCCTCACCACCCAATAGAAATTTTCAAAATGACAGTCCTAATCTTTAAACTCATATTTGGCTGTTAATATTGAAAATTTAGCATTGAGCTGCTAGTATTGAAAAAAAAAAAACCAAATTTCACTCTGTTGAAGAAAATTTTGACGTATTGTGCTTTAAATATATGCAAAAAATGCATAATCCATTATATTTATATCTTTCAAATAACTATATCTAAAAAAATATTTAAAACTTAATGAGTTGCACTTTTGTAACTTTATTCAGTTTCTAATGATATGTACCGTAATTTCGGGTGTATAGCCCGCAGACCAAACAATTCAGTTTGGACGCAGAAATTTTATTCAGTATTTGAAGACCAATATTTACTGTGATCTAAAAAGTTACATTTTATTTTTAAAAATTTCTGGCTCGAAACACGATTGTATGATCCGCGGGCTATACACCGGAAATTACGGTAATTTGATTTATTTCATCACAATATTGCTGAAAGATGGATTTTCAACATATATGTGTGTATATATATCCCTGTTCTCAAACAAATTATTTAAAAATTATTCATTTATGTTTAATAAAGCATATATATATTGTTTATACACTTACAGAAAATACATATAGCAAATTTTATGATATTATGTCAATAATGTCTAAAAGTAAAGAACTTATCTAATAGTATGTAACGAAAAATTTAACATCTGGTGTAATGACAACAAAATTTTATAATTGTTTTACTTAATTTGGATGAATGAAAAAAGCTTACATGTTTATATTTCATTGAAGTACAGGTGAAAATGTCACAAAGACATACCTCAACAACCACTGAGTATTGCACATTCACACTACAGATGATTTTTTTTTCTTTTGATCTTTCGGGTTTGATTTCAGATGGTAATGAATTAATTAGTTTTGTTAGAAGTGTCATTGCAGTCAGCATATTAGGCTCACTATTTTATTTTATATAATTTGTTTTGATTGACTCGATGAACAACAATATTTAAAGGGACCATTTCATGACTTTTCAATTAAAAGCTGATTTATAAATTCCTCATGTTGTTTAGTTATTATTATCGTCTTAAGATAATAAGTTGATATTAAAATTTTTAAATGCAGTTTATTTATTATTTGAACAGTTGAAAGCATTTTTCAATAAGAGTGCGGGCTGTTGATTTTAAGTCGGCTGTTGAGCAATGTAGTGTTGGTAAAGGAACTGGTACTATTTAATTTAATTTTTATTGCTGTAAATAATATTTGTTATTTTATTATTGTATGTATTATATTTAAACAAGAGTAGAAATACACGATATCGTAGTCATTTTAGTACATCTTAGCATGAAAAGCTTCAATATTTATCATTAAACATTCACATTTTATGAAAATTTTGTTAAAATTGCTCATATTTTCACTATTTTTATTTTATAACTATTGAAAAGATATTTTTACGTACAATTAAAAAAAGTAATAACAGCCTGCCTTCGGTTAATAATAAATTTTTGATTAACACATTATTTTTCACAAAATTCTTGATTTTAAGAATTCACAAGATTAAACACACTCTTAGCATTTAAACATGACAAACAACAATAAATAATAATCTGCCTACATTATTTGTCACATATACATTATTTGAAACTTATTTAGTGATTTTATATTGAAATGACTTTTTTTTATGCAGTCTTTGAATATAGATCTGCCATTAAAATCATTTTAAAAAAAATTTCAAAATTTAGATATTTTTTTTATCTTAAAAAATATTTTACTTGTAATCACCTTTAATTTCCTTGATCCTGTCTTAGAATGAGCTATAAACATACCCAGTTTCATTGAAATATGTGACAGTGAATTAAATATCTTAGGCGAACTGACATGGAATGACTCTGCTTGATTTGATTTGAAATACGCCTCAAAATATTTTTAAATATGAAATACTACTAAAAACACCCAAAATCCCACTACTTTTATTTCAGAATCAGGTAAAGGACACCTTTAAGTATATCCCCCACAAAAAATAAATTTAATAAAAATACCGCCTTTTGTTAATAATGCTATTTTAGGTAATGCATTATTTTTCATAAAAAAATCACGACTTCAAAGATTAAACATTTTTTTAGACACACTTACAATGTTATATAAGCGTAACAGTATTTTTTTTTCATAAAATACGTACCCTATATATTATGCATAAATTATTTGAAGATGATTTGTGGAATAGATATTGAAATATGATCATATTTATGTCATGCTACATTTGAAAATCGAGCAGTCAAGAATGCCAACTGATGGCAGTTTTCAAAATTTTGGCAATTTTTTTCTCAGAAACTATTTGACCAAGGAGTAAAAAAAAATACTGGGAATCATATCTTAATAAAAGGAACAAACACACGCAGTTTCATCAAAATCTGTGATGGTGGGTTACATGCCTGCCTGAACTGACATGGAATGACCCATAATATAAAAACATTGCAACAAACTTATTCAGTTGAGAGCAATTGTTTAGTCTAGCTTCGTTCGAAATTGTGTTACACATGCACATAGCGCCATCTATGGACGTTTTCCGAAATTATTTATTCCAGATCATCGCAGAATTTCAGATTTCTTTATTCATTCTGGATTTTGGGTCGTCCGGATTTTAGGATTCCGGATTTGAGGTCCTGTACTGTATAACACTGGTGTCCGGCTAACCGAAAAGTACCTAAATTTCTTATATTTAGCAGTATAAATTAAAAATTAAATATACTCATAAGGAAAATAAGCAATTTTAAAAGCAAGTTTTGCAGTAATTGTGTTATAATGCAATAAGTATGACCTAATAATGTATATTTAATAAATTTCTTATATTTAGCACTATAAATTATGAACTAAAAATAACTTTTGTTTAAAGAAATTCTCGTCAATTTTTGGTTCACATGTAGGGCTCCCAAATGGTATGCTTTTTAGTAACAATAATTCTAAAAGATAATTTTTGCGGTAGGTTTCTAGAAAATTTGTTAGAAAAATCTAAAAAGAAGAATATCATTTGTGAAAAAAAAAAATGTATTAAAAAAGCAGACCATTTGGGAGTTTTGTACAGGCTTTATAAAATTTTAACAGCCTTAGTTTTTAGCTACCCTGGGTGTATGTCCAATTGGCCACCCCTTGAGCACAGATTAAATAGCAAAAAAAGTAGGTATCCTTACAGTAGATCGTCTAGATAATCTTTTACCACTCATAACATCTTCAGCATCCGAAACTGCTTCAGAAGGATACCTCTTAGGTGTCATATTTCCTATGGCATCTTCGTTATCCAAAACTTAAAAAATATAAATAAATATTATATAGGCTATACATGAATGAACTGTATAATATACGATAATAAAGGCAGATATTTATATGTCTGTGTGTTAGGGGCAGAGACCTGGAGCTGGAGTTTTCCCTGGAGGTCTAAATTTTCCCCTGCTCCAGGGCTCCTTTAGTTTTTTAATATTCTTTTAAATCTTTTTTTTTTTTTTTCAGTCTTTTAAATTTCCAGGCTTAAAACATTTTAATTACATCATTATTCAGTATTTTAATTATATCATTTTTTAGGTTTTTTATTTTATTAGAGATGGAAAACTTCTCACAAAAACATGGTAATACTATTTCACTTCTACTTTCTACTTGAGATAACCAGCAATCCTATTTGAAAACAAATACGGCCACCTGTTGTTTACATGTGTAATTGTACAATTTTGGTTGTTTGAAAAGTGTAGAAAAAATTTAAGATTTTTGTGTTTAAAATTCCATCAAACTTTCTTTTATAAAAGTAAAAGCTAAAATATGTCAGATTTTGTTTAACAACCATTTCAAGTTTGATAAAAAGAAAAATGAATTTGTCAGATCTTTAATGAAGGTAAGGGAAAAATTTGTGAGCAAAAAATTAACTGTATAAATTAAAATTATGTGATTACAGTAACTTTATAAAATACATGTGCAAGAAGAACTGCTATGATATTTTATTTGTTATTTGTGCTATTAATTAATGAAATTATTTATTTTCAATTTTTGTTATTTTTACAATACTATTTACAATTTTATTAATTAAAGCATAGAAATATATATTGTGTTTAAAACAGTAATTTAGCATACATTTATTGGTACTTCTTTTATTTGATTTTATTTTTGGGACTTGGCATTTCTCAGTCTTAAGAAAGTGCAATTTTATGTCAAATATTAACACATAAATACATAAATTGACGATTTGCATTGACAATATGCAATGAGAAACTTGATTGGAAATTTGCAATGATAAATGCGATTGGTAATCAGTGTTGTAGTTGTAAAAAGACCAGGGGGTATACACAATAGGCAGAGACTATACATTTGTGAACATAAACAATAGCTTTAATTGAGAAACAGAGAGTATACAGAGCTTTTTGAAAAATCCATACATCACTGTTGTTAATTAGCAATTATTTTTGGTAATATATATTCCTATTCCTGGCATAATCAATATAAAAATACAAAAAAAAATCTTAAGTTTATTTTTTTAATTTAACCAAACATTTACCAGCCTTTAACAATTGGGTTTCAATCAGCTTTCCAGGCCCTAATTTTATTAGTGGTCAGTGCATTGTTTTTTTTGCTTGATCCTTGTTCCAAAAACTTAAATTATCTAAAAATTGGTAAAAGCCTTTGGGCAGAGGCTCCCACCTTTAAAATTCTCTTAGGCAGAATGTTGAAATTTTGGTTATGAATCTCACCGCATAGTACTGCTCTGAATTTTAAGCCTTATTAGTATTTAAAATCTAAAATAATTTATTGAAAATAAAACACTTTTGGCTGAATGTCAAGTCCTGTAGAATTTGTAGAATTCAGTGTAAAGAAATTCCCCTACCTTCAGTCTTATCATCTGCAAATTCACTTTCAAATTCTAATTTCTCTGATTCAGATGATGTTGATGCTTCATTTTTTTCACTTTCTTCTGCTTGCTCAAAGACATCTAAACAAGAAAGAAAATTCATACATCAAGCATAGATTATGAAACAATTTCCAAGAATACTTTAACAAAATTTTGCTGTTAAATAAAGTAAAAAGGATAGCCAAGTAAATATTTTAGGAAACAAATAACACATTTAAAAACCAGATTTCAGCAATTACTGTCCATAATCAGAAAAGTAGTGCTCCAATTCCTTTGTGCAGCCCTGTATTTGATCTATAGATTTGTAGGTATTCTACATAATAATGCTAAAATTTATTTTAGTAAGAAAATGCATAATAAGCTGAAAATTCATATTTTTACTATCAACAATTTCTACCAATAGATGGAAACATACCTCAGTTCTTTTGTACAGCCCTGTGTATTACCTACAAATTTTTATACATGGCTACATATTAAGCTGAAATTTAATTCAGCCTAAAACATGATTAAAACTACTGAAATCACACTTCCAGTAATTATCATCCATAGATGGCCCTGTATATGATTTTATTTATATTCTAAAAACATCTCTTTTAGCATTAATATACTGCAGTCGAACCTCATTATCCTGACACTCTAATGATCAGAAAAAAGTGTCGTCATAAGTAGAGAGTCGCAGTAACCAGAGTTCGAAAAAAATATGTTTATGAAAAGCTGTATTTTTAATTAATTTAAGACAATTTTAAATTCATAACTGTTCTTGCAGTTTTGCGCGATAAAACATTATTATTAAACAAAATAAACACAAAAACAAAATTGAAAAGAATAAAAATCAGATTTATGATGACTTATTTTTATTTTATTTTTTTTTTTTTGTATGAAATATTGATGAATTAAGGTTTGCCTATTTCTAGATGTGCTTCTTACAATTCTTTTGAAAGGAATTTTACAATGAATTATAATCAATATTCGTTGCTTCAGAAATGGATGTTAGATAATTTCTGATTGTTTCAATGCAATGCAATGCTTCGGTTTCAGTCAGAAGAAAAACGCTGTGTAACCACAAGACCGCCTGACCAGAACCAAATGACCGCAAACAGTCTGATACGTCTATCTGGAGCTAAGTGGGTCGGGTCATTCATAGTGTGTGGGTTTATTTATTCAGATACAGGACTGAAGTAAAATTTTTCCTTTATCTCAATTGGTATTTTAGACACTTTTGTGAAAAGTTTGGTTAAGACATTTCTTACTGCTTAATTTCCATGCTTATAAGATGAATTATGAAAAATGCACAATTTTCCTAAACTTTCAGGATATCCGGAGTTGAAAATTAATCAATGACGTAAAATCTGGGGTTTATTTATATTAAAACTAAAAGCATATACAGAAAATCGGGACTTTGAAAAACTGACGTGAAAACCAGGTGTCGGGATAACAAGGTCTGACTGTACCTACTAAATGTAGTTCAGCTTCAAAATGCATAACTCAATTAAAAACCATCTTTAAACAGTTTGTGTTCATACTCAGTAATGCTTACAAATTATTTTATGTAGCTCTATACATTGTCTATAGCATTTATACAAATCACATAGCATGCAAAAATTTAGTTAGACTTAAAACGTATACCATAACTGAAAACGCACTTCCAGCAATTTTTGCTAATAAACAGTACTTCGCACTCAGTACTGTAACTGTATCTGAAATCTTTTGGGTGTCTTTGATAAATACTATGCACATCATATTCTATAGCTAATATCTTGTAGTAAACTTCAGTAATGTATAACAATTTCATTATATTTGAAAGAGTGTGATATCATTAAAATATGCTGCAAACAGTTTTTCCCCCACAGACCCATTATGATGTAACGGAATTTTATACTTCTTTCATGTAAAAGCATGAGTTCAATCATATTAACAGGAATTACATATTAAAATGCATACGGAATGATGTATAAAAATAAAAAAGTCTCTAATTTTTTCCTTACATCTGAAATGAAGTTTTCATTGTTTACATCTGCGATGATATGTGGATTTTAGGGTTGCAGATTTGACAGAGTCTACTACATAAATAAACTGTATAATAATGGGTACTTTTCTGTAATATCTACACAATATGCAAAATAGGTACTTCTTTGTTATAGAAACCCCCGAAGATGAATCTCCAAACGACCAAGATGTATAGCCAAATTACACGACATCATAATCATATATGATGGACATGGCATTCAAAGATGTATATTCAAGTTATGCATATATGGCATGTTTATGAGATGCATATATGACTTTTAAGATGCAAATATTATGTACATATATTGATGTTAGTATACAGACATGTGAAAATTATTAGAATAATTGTGAAATTTACAATAAAAACTTGTTATATTAAAGAAATATATAAAAAATATTGATACATTTAATATTTAGTGTGCAACCTCTTGTTTTTTATTAACGAAATGATAGCATACTTGTCTTGGCATACTTTGTATGAATTTTTGGCAATTAATTTGTATTTCGTTGTCATGATGCCAAATTTGGATGAGTGTTTCTATCAGACTAGTCTTGTTTGTGATGTTGTATTTCTTTAATTTTTCCTTTACAATGGCCCAAAGGTTCTCTATGGGGTTCATATCTGGACTGTTTCCAGGCCATGGAAATGTTTTCTCTAATGAAATTAAAGAAATGAAACATCACAAACAAGAATGGTCTGATAGAAAAACTCATCCAAATTTGGTATAATGACAACGAAATACAAATTAATTGCCAAAAACTCATACAAAATATGCCAAGACGTATCGAATCTTTAATAAAAAACAAGAGGATGTACACTAAATATTAAATGGGTCAATATTTTTAAATGTATTATTTCTTTAATATAACAAGATTTTAATGTAAATTTCGCAATTATTCTAATAATTTTCACACGTCTGTAGGTACAGATTCACGGTCGCCAGTCACCACATGGCGACTAAATTTTTCGCTGCGGCCACTAACTTTTGGTGTCTAACTCTAAGTCGCCATGTGTTTTTTTAGATAACTTTTCTTATAGAAAAAAACAAATGACTGAAGTGTATTTTGATATATATAGTGCAAAATAATCTCACACATTCATATTTTTTATGTGTACTTTTGTATAACAAAATCAAAATAACAAATATCATTTTCCTAATATTCCCCACTACCTATTGCTTAGATTATACATATTTTTTTATTTTATTTTATGTATCTTGCCAAACTTTATTTTCTAATGATAAGCTAGAAGCAGCAGGAGTCGTTTGGTAGCTTCATCACCCCGAGTGCTACCGAATATGGATTATGCTATACTGTATTGGAATACAGTACAGTCTCAAAAATCTGCAATCTCCTGAAATCCGCATGCATTTGAAAATGTAAACAATGAAATTTGCAATTAAGAATTATTCTTCATAATCTTTATTCCAAATAACAGTGAATGAAAATAAAATAATTTTTAATGTAAATTCATGGGAAAATGGTAATGATAAGGATATTGCATAAATTAAATGCTTTTATTTCACAGAAACTTACATACAAGAAAATGTAAAATAATAGAAATCGATGAGATATATAAACAAGCACAGAAAAGTTTTCGTAGTGGCACCATCTATCGACTGATAACGAAAACAGCGAATTAATTTATTTTATATTCCATGCATTGTTATAATTAATGCATGACATAAAATATGGCCTGGCTCTTTATTTATCCAAAATGAGGATGAAGATAAAGATTTTTCGCTTAGCCTTACCACAAACTAAAGCCAAAAGAAAATACCAAACGCTAATTTTTGAAGGTTTGGTTTTAGGTGAAGATATTGAAGTTCTTTGGGCAGCAGAGTTGTATAGACCAACAGGAAATAATGGCTATTTACAGAATTCAAAAGAAACTTCAACAAGAGGAAATGGAAGTTCTCAATCAAAGGACTATATAAGAAATGTTTTAAAATTGTAACAATAAATAATTTTGGTTATTAAATGATAATGTAAATAAGAGATTCAAGTTTTGATTTGTTTAAATTGGATTATTACATGCTCTTCTTGGAAATAAAAAAGGTATGTTGAAAAAACAAATACAGTAGAAGATCTTTATAACGCAATTCTATATAATGCAATCCTCCATATAACGCACAACTTCTCAGATGTAAACAATGATTTTTACAGTTAAAAAGCACCTGCACTTTCACATTGTAAAATATTGTTACTCTCTAGAGGACTAAATTTGATACATTAGTTCAACCTTATCTTCTAATTTAAGACCTTTTTACTGAAAAAAAAAATGCTATTATTACAATGAACATTTTTGAAAATGTCTAATATAAGTAATGGTTGTGTCAGTTATATTTGGTTCATGTGTATAGAGTAAATTTAACAATGTCTGACCTATATTATGCAAAAATTTATAATTTGGATAACTCTTGGTGACAAGGAATGCAGTATAAAGATATTCTAATGTATTTTGATGTGTTTCAGACATATTTGGCCATGTTTACAAGGTGAATTTAATGATGTGATCCATATAACGCACAACCTTGCATTTTTAGGTTTGCGTTATAAAGATCTTCTACTGTAATTTAATCCAGAATCTACAACACTCTAAAATTCACAAAATTCTAAAATCTGCACAGCCTCTGGTCCCAAGCTGTGCGGATTTTTGAGACTCTACTGTATATAGTTTAAGATTATGTAACACTTAATTAACATTCAAATTTCAAGAATTTTAAGATTAAATTAAATATACACATTTGATGTAATCAGTCTGTGTTTAACTGTACAGTCGTGGAAAAAAAAAGTAAACACCCCCTACTAACTCCTCAACAAATTATCGTAGACGAAAGTTACTGGTACCGAACGATTGGAAATAAAGTCTACTTTTAAATGACGTACATAAAATTTACTTAGGGAGCCATCTACATATTAAAACGAATTCAAACTTCATTTTTTTTCAATAGCAATACCCAATTTTAATGAGATATTTCAAATCTATGGTTCAAACTATGCCTATACACCGAATTTCAAGTCATTTGAATGATAAGTTTTTGAATTATAAACATTCAAAATTGAGGGCTTCTAATGTTAAATTACAGTTTCATATTTTTATTTATAACTTCTGAAATTATTATCCTAATGTTCTAATTTTTTGTGTAGCAATAATACTAATATACCCAAACATAAATATGTTGAATTTGCAATTTTTATAATTTTCTAATATGAATTATGAAATTAATAGTATTAAAAAAAATTATGAATTGCAACCTACAATTTTTTTGATGGATTCAGATTTATTAAGTCCTGCTTTATGGAAATCCGAAATTTCACATTTTTCTTCCAAGTAGTTTTCAAATTATGCTTAAAAAAGGCAAAATGATGGTTTATGATAGAAGTGACTAAATATTTTGAAATTTCTTATGCTATCTTGTAATCTAACAGGCTTAATTGACTGCTTAAGGTGCCTTGATCAAGAAGGGAGCTCTCTCGGTTAACAATCGAGTACTGAACTTCAATTTGGATATGGCCCTTAAAATACGCTTGTTTTAAAATAATTAATTTCTCGGAAACTGATGGTACGAATTGCGTAAAAATTTGTTTTTAGACTAATTGAAGGGTGCAGAGTTAATTTATGCTGTCAGAATTGTGTACTGCTATTGAAAAAAATGAAGTTTGGATTCGTTTTAATATGTAGATGGCCTTCCCAGCAAATTTTATGTACATCATTTAAAAGTAGACTTTATTTCCAATCGTTCGGTACCAGTAACTTTCTTTTACGATAATTTGTTGAGGAGTTAGTAGGGGGTGTTTACTTTTTTTTTTTCCACGACTGTACATGTATACAGTAGAAGATCTTTATAACGCAATTCTATATAATGCAATTCTCCATATAACGCACAACTCCTCTGATGTAAACAATGATTTTTGCAGTTAAAAAGCACCTGCATTTTCACATTGTAAAATATTAGTTCAACTTTACATTAGTTCATTAGTTCGTTAGTTCATTATTTAGTTAACCTTATTTAGTTTTAGTTAGTTCATTATTATTAGTTCATTAGTTCGTTAGTTCATTATTTAGTTAACCTTATTTAGTTTTAGTTAGTTCATTATTATTAGTTCATTAGTTCGTTAGTACATTAGTTCAACTTTATCTTCTAATTTAAGACCCTTTTACTGAAAAAAATGCTATTATTACAATAAACATTTTTGAAAATGTCTAATATAAGGGATGGTTGTGTTAATTATATTTGGATTATGTTTATAAAGTAAATTTAACAATGTCTGACCTATATTATGCAAAAATTTATAATTTGGATAATTCTTGGTAACAAGGAATGCAGTATAAAGATATTCTAATGTATTTTGATATGTTCCAGACATATTTCGCCATGTTTACAAGGTGAATTTAATGATGTGATCCATATAACGCAAAATTCTATATAACACACAACCTTGTGTTTTTAGGTTTGCGTTATAAAGATCTTCTACTGTATATATATTAAATAAATTATTTTTCACTTTGAATTCCTGAGATTTTTTGTTTAATTTTTTCTGAAAACTAAAAACTATTATTTTTATGCATTTGTTTCACAATGTGGCCACTGGATTTTTTGGGTTTAGGAGCCACTGGCTCCTTCCTGATTTTGGTAGACTGCACCTATAATGGGGCTTAGAGTATATATATGCTTGGCAGTAACCTTGGTGAAATCGTAACTGCAACCTTGGTATAATAATAATAATTATGACAAAGAAGTACAACTAGGTATTTTAACTAAGAACTAGCGACCACTAGCAAATATGCTAATATGCCATTTATTTGAACTCTGACTGTGCAAAGGATTTTTATTGCAAATTATGCCAAACATTGTTGTAACTCATGCAAACTTGATATTTATTGAATGAGAATCATTTTAAAACGAGAAATTAATCCTAACAAAGCAAAACATCTTAATTTCCATAGTTGGAATCAATAATATTTTTTATTAAGTTATCACTCAAATTTTTTGCTGATGTTGAGATGTATTTTACAATTTGGCAATTACCTGAAGATGAGGAAGCTGCAATAAAATTATTTCTGGACTTTGGAATTATATACATAAAAAATTTCGCTAAGATGTTATATATTCCCACAGCCGCCATCTTGGATTTCTCGGCGATGTTTTGTTGGCATTTATCGATAAGGCAACCTCAACGAGTGACATCTTCTGGCAACCCCGTTAAGCCTAACATGCGCATAAAACTGCTTGGCGACATTTACTTGGTGGGAAAGGGGTTTTCACGGCAAGAAAAAAATCCAAGATGGCGGCCACAGGAATATATAACATCTGTTCTAAAAAATTTTTTTGCTTAAAAAATCCTGAATTGAAAGTATAGATGAGTTTGGAATTTCATCTGTTTATGGTCATGCCGAGAAAGCATAAGAATACAAAAGAAACATCGTTTAAAGCATTGCAGTTGCCTTTTCGTAATGCTTTCAGATTTATATATTTGTGATGCCAAGAGATGACTTCAATTCAGTTTTGTGAACTTCAGGGATGAGTTCCATATCCTGTGCCGGAAGATTTTTGGCGAAAAAAAATCTCGCCAAAATGCCGTTTTGGCGACATGAAAATTTTTCCAAGATTGCAGAAAAACATCATTTTTAAATCTTTATATTAATTATAAATCAATGATTTTGCACCATTTTTAAAGATTGAAAATGATATAAAAACATGGATTTATAAATTACACAAAGATTTAAAAACTAAGTTTTTGCGCCATCTTGGAAATTTTTTTCCGATACAATTACACAAATTTTAGCAGCATTCTAAATAAATGTCCTTTTTGAGATTAATACTTGTTATTGTCAGGGGGACTCTGCCCCCTGAAACCCCCGTTCTTAAAACATTTTCGACAATAAAAAAAGAGAAAAAAACTAGCCAGAAACTTTTTATAAATTTCAACAATATTTCAAAAACTATTATTTTTAATGCAGGTAAAATCCTGCTCACAACTACCAAAAAGAAAAAAAGTATAAAAAAAAATGTATAAAAATAATTTAAAGAAATAATAGAAAAGATGGAACATAGAAACATGTATAAAAATAATTTAAATGTATAAAAATTATTTAAGGAAGTGCTTACACACACACAAAAAAAAAAAAAACAGTAAGAATTTAATGTTTATAAAATGATCCCATTTAGGGTCTGAAACAGGGTACCAACTATTCATCTGAAAAAGCACATGTTTAGATTTATTTAGAATGCTGCTAAAATTCGAGCAATTGCATCTGAAGAAATTTTCAAAGTGGCGCAAAAACTTCATTTTTAAATCTTTATGTAATTCATTAATCCATGTTTTTACATCATTTTCTCTTTTTAAAAATGGTGTAATTATTTAAAAATGATGTTTTTCCGCAATCTTGGAAAAATTAACGAGACTTTACTTACATCGACCAGCACAGAGAGTAATCCGAATGTGAGTGTCAGTGTGGCACCAGAGCAAATTCTTATCTAACCGAATTCAAAATTTGCTGACTAACAGTTCACGTGATACTAGTAAACCAATAAGCTTCAAGATAGTCGTCAACCAGTTGCCCGGTTTTAAAAAGGCATTTCTGAAAAAAAGCAACCCTAAAGCCGTTCCAACGATCCGAAATCTGACGAACAAACTTAAACCAGATCGAAACATTTATCGCCAAACAAAGCGTGCCAAAAAAATCGCCAAAAATCTTCCGGCACAGGTTATGGGACTCTTCCCCAAAAAATACAAGTTAATTTAAAAATAAATTTAGTTTTTGAAAGCATTTTAATCACGTGATTTTCATTCTTTCTATTTAATAATTTAAGAGCAGATTGACTCTAACATTCAATCTTTATTGTGCTCATTTAAAAAAAAAAAAAAAAGAAAGAAAGAAATAACACGTTAGCGATATCATATGCTAACACATACAAAATATTTATTCACAAAGAGATAATGAAAAGTTAATATAAAATAAATATAACTATGAAATTCTCATAACAATTATCACCTTCAACTTCAACTTCTTCTTCTTCTATCGAACAATGAAAAAATATGCAATTTTTTGTGTTAGAAATAATATTAGTTAAATGTTCAACGGCTAATTGATCTTTTTCTATCATATCATCGAAAGCAGAATCATTGGAATCAATGGACAGAGTTTTGTAAACGATGTGTTTAAACCAATGAAATCGTAAATCATTCATTTTTTTTTTTTTTTTTGAGTAAAAATACTTTCGAATTAAATATATAATATATTTATCCAAGAAACGGTTCTTAAAAAATTAAAACCTGGAACATAATATTTTAAAAACGCTTTTTACCAAACAGTATGGTTACTCAAACAAACAATAACAATTTCGTTCCCAAGGTAACAAAGAACTATAAATTTTGTTGCCATTTAAGTTGGATGGAAAGCAAAATAATCAGCAGAATAAAACAAAATCTAACAAATCAGAATAAAACAAAAGTGAATGTTTTAACTTAAATTTTCAAGTATATTTAAATTTAAAGTAACCTTCAAATAAATATAATAAATTGTAATAAAGATTTGTATGGTTCTAGCTCTTTTTCCATGTATTTAGCTCAGTGGTTGTTAAATTCCTCCATGGTTGCCGTCAGGCCTTTGATGATTAATATTTTTAAATTGGCAACTGGTGTCGTTTATGACTGTCTGCTGCTTGAAAAGTTTGTGAATTTTCGATCAAGATTTCAAAGTTTTTCTCTCACTATAAATTAACTACAGGATTTTTTTTTATAACCATGGACGAATAATGATGAATTGTAATTTTTGGGCATAAAGTTCCACCCATATGTGAATCTTAACTTTTATTTTATGTATGCAAACTTACAAACGCACAAGTTATTGTCCGTGTTGTGTTTACAACAGAAACAGTGTTCCTTGCTTCTAGAAATTGTTCGTTGATAATTAAATACTAATGGTATTTTGTACTAATAAGCGATTGTTTTTTTAAGCGAAAGTTTATAAACTGCAGTAATGGCAGAAAATCATTTAGACGGTAGTCAATCACAGTTTCCCGATGATTCATCGAAAAATTCATTTGACTTTAAAAATTGCGAAGAGAGTTTACCAAATATTGACGTTCCAAAGGATAATTTGGCAGAAGCTTGCAGTGATGATGAATACAGCGATGCGAATGATGTCTGTGATGCTGATTTTCAAGAATTAGATGACGAAGCTCTACAGGAAAAACATGAAAGCTTAACAGATGAACAACTCGAAGTATGTCTTTCATTTTCTAAGCTGAACCAACTCCTCAAAACAGTTTATATTTATAAATTAAAAACGTAACAACCAATTTAATTGTATTAAGGCTGTTGATTTTTTGCATTTTAATGTTACAGTATAGGATCCAGGGTTGTCTCGGTTTTAACCAGTGGTTTAAACCGGTTTTAACCGTCCTGGTCAAAATCAATTTTGACCATTTTGACCACTGAAATTGACTATTCAATTTATTTACTACTAATCAAATATGTTTTACTAGCATATGCTAAAAACTAAGTTAACATTTGTTAAAAATGTCATAATATAAGTAACATCAGCAAATACCAAATTTAAAAAGTCATAACATAAATAACATAACACCAAGATACTCATGCATCACAAATGTTTTAATTATTTTTTTACGCAAGCTTTTTTACATTTTTATGTAATTTGTATTGAATTTAAAAAATGATTACAAGTAACAAATTTTGCGATTGTCTCTAAACTTAGATGGTTTCGTAATTTATTTTGGATTATTCCAAATTTAGAAAACAATCTTTCAATTGATGACGATCTGGCACAACAATTCATTAGATGTAATGTGAATTCAACAAATTTTATATCAATTCCTTTAACCTTCTTCATTGCTACGCACCAGATATCAGGCCCAATTGTATCTTTTACACTTTCAGAAAAACAGGATTTTGGATATGGTAAGGGTTCTGCTTGAAATGCAATCACAAGAGGCAAAAAGGTAGGATCAATATTATTGTGTAACCATTGCCTTGCTATTTCTTGCTGCTCTTCATATAAATACTTTTACCCATGACCCATGTCGGCAGGATTAAGCATAATAAGCCAGAAAATGAACTGGGGTAACATTTTCATTAAATTGAGACTATCATTTTAGAATAAGTTTCAAGATCTTTCTCTTTTAGCAATCTTAACCATTCGTCACATGCATCAGATATAGTAGCATCTTCTTTTTCAAATTTATCTATAGCAAGGGAAATAAATTGATTTTGTAAATATTTTACTTCTTTGTATATGCCTACATTGTTAATGATTTTAACAATGTTAGCATCAATATGATTCTTCATGCTCATCTGCAATTTTTCATTTCAATAACATCTTCATTATTGAACTAACTTTGTTTGTGTTTGTAATATCTTGTGCCACAAGATTCAAATAATGTGCAGCACATCCATAATAAATAAACAGTTCGTCTGTATATGCATTTTTAAAATCATCTCTCATGCGTTTAATCTTGTTTTCATTGTCACTTACAAAACTTCTTACTTTACAAACTTGTTTTCTACCTCTTCTTTAGCATCAGCTGCTAGTTTTAAACAATACTGGGCAGTTTTTTTAGATACCCTTGTATCAACAGCTGAAAGGAAGAATGACTTTTTCCCTGTTGATACGCAATTAACAATGAAAGGGCAATTATGGATCTAGCTTTCTTATTGTATTGCATAAGCATATTTTACTAATGAGCCTCCTTAACTTATCAGTGTATTATTTTTTTAACTGCCTGTTACTTTTATTACATTAAGTTACTTTTAATTGGAAAGAAAATTTTTTTAAAATTAAGACCATTTTTAGCAGTTTTGACCATTTCTGACCACTTTTGGACGGTTAAAACCACTTTTATCCAGTGTCCTGGTCAAAATCAATTTTGACCGGTTAAAATTACAACCCTGATAGGATCCGTTATCCAGAATGCTTGGGACCTGAGATATTCTGGATAAGGGGCTTTTCCATAATTCGGAACACTTTACTATAAATGTTAAGAATAGTATAAAATAACGGTATGAAATGTATAAAATATGAATAATATATGAAAATACAGAATTATATGAGTAAATTAGTTAATTTAATAACTTATTTACACAAAATAAAAAAAACCTAAATTACAATTCAAATTAGCATATAAGAAGAGAACAGAATCCTTTGATTTGGTTTTTTAGAACATTTTTATTAAGATTGATTGCTTATAGTGTGTCTTTTGCACTAACTGCTTCTGTATACTGCCATGATTTGCTGTTTGTGGGAGTAGCTTGTTTGTTGCATTCCACAAATCAGTTGTTCAATTGCAAAACATTAATAGCTCATTTGAAATCTTTTTACCACCTCAATCTGCTTGCCATCATTTTCACTTCCATTAGAAATATTCCTTAGCATTATGTCACAAATCTCACTGCTAGTCATCTGATCACTTACAGGAGTATCATCATCAGCAATTAGACAATCTTCTACTGGTTTTTGATCCAACAATTGAGCTTCTGAACATAAAAGTTCTTTCGCTTATGTTAGGTAACAGAAATCTTAAAATAATAAATTAGAAACTTTAAAATATTTAATTAATTACTTTAAAATATTTAATTGATTACTTTAAAATATTTAATTAGTTATTCATTATTAATTATTCCAAATTCAGTTTCAGTCAAATTTCACTTTAAAACAATTTTATTTTTCTACAAAAAGGTCGTTAATTAATATCAATAATAAAATAATAAATCTTAATTTTAATAATGTCAGCCAAAATAAATATTTCTTTTATAATTTTCAAATATTAAATTCAAAATTTAAACATAACGATCTTTTCATTCAAAATCTTTAACCTAACGTTCTTTCATTTTGAATCTTTTCTCTCTTCTGTGTGGCAACACCGTCACTCGCGGGCTCAACGGTTTTTGGATGTAAAGAGCGTCCTTCCTGGCGTCGGTTGCTCTCTCTCGCTAAAAAACGTTCGTTGGAGGAAGTCATGCGGACCCGACCGGAGTGCTGTGTTATAACTTCAGTACTTCGGTGGGCCCGCAAATGGCTTCAATTAAAGGAAAATTAATATGTTCAACTAATATATTTGCATCCATTTGGGAAGTTGTAATTTCATGAATCAGTTGTGAATTGTGCTCAAACATCTAGCTCTCCAAAGGATCTAAGAAATAATAGTTCAGATCGGAGATGAATTTTGAAATGCTCCAATATGCATCTCATGCTCGTGTCAACGATTCCTTGGAATCCTTCTCTAGAAGTTCTGTGACTGGCACAACACTCGACTGGTATTACAGGTGATATTTCAATTTTCAAGGTTAAGCCGGATACCGTTAGCAAGATCCGTATGATTGTTACATTCAACCTTGCTACTCAACGGAAACTTAGACGATTGTCACTTACGTGTGATTCTACTAGTTCATACGATAAATTAATTTACTTTGATATATTCATTTGTTGTATAAGAGAATGACTTTGAACAACATTTAATATTTTAAGAAATCACAATGATAAAATTGTATGAGCTGCTTATTTTTAATATCAGACTGTATTCGTGAAAGACATTCTTCTCTGGGTTGCTTTTGGCACAGAATCTTGCACCTGTACACATAACATCGTACTATTTTACTTTAAGTTGGTTGATATATCAATATGCTTGTAATGTTTTTATTTAAGTGAAAAAAGGATACTGCGCAGTTAACCTTTAATTTCTTTCATACAGCTATAATAAAAAATACAGTTAATCAAATATATAGTGTCTTTAATGTTTTTGTCTATTGTATGTTTCATTGTGTAGAAGAGCTGGGTGCCATATGAAATGAATAATTCTCAAATATAAATATGGGTAGTGCTTATGAAAGATAAATAATATAATAATATTATGAGAATGAACCTTAATTGGTAAAATAAATTTTAAATATTACTTGGCACTACGTTTTAATTGAGTTATTCTGTGAAGGATGTATAAATCCATGGCTTTTCAGGTGAGTACTGCTTCAATTATTATTTAATATCCATCATGTATTTTCCTCTTTCTTTTTCATAATGCAATGTACTTCTACTTCTTTATTATCCTACCACTATAATCACGTGCCTCTCCTTCTTTTAAATTAAATTAATTAATTCTATCTTTAAAATCACTCTATCTATTCTCTCTATTTATTTTTTTTATCTTACAGCTTAGTCCAGCAAGTCTGTAATAATTTCTTTCACTTTTTAAATTTTAAAGTCTTCAACTTCAAGCTCATTCACACCATTAAAAAATATTGCAGGTTTTTATGTTTTTGAAAGGAAAAATTATTTTTCAGTTATCATTTTGCATTCCGGATTTCAGAGCATTCTGGATACGGGGTTTCCGGATAACGGGTCCCACACTGTACTACTTACGGTGCGCAGCAAAAGTTTTGACAATGATCGATTATGCTTCTGTACCGAGAAGTACTGTGCTGTCCTCTAAAAAAAACCCACTTTTTTAATTTCTCACTATATAAAATTAAAAAAAAAATACAAAACAATTTGAAGTAGCTGCATTTTTACAGCCTGTCCTGACTAAGATTTTAATGTATAGTAATTTTTTTTCTATCAATATATTACAAAATGGCAGCCAATTAAACAAGACTTTGAAAAAAAACCACTTTTTCCTAAAAATAACCCACATGTAAAAACACTTCTAGAAATCAAAATATTAAACAGCAAAGTTTTTCTTTCATTATTAATTAGTTTTAAAACACAATTCTGCAAAAAGAAAAAAAATAATAATATTTTAATAATTGTAAATTGAAGGATTTACAAATGAAAAATTATAAATGTAATTTTTTGCTTATTTTTTAAAAAACTAAATAAACACTTAAGTAATTTTAAATGCTTTTATTATTGTAAATGGCATATAGAAACAGGACAAAAAGAAATTTTGACTTCTGTGATATTTTTGATTAAGTTCTAGGGTGGGTTTTTTTTAGGATACATTTTCTTGTGGGTTTTTTTTAGAGGACAGCACATATGTAATGAATTGTTGTAACTCAACTGTCATATATTAGTGGGGGCTTATCTTTCATTCACAAGCAATAAATTTTAATTTATACACTTTACATAATTATATAATGACAAAAAAAACAAATTTAACATTGTGGCAAAAGTATAGACAATCTGTCTATTTACAGAAAAATATCCATAAATTAAAATCTAACTGCACATACATTGTCTGCTATTAGTGCAAAAATGGGACTTTCCATCGAAGAAACTAAATCCTGCATCACTTGGGGGTCTATTTCATACCAAACACGTTCAACAGCAGATCGAAGTTCATTTACAGACGGGTACTGTCAAAAAATTGCAGAAACCGTATGAGATATGATGCCACAAAAGTTTTCGATTGGGTTCAGATCAGGGCTATACGCGGGCCAGTCGAAAACAGTAATATTTGGAGAGTTAGGCACATCCCACACTCAGACAACAAGCGACATGTAGCGCTAAAAATGGTCGAAACAAAGAATGAAGTTGTTTTAAACCAGTTTTTCCAGCAAATTCAAGCGACATGTCTTATGTGTCGCCTTAGTGTGGGATGCACCTTAAACCAATTTTTTGATTTGTATGCAACATGAAAAGACGCATTATCTTGCTCAAATACATACTTTGGAAGAGCTAAACGTCCACCAAATGACTGTAAATAGTTTTCCAATGTATATGTAGTCTTACGCTGCTTGGAGACCATTAAGAAACTCCAGACATACTTGAGAATTAAAACAAAGTGAGTCCAAAATCATTAACTCTTTCGAGGGCGGTGTCCTTAAAATCGACACATAATTTTAATTCCAAAACCAGGGGCCACGCTAAGAAATTAAGACTATTAGCCAAAAATGTATCTATGCATATATTTTATTATATATACATATATGATATATATCATGTGTATAATATATTATAAGGTCATAAGATTATTACTAATTATTATTTAGGTACTAATTATAAGATTACTTTTTAGTGTCTAATTATTTTTTTTTAAATTTCTTGTAATACAGTTTTTATTACATTAAGAATAATAAAAAATTTTATTCATATTTTTATTTCTCATGCATTTCTCTCTGATCTTCATGTAGTTACATGCTGGGGTGATTCTGAGTAGAATTTTTTTTTCTGAAATTCAGAGCAAATTTTCTGAAAGCTATGCATTTTTTTTCACGGCCCTTTGATGAAATGTGCATTTTTCCACGATCCTCTAATGAAATTCGTGTTTTTTCTCTATCTTTTGACGAAATTTACATTTTTCTTTTCGCGATTTTTTGACAAAATTTGCGTTTTTTCTTTATCTTTTAACTAAATTTGCTATTTTTTTCGTGATCTTATGACGAAGTTTGCATTTTTTTTCGCGATTTTTTGACAAAATTTTCATTTTTTCGCGATTTTTTGACGAAATTTGTGGGTTTTTAGTGACCTTTAGACGAAATATGTGGATTTTTTTCTGGAAACTTTTGACAAAACTTGCGTTTTCTCGCGATCTTTTCGACGAAATTTACGGTTTTTCGCGATTCTTTGACAAAAATTTGTGTTTTTTTTTTCGTGATCCTTGGACAAAATTTGGGGTTTTCCGGGATCTTTTGATGAAATTTGCATTTTTCCTGTGATCTTTTGTCAAAATTCTGTTTTTCCACGACTGTTTGACGGAACTGGTTATTTTTCTTCGAAATTTTTCCGTGATATTTTTATGCCCGGATTTTCGGGCTGGATGACCGTTTTTTTTAAATTTTCAGAATCGACTGCCTTAAATTTTCTGAACAGAACAGCGAATTTTGCCGGCTGAGAAGAAATATCAGAGTTTCCCCCAGACAGTTTCAGGAGGGTGCTGCACCCTGCCTGCCCTTACATTTACAAAATAGCACCCTTCTTGCCCATCATTTAAAAAATTAGCTCCCTTGTTGCCCCCACCTGAAAAAAGTGCTTTTACTCCTTTGTTTATTAAAAAATTTACTTGCATAGTAAAAACTGACTCATTGCTGTCTTTAAAATAGTTTTCTGTCTATTAAATATTAAAAAGTAGTTTTAAAAATCAAAAGAATGCCTTTAAAAATTTCAAGAAATGCCCTTAAGAATCCAAAACATGCCCTTCAGAATCTAAAAGTGCCCTTTTCCCACAAACAGCACCCTGTCCTTTTTTAAACCTGGGGGAAACTCTGGAAATATAGTCTGGAAATACGGCCGTACGCGAACTCGTGCTAAAAATTGAAATTCATTTATGTTCCAAAACATGATTACAACAACAAAAGAAACTCAAAAAATCATTTGCCAGCTTTTTCGCCATAATAATTTTTTCCTCTCCAATTTCATGATGTATTCACATTTGGCGAGTTGGCGAATGGCTAGCACAGCCCCTGCAAAACTGACTGATGGCACCAAGAATATTTAATTAAAATTATCCTTTTATAATGTACATGAAAATAAGCAAGTTCGTATTTTCTAATAAATTTGTGGCTGAATCGCAAAACAGCCGAGACACTTGGCATCATTCAATTTGGCAAGGCGATAAATGGATCTTTGTTGTTACCAGTTCGTTTCGTAGATTCTTTCCACGCCTTCACTTGTGTGACCTTGAATTTGGATTGGTTGATTTCTTGTGTATTGGATGGCTACGCCTACCTTTGACAACTCAACTCCGCATGTTTTGTAATTTGTGTACATCGAGGTGCGAGAAAGTTGTAGAAGAAAGACGGGCAGATTCCCAAAACAGCCGAGACACCCCATTTGGCGACTTTTCTGACAAGCGCCAAGTACCCCACATGCGCCAATCTAAAATGCGGCAACCTGAAAACTAATGTGATTGGTCCACTTTCCTGAATGCTTCCAGACTGTTTTTTACTACGTCATTACCCTGGAATCATGGGAAATAGAACATTTATAAATAACGACATATTAGAAAACACAGGAAAGCTGATTTTTATGAGATTCAAAATTAGGGATTGACCGAAGCAGCAATTTTGCCGAATACCGAAGCTTCGGTCAAAGTGTACACCGAATATTCGGTATTCGGCAACCGAATACTTAAAAATTTACACATTTTTGCATATATTAGCTTTTTTAATAAACTTTAATTAACATTAAATTCTTAATAATTTAATTCAATTATATTTTTATTCTTAAATCTAACTACACAAAAAAATTTAATGATTTCTTTCCACTCACAAATTCATTAACCCATCACTTATTTTTTATTATTTTATCACTAGTCAATACCCAAAATAACTTATGAAAATATTAAACTATACAGGCTACTATTAAGGATAAGAATTGTCAGAAAAACAAAAGTTCATTCAAATAAAAAGAAACATTGTTGTCAAAGCTGATTTACTGATTGTCTAATTATAAACATATTGAATAGGAATGTTTTCAGATACAAAAGGTATATCAATATGTACATTTAACTATATTTTCTGCCAAATTACTGATACATATTTATATTTTGATTAATATTTTAACATTATGGTGATAAAGATAACAAATTTGAGCGATTTTAATTTAATGATTGGGATATATATAGGTATATAATTATAGGCTATAGGATAGGCATAGGGGTATACTTATTTGGTGTGTGTATTTTCTTTAATATACACCTTAGATATACAGAGATGATTTCTGATATGCTTATTTGATGTGTATACACATTACTTAATGTACACATTATTTAATGTGTGTGAAAATACACATTAAATAAATTTAAATTAAGGAAACTAATGTAGAAATAGTTAAAATTAAATGATAAGGGAAAGATGCCCATCTTCCTTACTTTTTATTCTCTGTTGTTGACAGTTGTTTTGATTTCACCGCTATGTAAACTATTTTAGAAAGGAAAAAGTTTTTTTTTAAATTAAAAATGGCTTTTGACTTGTTTTTTTGTTGTGTAGCTGAACTATGAACTCATGCACACAAAACAATATTAAAACTAAAACTCATTGTTTAGCCTATTCTATTTCTAACAAGGGAACCACTTTAGGTGTTGCTCGCACCTAGTATTGAAACCTGGTGCATTTTAAAGCTCTATATTGGGAAGCTTGGGAATCGATAAAATTTTTTTGTTAAAATAATATTTTTTGATTTTACAGCAGATTAACTTTCTGAAAATGCAATTTTCGAGACCACTTTTCGGGCTGTTAAAGTATAAGTTTTTTTTTAAAAAAATGTTAAAAATATAAATTAGTCAATAATAACTATAGAATGTTGAAAAAAGTTTTAAAATTCCTTCAAGAACCTACGAATTTGATTTAAAAAAAATACAATATTATATTTACATATTTGGCGGGGAAAGATTGGCGTCTTTTTCGTCCCATACAGTTTTCCGGCAACTCTAGCTCAGTATTTTCACTATGCACCGTGTTGTAATGGTTTGGACGTAGACCTATTACAAGTATAAAGCTAGTGAAAATTTTGAAGTGCCATGTCTGGCGACTTAACTCTCTTTTGGTGTAAAATTAACAATTAAAAATCCAATAAGAAAAAATTATAAATATAAAAATATATATAAAATATGATTTTAACAAAGAATTTTTATCGGTTCTCTAACTTTTATGCATAGGGCTACAAAATAGTCTACAGGTCTCGATTCTAGGTGCGAGCAACACCTAAAGTGGTTCCCTTGTAAGTAAAAGAGAATTTTTACTTCTAAGGAAATACCTATCCAAAATTATTCGGCCGAATACTTTTAAGTATTCAGCCGAAGCCGAATATTTGGTTTACATGCCGAACCACCGAATACCGAATCGACTATTCGGTATTCGGTCAATCCCTATTCAAAATAAAACAAACGATTTCAACATAAGTTTATTGAAAATGTGAAATTTTTAAAGTACCTTTCCAAATCAGAGTAACGATATAATGATTAAAATTTTCATTTCTCAACAACTTTTAGAAAAAATCATGGGGTCATTTAATATTGTAAGTACATGCCTATATTATTGTAAACATTGAACAATTCATTTCTAATTTAAAGAAGTATGAACGCTTCGCATTCATAAAAAATATTTATCACTGAATACAGCAACCTAGTTCTGCAGCAATCTGAAAAACGCAGGGCACTCGTTAAAGCGGCAATCAGCGTACATGTATGAACACTTCGTGTTCATTAACCGAAAAAAAAACATCACTGTCACCAGCAGTTCTCGGTGTGCAGCAATCTCAAAATTCAGCAGTTCTCGCTACCAACGATCTCAAAATTCAGCAGTTCTCAATGCGTAGCAATATCAAAATTCAGCACTTCACGTTGCGTAGCAATATCAAAATTCAGCACTTCACGTTGCGTAGCAATATCAAAATTTACAAAACTCGTAAGGTCAGCATACATGAGAAATATACAATAAACGGCTAATATAAAACACTATACTAAAAAATACATAAACTTATTAACATACCATAACAAACATCTCCTTTCTTGAACAAACGTCTGTGTTCTACACCTTGTCACGCAACGTCGTTGTACACAAATTACAAAACATGTGGAGTTGAGTTGTCAAAGGTAGGCGTAGCCATCCAATACACAAGAAATCAACCAATCCAAATTCAAGATAACACAACTGAAGGCGTGGAAAGAATTTACAAAACGAACTGGTAACAACAAAGATCCATTTATCGCCTCGCCAAATTGAACGATGCCAAGTGTCTCGGCTGTTTTGCGATTCAGCCGAAAGACGTTTTGTAATTGTAAAATTAAATGACGGTAAGGCTAGAGTATGTTATTGTTAATATATTTTGCTGTTTTTAGTTGTAAAATTTGAAAGTTAAAGTACCTGTGTAATTTAGTTTGAAATTGTGAGTATTTGTTCATTTTTTTTTGCTGGAAAGTTAAATGAAGTTTATCGACAACTAGAAATTTACGAAATTATGGCAATTCAACATTTTATAGAGTTGGTTTTTAAGAAAGGAGATGTTTATTAAGGTATGTTAATAATTTTATGTACTTTTAGGTAGCTTTCTTTACAAAAAAGCTACCTATTGCAGCCGTTCGGAGGAAAGCGATTTCAAAAAATTTTGGTATATTTTCATCGATCATGACCCCCAGACCCCGAAACCACCCTCCGTTCAAAATTGATATATATATATATATATATCTGACATATGTCACACTGTAACTCCCGTAATTATGAACCGATTTCAATGTAATTTGGTGTGTACATAGTTCATACCAATGTCTCGACCGAGTCCGTTGGCCAGCTTCATCCGACGTTTTGTTTCAAAATGGCGGCCATTTAAAATTTAAAAAAAAATTTAAAATTTGAAATGTGGTACCAAAAAATTAAAAATGGAAAAATATTTTTTTCTTATGTATTTGACCTTTATACAAAGATTCCGGAGCAGTTTTTGTTTCGTCTATATCTTAAAAAATGGCTGAGTTATAGCATTTTGAATTTCTAGCGTGGCTGATATTTTGAAACGTCCTGAATTTTGTCACGCGATAAAAGGCGTATTTATGAACCGATTTGGATGTAATTCGGTGTGTACATAGTACATACCAGTCTCTCGACCGAGTTCGTTGGCCAGCTTCATCCGCCATTTTGTTTCAAAATGGCGGCCATTTAAAATTTTTTTAAAAATTTAAAATTTGAAATGCGGTACCAAAAAATTGAAAATGGAAAAATATTTTTTTCGTATGTATTTGACCTTTATACAAAGATTTCGGAGCAGTTTTTGTTTCGTCTATATCTTAAAAAATGGCTGAGTTATAGCATTTTGAATTTCTAGCGTGGCTGACATTTTGAAACGTCCTGATTTTTCTCACGTAATAACAGGCGTATTTATGAACCGACTTGGATGTACCTTGGTGTGTACATAGTACATACAAATATCTCGACCGAGTTCGTTGGCCAGCTTCATCCGCCATCTTGTTTCAAAATGGCGGCCATTTAAAAAAATTAAAAAATAAAAAAAATTAAATGAGATACCAAAAAATTGGAAAATGAAAAAGATTTTTTTTGTATGTGTTTGACATTAATACAAAGATTACGGAACAGTTTTTCTTCCGTCTATATCTAAAAAAAAATGGCTGAGTAATAGCATTTTGAATTTCTCTTGTGGCTGACATTTTAAAACGACCTGATTTTTGTCACGCGATAACAGGCGTATTTATGAACCTATTTGGATGTAACTTGGTCTGTACATAGTACATACCAATGTCTCGACCGAGTTCGTTGGCCAGCTTCATTCGCCATCTTGTTTCAAAAGGGTTGCCATTTAAATAAATTAAATTTAAAATTCAAAATGAGGTATTAAAAAATTGGAAAATGAAAAAGATTTTTTTTATGTGTTTGGCCTTGATACAAAGATTCCGGAGCAGTTTTTGTTTCTGAAAATTTGTTCTTTTGTTGATATCTTAAAAAATGGTTGATTTATAGTACTTTGAATTTCTAGCATGGCTAACATTTTGAAACGATCTTGTATTTGTCACGCGATAACACACGTATTCGCCTATTTCGATGTAAGAAGGCATGTGGATAGTATACATCAACACCTCGACCAAGTTCGCTGGCCAGATTCATCAGCCATCTTGTTTCAAAATGGCGGCCATTAAATTAAAAAATATATATATATTTAAAGTGAGGTGCAAAAAAATTAGAAATTGAAAAAGGTTTCTTTCTTAAGTATTTGATCTTGATATAAGGATTCAGGAGCATTTTTTGTTTGTCTTTACCTTAAAAAATGGCTCAGATATAGCAGTTTCAATTTCTATTGTGGGTGACATTTTGAAAAATCTGATTTTTTGCATGCGACAGCACTCCTATATATTAACCGATTCCGATGTGAGTGAGCATGTGCACAGCAATTACTAAGGTCTCGACCAAGTTTACTGCTTAGCCTCATCCACCATGTTGTTTTAAAATGACAGGCACTTTAAGAAATTGCCGAATTTGGCAACCAAATATAAGTTACTTTAAAGAAAAGCAGCTTGGATAAAGCTGACTAATTTCGCGAAATTCTCATTCATTATATTGATAAAAATTAGTATTGAATCTCCTATATTCGGTTTCCACTAAATTGAGCTTCGTGTGTTTGCATGATATAAGTTGGCTTTTTTAAAATAAGGATTATGAAAGCTACCTCTTCCCCCCGGCACTGGCCGGAAGGACTTTTTAGTATAGTGTTTTATATTAGCCGTTTATTGTATATTTCTCATGTATGCTGACCTTACGAGTTTTGTACATTTTGATATTGCTACGCAACGTGAACTGCTGAATTTTGATATTGCTACGCATTGAGAACTGCTGAATTTTGAGATTGCTACACACCGAGAACTGCTGGTGACAGTGATATTTTTTTTCGGTTAATGAACGCGAAGCGTTCATACATGTACGCTGATTGCCGCTTTAACGAGTGCCCTGCGTTTTTCAGATTGCTGCAGAACTAGGTTGCTGTATTCAGTGATAAATATTATTTTTTTATGAACGTGATGCGTTCATACTTCTTTAAATTAGAAATGAATTGTTCAATGTTTACTATAATATAGGCACGTACTTACAATATTAAATGACCCCATGATTTTTTCTGAAAGTTGTTGAGAAATGAAAATTTTAATCATTATATCGTTACTCTGATTTAAAAAGGTACTTTAAAAATTTCACATTTTCAATAAACTTATGTTGAAATCATTTGTTTTATTTTGAATCTCATAAAAATCAGCTTTCCTGTGTTTTCTAATACGTCGTTATTTATAAATGTTGTATTTCCCATGATTCCAGGGTGATGACGTAGTAAAAAAGTCTGGAAGCATTCAGGAAAGTGGACCAATCACGTTAGTTTTCAGGTTGCCGCATTTTAGATTGGCGCATGTGGGGTAGTTGGCGCTTGTCAGAAAAGTCGCCAAATGGGGTGTCTCGGCTGTTTTGGGAATCTGCCAAATTTCTTTATAAATTCTGGTTTCAGTCCATTATTTCATTAGTTTTATAAATAGAATTACTCCGCGACGGAAAGGGGTAAATTTGTTGTGAGATTTCAAGGCTGGTTGTTTTATCATTTTCATGTAAACTAATGTACACCTTTCTTTAATTTATCTAAGCAAGTATCCGTTGGCACCAGGGTTGGCGAGTTTTTGCCATAGGCGGAAAAAACCTGGTTAAAACCGTCCCGGCAAAAATAGGTTTTAGCCAAAGTGGTGGCAAAAATAGGCTGTGCATTTAATTTTTTTCCCAGAAAAAGAGAAAAAATAAAATTTCAAGAAAGAAAAAAGTAACAATAGTTCAAAAATAAATTTAAAATATTGATTTTTTAACTCTCAACCCTTAAATGCCTGATTTTTCAAAAATCATTGTAATAATGTTTTTCGGCTTTCATTTTTTAAATAAATCATGGGAAAAATACTTTAAAAAATCATACTTTGTTTTAAGTATAGTTTACGGCTAAAAAACAGTTTGTTACTAATCGGCAATACTGGTGTTTAATTGAAAAAATAATTTCCCTTGATAAAATTCTATAATATTAAACACACAAGAATTTTAGTAACTATAATAAGAAATAAATTTTACTTGCTCACTGCAGGTCAAAATAGGGTATTTCGCATGCTCCCAAACAAAACAAAAAGAAGTACAGTATAGGATCCGTTATCCAGAATGCTTGGGACCTGAGATATTCTGGATAAGGGGTTTTTCCGTAATTCGGAACACTTTACTATAAATGTTAAGAATAGTATAAAATAACGGTATGAAATGTATAAAATATGAATAATATATGAAAATACAGAATTATATGAGTAAATTAGTTAATTTAATAACTTATTTACACAAAATAAAAAAAACCTAAATTACAATTCAAATTAGCATATAAGAAGAGAACAGAATCCTTTGATTTGGTTTTTTAGAACATTTTTATTAAGATTGGTTGCTTATAGTGTGTCTTTTGCACTAACTGCTTCTGTATACTGCCATGATTTGCTGTTTGTGGGAGTAGCTTGTTTGTTGCATTCCACAAATCATTTGTTCAATTGCAAAACATTAATAGCTCATTTGAAATCTTTTTACCACCTCAATCTGCTTGCCATCATTTTCACTTCCATTAGAAATATTCCTTGGCATTATGTCACAAATCTCACTGCTAGTCATCTGATCACTTACAGGAGTATCATCATCAGCAATTAGACAATCTTCTACTGGTTTTTGATCCAACAATTGAACTTCTGAACATAAAAGTTCTTTCGCTTAGTCCAGCAAGTCTGTAATAATTTCTTTCTCTTTTTAAATTTTAAAGTCTTCAACTTCAAGCTCATTCACACCATTAAAAAATATTGCAGGTTTTATGTTTTTGAAAGGAAAAATTATTTTTCAGTTATCATTTTGCATTCCGGATTTCAGAGCATTCTGGATACGGGGTTTCCGGATAACGGGTCCCAGACTGTAGTAGCAACAATTTAAAAAATAAATCTATCTCTATTCTTAAACAGCACAAATGTTGCCATCTACATGTTCAAAATCGATTTAATATTTTCAGAATGTATTTTATTGGCAACATTAGGCATTATAGCTTCAATATTATTCTAACAGTATTTTACAGCCTAAATTGGGTTTGTTGCCAAAAAGCAACACCAGGCATTTAAGGGTTAAGTTAAATAAGTATAATTATGCATTTTATGAAATAATACTAATTTTATATAAATAAACAGAAAACTTTATTACTTATTCATGTTTATACAATTATTAATTATTATTCACATAATAGAACTGTGGAGGCTCTAAATGAGTAAAGCATTTATGTTTATATGTGTTAGAAATTCAAATAAACAATTACTATATTCTAAATTCTATTTTTTAACATAAAATTATATTTAAAGCAGAACACTATTAAATTTCAAATACTTCAGTGATATGTCCATCAAAACCTAATTTTTGCTATTTTAGCTTAGCATAACAATAAACTAGTTTAGAAAGAGTATTTGTTGACAGTTTATTTCGAATTTTAGTTTGCACAAATGAAAAATTTGAAAAAAATCTTTCGACAGCAGCACTACTTGTTGGACA
Source organism: Maratus speciosus (assembly GCA_963932465.1). NCBI lineage: Eukaryota > Metazoa > Arthropoda > Arachnida > Araneae > Salticidae > Maratus > Maratus speciosus. The sequence goes on along the minus strand of OZ010795.1, from coordinate 47,523,280 downwards.
CATTTGAAGGTGTGTAACTGATGAACAAACTCACAAGCTTTTTTGATACTTCACCACCAATTAAAAGCACTGACTCTACTAATCGCTTTTTCTGCAAAATATGAATTAGAGAAGGGTTTTTCTTTTAGCTCGAAATTAATAACCATAAGATATAACAAACTAGTTTCATCAGATAAATAATTATAAATTACTAGTACCAAAAACTTAAATATTTACATATTTTAAGACTAATTACATAATACAAAAGTAGCAAAGTTATATATAACCTTTTGATAATTAAAAAAAATATTAATGGCTGACAAAATACTTTACTTTAGAAAAAAAAAAAATAGATATCCGATTTTTCATTTGGTTTTTAAATTCCTAAGTATTAGACTGATTCCCACCTATTTTATAAAGATTTAAAATATGTGAACAAATTTAATTATATTAATTAGCAAATTAAATAAAAATATTAAATATGTTATTAAATTTAATTGTTTATAAAATTATTATCCTTATTAGCTTATGGGTCATTCCCCCAAAAAAATGTAAATTTGATCTTTTGAAACCTTTTTTTCTAAAATTATATTTTTAGAATAACTTTATGCTTCAGTGATAGCCAAGACTCTGAACTTTATCATGCTATAAATTTTAACTTTGTAAAAAAATTTACATTATATTTTTTATAAGGTTTTGTGATGAGAAATGAAAGATTTTGTCCACTCTGTTACATGAATAAACTTTGTTTTCCTGTGTAAATTATTCAGTGCAATTTAAGCTTTTTGACTTTATATCTTTGCAAGTACTGTATACTTCTTGTACATATAAAAAAAATTACAAAAAATCTTAAATTGTATGTTTTTTAATGCTATTGCAGTCTACTTTGTTACAAATTTTGGAATAATACTGGATAAAAGTTTATTTAAGTGTTGTGCTCATTTAGAAAATATTATTTTTATTTGTTAAAACATGTAGCACAGTTTCTAAAATAATAGGAGGATACTTTTACTTCACATTATTTAAGCAATTTTATCCTAGAATGCAAAAAATCTGCAATGTAACAGAGTGGACTTCTCTGTAACAGAGTGGACTTCTCTGTAACAGAGTGGACTTCTCTGCAACAGAGTGGACTTCTCTGCAACAGAGTGGACTTCTCTGCAACAGAGTGGACTTCTCTGCAACAGAGTGGACTTCTCTGCAACAGAGTGGACTTCTCTGCAACAGAGTGGACAGCTTTGTAACAGCGTGGACAACTGTATTTTCTTGGGAAAATATCAACAGTATTATATAAATAAAAATATCCTTACCTTCCCACCTATTATTTTATTTGTCATCTAAGAAGATTTACATGAAACTTGCACTTTCTGGAATACATCTACGTTATTTGGAAATTCATAGTAGGGCCTTTCCATTGTGATGGGTGTGACATCCAGACACAATTTTAAGAGGTTATATCTTTATTTTGGGCAATAAATTAGCTAATAAATCCCTGAAAAATATTTAAAATATGTTTTTCCATGCATTTGCTTGAATAATTGTGCAAACACAAAACTTCAATAGCTTTCAATTTTTTTTTTTTTTTTTTTTTTAATTTAAAATCTTGTAACGAGTGTGACTCTCTCCGGACATGAGTTTTCACTAGCATACACATTTGTTAAAATTCCTGTGAATATTTTAATGTTTCATTATTAAAACAATTTTTTTCTAATAAAAGAGATTCAGATTAAACTTAATGCATAATTTTCATAATAAATTTTAATTATTTTATAAGTATAAGAAATTTTTTTCTACTGTGACAGGTGTGACAAAGTTGTGACATCATGCAAAGTATACAATTTTAAAGTTATTTACAAAAGAGAACAGCGAACGGTATGGACAGAAAACTTTACAATAGCTAATATACAAACAAAATTTAATAAAACTAACATCTTTATGCAGTTAGTTTAAAATTTGCAGTGCCCCCTACTTGTTATAAGTGATAGGGTAGCTATTTTTTTTACAATGGCAAAAAAGTTTTCAATTGAGATATCATCTTTCTCTGGCCAAATCCAGTATGGTCCATTGGCTTGCATGTATTTCAAGCTTATTTCTTCCTTATGGTAGTTGATATATAAGACATTACCGCAGTACAAGGAACAAGCTATTGTGCTTTTTGTTACTGGCCAGGGAAACCACAACATAGTCTCGGATATTTAAATCTGATGTTTTCAAAATCTTTCTGCGGAGGGATTCACAATTAGCAATGACTTACCTCCCTTAGTGTTGATTTCGTAGTTTTTCCAATCAAAAAGTTGGTACTATCCAGGGTTGGCACGGTTTAAACCAAGTGGTTTTAACCATGGTTTAAACCACGGTTTAAACCAATTGGTTTTTTTGTCAAAAAAACCATTTGGTTTTTTTAGAAAAAATCTAATATAATATTTTCTCTTTTTCGTAATTTGTTTTAAATTATTGATAGAAGTAATTTCTACTTTTAACACTTCATCTCAGCAGTCAACATGAGACATAATGAACCTAGGTCATATTTCTATGCATGTAGAATGAAAATTAGCATGTGCTGATGAACATATCTGGTACCCTAAAGATTTTTTCTTAAAACATGTGAAATTAGAAAAGATAAAATAGATAAATAATATTCAATATTTAGCATAGAATATTTTCATTTAAAAAATGCAGATTATTTACAGCAGTTAATAACAAAATACAATGATCTTTAAGATTTTGGTTAAGTTGTAAAAGAAAATTTTATGGATTGGGAAAAATTATCCTTAAAGAATTTAAAAGAGTAACTTAAGATATCAAATTGAATAACACAGCTTGCAAAAATTGAGTGCTAGTTATAGCATTTCAATAATACCAATCAATCTTTTCTGTTAGTTGCTGAATCTAATGGCCAAAAATGTTGACTTGGACACTTGAAGTTATCACTGAGAAAACAAAATAACCAGAAGTATTTGGATTTTAAAAAAATAATAATAACAACCATAGAATAATATATTATATTCATGAAACTGCATTAAATGTTTATTGATTGATTATTATATTATTAATCAAAGGATTCTTCATACGATTTTAAAAGGTATCAATGTTTCACTGTGTAGAGCAGTTTACTTTGAACATAAGACATAGCTGTTACTAATAATGTTTAAATTAGAAATGATTTCAATTTTCTATATAATTTACTGTAATTATTTAATTTAAATATTTTCAAAAGTTATATTACTTATATAATATCCAAAAATGTTTTTTTATCAACAGATATGCATCTGTATGCAATAGGAAATTATATTTAAAAAAACCCGGTTTAAACCAAAAAAACCTGGTTTAAACCAAATAAACCGGTTTTTTTGGTTTTTTACAAAAAAACCTGGTTTTTTTCCAACCCTGGTACTATCAGCACTTACCTTAAAATGGTGATAAGACTTGATGCCTTCTCATCCTTCTGTCAGCATTTGTTTACTTTCCAGTATTTTCTCTGCTGACACATACAATGTCTTTATTGCACCAATCTCCTGTGCACATTTAAAAAAAAAGCCAAAGCAGAATTAACTATTGCTTTTCTGGACTACTCTTGAATTTATCAATCCCCCAATTCCGTCAACTGCTCCTTTACCATGAGAAGTGGCCAAAAAGTTCCATTCACATGTTGCCTTAAAATCTTTGATAAAGAAGCACAAGTTTGAAATGTTTTTAAACAGGGCTGCACAGCCATCAGAAATTTTTTTCACCGTTTTGAGTTGGGGAAATTCTGTTTTCAGACTATTAGTAATGGCATTTAAAAATTCCCATACAGAATACTTATTTAAGATGCTGCAATTCGTTATTGATTACTATATTAGTACTGATTACTATATTATTACATAAGAGCAAATCACATTACCTTTCAGCCCCACCAGTGGCCGAGAGGTTCTGCTCTCGAAGCTGGTAGAAGGGAAGTGCTGGGTTCGATCCCAATCGCGCCCGTCGGCCTAATCGTTCTGAGTTTTCGTGGTTTTCTTCGAGCCGTGGATCTTCCATGCGTTAATACGGATTAGGTTCCCTTAGAAAGACCCCCACGGAGGGCACTTCCCCCGGGCCTATATCCCTCGTGTAGATAATTGGCCGTCAAAAATCAACCCAACCCAACCCACATTACCTTTCAATGATGCAAAGTATGTAAAAATGCTGATTTGAGGATGAGTCCAGTGAGCACTCTGGATCTCATTTTGAGAGACAGCACTATTGTTCTCGGCAAAGACCACTTGCATTATTGCTTCACTGTCTCCCACATTATTTTTCGCGTATTCAAAGAAACTGGATTGAGTTACAGTTATGTAAAGAATATTAATAATAGACTTTCATTTTCTTGAAAATCTATCAAAAGTTAAAGTAAATTGCCACCAACTAACAATTTGCTAAAATAATTCAAATATATATTTTTTATGATTTATTTTTTTTTAAAGCCGCATTTGTCTTAATATGTTTAGAAACAATAATGATTCAACCTTACACTTCATTTAAGAAACATTTAAATATATTTCTAAACAATTTAAAATAGTGTCATAACCTGTCACAAGGATTTTGTCACACCCGTCATGCTAAAATTCCACACAAAATAAAAATTTAATGAATTTTTAATATTTCATATTTATTCAGACTTATAATAATTAGACTTTCAAAAAGTTTCATGTATTTTTGAGAAAAAATGAAATTTGTATAATAACTTGAGCATCATTTTTGTGACGGGTGTGACAGAGAGACAGTATAAATGCATTTGCATTAAAAATTGGGTCTTTTAAATTATTTTGAAAAATTAAGTGTTTCAAAAGGTAAACAAAGGTCACAAATAGTAATATATGCACATAGAGTGAAAATGCTGCTGTTTTAAATATTGCATCTGGTGGAATGAAGATGCCATATTTTACAGTCTAGAAATTTTTTGAAATTTTTCTAACTTTGACCCTAGATAAACCATAAAAGAATAAGTTTTACAGCTTAGTTCTCTGTAATTTCATATGTGTCATATTTTTACCTTTAATTTGATATATTACTTGTAATAATAAAAGAAGTTTGAAATTTCAACCCTCATGTCCACTTTTTCATGGAAATGCCCAGTATAGATGACCACCCTACAACTTGCATTTGAGTTCAGGAAGAATTGTTATGATTTCTTCTAAACGAATGTATGAAATATTGTTTTCATCAGCTCAAAATAACCTCCCACAGTCCTTAATAGTCTTTAAATACATTACTTTTACTTCTCTATCTTCATCTTCTACTTCTTGAATAACTGCAACATACTTGTATTTCAAATTACACATAGCTTCATCTGTTTTAAATGCAGCCAACATGTATTTCCCAGTTTTTATATTATCCGGCAAAACTTTTTGCATGGAATCATTAACTTTCACTTCACACACTTTGTTTGTGGAGGTTCCATTTGAGTCCAAGTCAGAAGAATAAACATCTGATGCTTTGAGTATTTTGTGAATATTTTTATGAGAAGCAAGGTTGGATGTTATTTGACAGTTGTATTGCATGGACTATGTTTACTATTTTTTCAGCAAAACAAGATACACTTCTCTATCTAAATAATCCATTACCTGTTGTCACCAACTGATGAACAGACAATGTTTCTTTAAGGATGGGAATTTCATTTGGAAATAGCTCTACTCATCTTATCTATCTCTAAAATAAGATATAGAATTTCACATTGGTGATGTCTTTCAGTTGTCTAAAAAATCATTAACATCTGCCATGCTCTTTAGCATTCCTCCTACCCCATTAGCGGCTGCTGTGCCATTGCCCAACTCAAAACAATTCTGTGTGCTCTACTGAAATTTAAATTTATCAACATGTTTATTAAATAGGTAGAAAATTTTTGGGGGCGTTTTGTACTGGTTAAAAGGTCCATCTGAAAAAAAAAGTGAACTATGTTGATCTTGTAATTATCGCTAGTCATTTTCAATACTCATTCCAAGTGGGCCCAAATGACTGTTAGGCCATGCATTAAAAAAGATAACACTAAGGATGAAAATAAGGAGTTTTGCTTAGTAGCCACTGGCTGGTAGGTTTTGTTTTATAGTAATCAGTTACTGGCTAGTGAGAATAATTTCTTTAGTAGCCAGTAAGTACATTTGTCCCTGAATATTTAATTTAAAATATATATAATGAGTTTATAGTAAACAAATAATCTATATACTAAATAAAATATTTTTATTTATATCATTTTGAATAAACTTGAGATACTAATTTTCCATCTATTTTAAATTTTAAAATAAGTTAGCATCAAAGTTATATACAACATGCTTATGTAGCTAACTACATAAGTACCTTTTTTTTAAATAATTTGTCTAGAATTGAGATCTGAAAATATAATAAAATAGGTATGTTTATCCACCGACTAGCAGGTATGAGAATAAAAAGATCATCGAATTGCCAGTGCAATATGAAATCAGAAATGTCTGAGATGTAGGGGGAATGAGGAAGATCAAATCAGAAAATCCTGAATTTAATCGGTTCTTTCTATATTTTTAATCGCCAATTTTTAAAGTTTAATCGTTGAGTGCTTATTTTTATCTTTAGATGAAATAGAACAAAATATCATTGGTTTCTCCTGCGATTTCATGTACAGAACCCCGTATGTAAGCATACTTGCTTTCGAGAGCCTCTAAAATGGTAACTCTAATTCCAGTGGCGTAGGAACTTTGTACAATCAGGGGGAGCCGGGGCATATTGCGGAAAGCTAGTGGCACGGATCATTTCGTTCATTTTGAAGGGTTCCTTCATAGATGCACGTTTCACAAACAGGAGTATAAAATAGAAGCATATCAAAAGATCACCAACTCTTTAATCCAGTTAAAGTAATTTTTAATAGATATACTTGATGCATAGAAACTTAATTTATGTGCGATCCCGAATACAATATTCAAATTTAAGGCTTCTCCCGCTTCCATATACCAAAAATTAAAGTGTTTTCTGTTGATTTCTTACAAATCTCTTCAAAATCAATTTTAAATGCCTCCTCTTTATAAATATGTTATCGGTGCAGGTAATTTGTAGTAGACCTATATAAGACCCCCTGTTTTTCTGGAAATCGGGAGGGCTGTAAACAATGAGAAACAAGGTGAAGGCACAAACAAGTGTATACTCACCACCCCCTCTCTCTCTTCTCTTTGTTGTTTATTGTGGGAATTTCCTAGAAAAAGTATACTTTATTTTTTAATTCAGCAATGTATCGTAAACAGATGTGGTGCGAGAATTTCTCCCGGGGGGAGCTGAGCCTGTCTGAAATATTCCAGGGGGAGCCACAGCTCCCTTGGTTCCTACGCCCTTGTCTAATTCCTCGTCCAATTTGCTTTTAAAGTTCTCATTGAAATCTAGATGAAGTGCAGCTTCATCTTCTCCCAAGTTCTTCAGGCACGTTCAGTATTGAATGTTAAAGATATGTTTTTTGCAAAGTTTGATATTTTTTTTAAACACATTAACAAACTCACCAATTTGATTCGTCTTTGTCTCCTTCACTATCTTTGTTATTGTTTTAATATTTCTTGTTCATCAAGTCTTAAGAATTTATTCTTTTTTCCTGATCCACTCTGGCCATTCCAAAATCATATTATAGTCCAAAAGCCTCTGTATTGGTACAATTTTTACACTCATCACACATGCAAAATTTTTGTGCATCATCTCTATTTTTTTTTTTTTTTTAATTTAATTTTGTTTTACAATATGGATTGTTTTTGTATCTGCAATAGCTTTTCTGTCATTTAAAAAAATTTCTTACTCTCTCTGAGCGTCTAATTTTTGATGTCGTCGTTAATGACATTGGCGTTCTATATTAGTACCTTTTGCCATTATCTAAAAAGTTATATCTGATATTTGAATGTTAGATTAAATGTATATAATACTTTTAAAAGTAAAAATATAAATTATAATAGTAAAATATTTTTTTAGTCAAAGAAATAGCATGTTTGTTACAAATTGTCCACTCTGTTACAATACTGGTCCACTCTGTTACACAGTATATGTAACAGAGTGGACAACTAACTCAAAAAGTAGAATTGTAGCTTAAAATTTCATGCACAGTAAAAAAACTAAGGAGTATTTAACAGCTATTAATAATTATCTTCTTCCTAATGGTTTATTGTGTTAAAAAGTAGTTATTAGATTTAAAAAAAAGATCTAACAGAGTGGACATTTACTATTTACATTTCGGTAATCCATAGACATACAAGCCATCTTATTTTTTGTTCATGGAGATTCAATCTAATTTGACTGACAAAGTGAACACATGCCCTTTAGAGAGTTCAGTACTATTGCCCACTTTAATATATTTTAATTTTTTATGTTAAAACTCCATGTAACAGAGTGGACTTAATGGAGTTGAATAAAATTTGGGACACACACATAAAAATTTATATCTCTAAAAATAAAAATAAATTTAAAAATGTGTTTTGTTAGTAATTTTTTTAATTAGATGTTCCATTATATAGTATATAACTTATTATTATAGCTCACAACCAGTTCATTATAAACACATTCAAATGTTATAAATTTGAGCCTGGGACAGCTTGTTTTCTCTGCCAAGTTTATAAACATTATTTTTTGTAAATTATTTTAATTCATTTTTAAACTTGCAAAATATTTTCAACTAAGAACAATAAGATGAAGATTAAGAAATAATCACAACTATTTTTCAAAAGCATATTATTATTTAAATAAAAATTATTAACTTCTTGGACATAGTTTTTACACTTTTTTTGGGAATGACCCTTATAGATTTTATTACACATTAAAGACAAAAAAGAATTTGCCATTTTTGCCGGTTTTTTCCATTTTTGCCCTGGTTTTTTCCAGTTTTTGCCACTGTCCTGGCAAAAATACCTTGTTGCCGGCAAAAATGCCAACCCTGGTTGGCACAGAAAGCTCAGACTCACTTTTAATACGATTAGCAATCATCATTTGTCTAGATACCAGTTTATGGATCCTTCTGTAATCTCGTTTTCTGGCAACACGAGGCCTTCCAGATCTATGTTTTGCTTTGAAAGAGTCACCCTTAGACAGTACTTAAAAAACAGACTTCTTTGGACGATTCAAAATAGTTGAAATTTCTGAAACAGCCTTCCGCTGGATGCCGCGGACGCGCTATAGCGCGTAAATTACGCGAAAAATCGGAGACGGGACGCAAAATAATAGCTCTTACGCGTCCCGTGGGACGCGTAATTTCGTCAAAAAATCGCAGAAAACAACCGATTTTCGTCAAAGAATCGCGAAAAAAGTGCAAATCTCATTAAAATATCGCGCAAAACCAGCGATTTTCGTAAAAGTGCCGCGAAAAAATAGCGTATTTCGTCAAAGCATCGCGAAAAAAAGCAAATTTCGTCAAAAAATCGCGGAAATAAGCGCAAATTTCATGAAAATATCGCTGAAATAAGCACAAATTTCAACAAAATATTGCGAAAAAACGCGATTTTCGTAAAAGGGCCGCGACAAATTAGCGTATTTCGTTTAAAGATCGCGAAAAAATAGCGAATTTCGTCAAAAAATCGCGGATAAAAGCCGAATTTTGTCAAATGATTGCGAAAAAAAGCGCAAATTCATCAAAATATCGCAGAAAAAAGCCGATTTTCGTCAAAGGATCACAAAAAAATAGCGTTTTACGTCAAAGGATCCCCCAAAAATAGCAAATGTCATCAAAAAATAACGTAAAAAAGCCGATTTTTGTCAAAGGATCGCGAAAAAAGCACAAATTTCATCAAAATATCGCGGAAAAAACGCCATTTTCGTAAAAGGGCTGAGACAAAATAGTGTATTTCGTCAAAAGATCGCGAAAAATAGCGAATTTCGTCAAAAAATCACGGAATAAAGCCGAATTTTGTCAATGTATCGCGGGAAAAAACACTATTTTCGTGACAGGCTCGCGAAAAAATAGCGAATTTCAACAAAAGAATCGCGGAAAAAAACGTGAATTTAGTCAAAGCACCAAAAAAGATGTGCAAACTAAACTTATAGGTAGAAAATTCATAAAATGGGATTTAATTTTTTTTTTTAATGAGATTCTTAAAAATACAGCATGATTTCAGTTTACTTTGATAATATATTCAGTAGGTGGACCAGTAAAAAATCCCCCCTCCCTCCTTCTTACTGCATTGAAATGTCTCCTGCCTTCAGAACATTTAAGATTTGATGCTTATTAGTGCTTTAGATGTAAATTTCCCTTCCAAGGAAAATGTCTGATTCCAACACAGATCTATGCTGACAAAATTCAATGGGAAGTATAATGAAAGCACCCATTCATTTAACAAAAAGTACACCTTTACTTAACATAAGTATTCTTTTTTTCAGCAAAAATATCTTTTTCAATAAACCCGTCTTGCCCCTTTTTAAAAGAGTGCGAACATTAGTGGTACTTGTTAGTGGAACTTGGTATCTTCTACTCTCAAATAAACATTATTTTACGATTAAAATTGTATCTTGCATTTTTACTTTTAAAAAAGTAAAGAACATTTCTCTTAATATTTTTTAAAAATATCTTATTTGAATGCAAATAATACTGGTTTTAATAATTCATTATTTAATTATTGTTAAAACAATAATTAATGCATTTCATTTATCTTTTCCAAATAAACAAGTTTCATTTATTCCTTTAAAATATAAATTATTATTGATGGGGACCCGCTTTTGTAAAAAAGGGACCCAGATTTTTTCAAGTACAGCGGCATCACTGCTTTCGATTTCAGCTTCCATGCTTTAATTACTTCATCTGACTCACGGTACTTAGAATACACGGTAGGGTCCACGATCGAGATGCGCAGTAGATCGTCCAGTTCGTGACGTCACTGGCACCCATCGTTCAAGCTCTCACTGTGTTTTTCCTTTTATTCGCATTGCTCTCTTTCTCTTCCTGACAATAAATGCTAGTATTACTATTTTTTTTTCTTTTCATATGATCATTATATGTCTTATTTTTATTGTTAGTTTTTGAAAAGGATTTGACATTAAACTAATTAGTAATGCATTAATTCTTCTAGATATTCCAAAGGAATTTCATTTCATCGTTTTTAACACATACTATAGCATGAAAACCATTTGCTGCACGCATGCAAAAGATCAGATAATTTTTGCATTTATTATTCAAGAGTATTTTCAATTCACTTTAAAGAAACAGATTTGTAAAAGAATTTAAAAGCAAAACAGCTTAATTTTAAACCAAACCAAATTGTAAGATATAAATCAGTTTCCATATAAAAATTTTCAGCTCTACTACTACTTTAGTATTACTTTTCACTAATGATATTGCTGAAAAATTAAAGAAAGAAGAATGAGTTGTCGAGATACATGAAAGGAAATAAACTTTTTCTTAAATAAAAATGAATGTGATCAACAAGATAAATCCAATCCTGATTTATTTCTTCTCTCTTAATAAGAACAATACAGTCACTCATATATCGCTGATAAATCATTCAGATATTAGATGAAATTAAATAAAAAAATTAAGCTAAATTAAATAAAAAAATACATGTATATCAGCTGGTTAGGAGGAAAATTTTGCGATGTAGTACGTAAAAAATCAAAAAATTCTCGTTGTAAAGAAATTATGAAACAATATAAATTCCAGTTTTCTCAAAATTCTATTTTTAAAATAAAGTTGCATATTCAGAAGAGGTGTGTGTAAGCGGTGAACTTAAATATTCTTCGCCTAATGAAATCGTTGTGTTACAATTCCTGAAATTTATAGAAATTAGTTTGTTTTGAGTACTTATATAGTTAAATGTACCCAAAACTAAAGAAAAATAAAATAAACACTGTAGTTTTTTTTTTTTTTTTTCGATAAAATGTAAGGGTTTGTAAGCAATATGGGACCTTAAATCAAAAACTTATATCAGATTAATAAACAGGTATCGATCTAGAAGTTTCAAAAATGCATATTGTGAGAATAAAAATATATTGGTATAGCAATAGAATAAAAACTCAATTTTTATTTTAAAATATATTCCCTAATTTTTATTTATTTTAAGGTATTGAGATAATCCATATAAAATAATATTCCACTCACAATTTGTAATTTAAATTTTTTCTGATAATACTTTAGTGCGTACTAAAAATTTAAGGATGCATATATAGTATATTAATCATAAAAACAATATTTGATTGTTTAAATTTTTTTAACCGTAATATCGTAATATAACATCTATTTTTTTTCCCCTTCAAATTTTGAATGTTATACAACCTAATTTTTGTTTGACTTTGAGAGTTAGACAGTTTGATATTTACTGAACCGGAAGCCCAATACCTAGATTATAACTTAGATAGACTTGACATCAAGTTAGTTAATCACAGAATCTTGTGTGCCAATGATTATTCTGTTCCTAAAGTTAAAAGTTGTACGGACCTATTAATATTTTGATACCTATTTTAACTTATTTTCTAATTACTTGTAAATAAAGTAAATTGTTGATTTTAAAACAAAAGTTGTTCTTTCTGAAATTGCGCTACCCTTTCTCACATAAGAGTGGACGTAACAATATGTTTTCTAGAAAGACTATTCTTCTGATATTTTCAATAATTTTATAATTTAAATTTCTGTATTAGTGTATACAAAAATTTAAAGAGTTTTTTTTTTAATTATTATTATTATTATTATCTAAAACGTTATTTAAGCTATTACGGCTATTTAAGAAGTTTTTTGTTTTCTTTGTTTACTCGTTTTGTTATTACACATTATTTTTTTTAAATATTTATAAATTCGAAAAAATCACAAGTATCAATTCATAAAAGCTTTTCTTACATTTATCTAAAGTTGCCCTGAAAATGCTATAATATTTTTTAATGCCTGTGTTTTAAAGTACTTAGTACTATAGAGTTTTTTAGAGTTGTACTCGTAACTTTAAAAAACATTATTAGATCCGTTTTATGTGTTTAGAACATTAAATAGGGATTTCCAAAAATGTATAAAATTATAAATTTTAATAACATATAACTTTATGAGAGTATAATATATATTTTTTAAAATATACAACATAATTATAAGTGCATTTTTTCTAAAGTTTTATGAATTGAAGCAAACAATTTCCGAGTTTTCTCAAACTATTTCGGATTAATGCGAAATTGCAAAAATGTTATGAAAAGACAGTGTCTAAAATATTGAAATACAACAGAGCAGGTAAGAAAATTGCTTTTTTTACATATGTGTTTAGATAAAATAATGATAATTGTGGCGAAAGTTAATACTTCCAAATAACCAAATGAAAACAGAAGATTTACGCTTTAAAAAACTCTAAAATGCTTAGGTAGTAGATGTTCGAAGTGTCACACACCTCAGTAATATCATACACAGGATATTAAACAAATGTTGAACATCTAATGGAAAGCTTTATACAAAGCGAAAAGTGCGTTACCCAAAACTGGACTTGGGTACCAGTGACGTCAGAGGGAGAAACGAAACCTGCGTGTGAACCCTACCGAGTGTTCTACTTACCGTGATCTGACTGAAAATTTCTAGCTCACGGGATCTTCACTAACCGATACTATTGCGAGGTGCACTTATATACATCATGCATGTGACGTCATAAGTTTGAAATTTGCGTTTTTCCGTGAACAGTTGCCAAAATATCACAAAAGTGTCTAAATTTTTGCAATATTCAAATTTCACTTTTTTCAGTTAAATTAAATAATATCCTACATTAAAACTTTTATTTCTGCCTAAAACATTAAAAATATATTTAAAAATAAGTACAGCCATTTGTATAACCCAAGTGTTCATATTTTTTATTTAAAGGTTAAAAATCACCAATGCCTAAACTTTTGCTGAGGACTGTAGTTATCCCGTCGACCAAAAATCAATCGCCAAACTATAAGATTAAATGCTAATAATGTTTGATCGTAAATGTCACATTATTCATTTGACTTTAAGCGAGTTACACATGTTTACGTCATCAAGTTATTTTTATTTTGACTTTTTATTTGTATTTTTATTAATGATATACTAATTTATTTGTTCTTTCGTTATTTAAAATAAAAATTATGTCAATTTATATAATTTGGCGAAATTGGTCGATGGGATGACTAGGTAATACCCATTTTGAAAAGTTTAATTCAATTAATTTGCTTTTGTGAAATAATTATACGGTAATTACAATAAAACCTGTCTGCTTTAAACGGTAAGTATTCATTGTGCTGATGTAATTAATTTAGTGCAATTGTAATTTACCATATAGACCCATATTATACCATATGCCAGACCAGAACACATATTTCTTATATCCCTAGTTGTGTGGTCAGGGACTTTTCAGGGTCCAGACTTTTCACACAGGGTCCTGTTTAAGTGAAATTGTGAACGACTTTTTATATTTGTGAAAAATGTAGTCATTTGTGAATTTGAAATAATCGTTATATTTAGTTTCTTGCTTAATACATTTTTAAGAAGATACAGTACAAAACCATTTATCCGGGATGTTTGGGGTTAGATGTATTTCAGATAACTGGTTGTGCATTAAAGCAGCATCCATTTGATAAGTTTTGTGGAATATATGTGTGGTTGTGACATTATTTCTGATTTTAAATTATTAGATTACTTGGATTTAGGGTGTAAAAAAATCATGATTTTTTAAAAAAAAATTGGATTTTTTTTATTTAAATCAGACTTTTTTGATTTAAATCAGATTTTTTTTTATTTAAATCGGATTTTTTTGATTTTTTTCCCTGTGTTAAAATATTCAACATCTACCAAGAATTAAGCATTTCAAAAATGAATAAATCTCCAATTACTAACATAATCTATGTTTTTTTTTTTTGCTTTAATTAATAAAATTTTAATTATGTAATTATAGAAATTTAAAAAAAAACTGCAAATTAAAAATTTCTTTAGTAGCATACAACATTATGTGAACTAATATTTTGTAATAATTATATAAACCAATATTAAATACTATTCATATTTTTAAGTTATTGATAAATTGCATTTAATTTTAAATTGATGATACAGATTAAATTTTGTAATTATTAAACAATTTACTGTTTAATTAAGAACACAATCTACATTTTTGAAAAAGTGGCTGAAAAAGGTGATAAATAATAGTTTGATAAATTCATAAAGCAGCCAGTAATTTTACACAGGTTCTAAAGCGTATGTATATCAAATTGATCAAAAATTCTAGCAATGTATACAGCAAACTCACACATAATTTATAAATAGATTACACAAATTGTCTTTTTGAAATTTAAATCAGATTGTTTCCCACAATATTAAAATATTTGAATAGCTACTAAATATTATAATGTTTTGAAGTTATTTAACATTTAGTTAGATGTTTTTTAAATGTATAATACTACTTTTTACACACTTTAATATTGTTATAATTAACTATAACAAATATTACATTTTTTACAAGTGATTTAGTGATCATTTTCATTACTGATTATGATGCTTTTTCACACTATTTTAAAAAATCAGAAAATATGTGATTTTATCATCTGATTTAAATCAGTTGATTAAAATCAGTGACACTCTATTGCTATGTTTATTGTACATAAAAGAATGAATAACTTGATTATTAAAAAGAAATTATAACATTGTAAGTTATATTAAATTTAAACGTCATTTTTAAATTAAATGCTTTTTATGTTTGTTAGATAAAAACCATGCTTTTTACAAACTTACTGTACTTAAATTTTTCACAATACTCAGGAATTACACGCTTAGAAACAATTATTTAGAGCTTTGTTTTGTGTATTCATAAGTCACAATACGTGTATAAACTTTCCAAATTATGTTCATCTTAGATTTGAATACTTTTTTATGTCATTTTAAACATTTAGAAAATTTTTGATTTTAATCAATGATTTTTTTAAAAAAATCACTTGATTAAAATCATGATTTAAATCACTGATTTATATCGTTGACACCCTACTTGGATTAAAAATCAATGCAAGAAAGGTCAAAATCAAAATTTAACCAGTGTTTAAAAGAAGGTAATTTATGGGAATCCCTTAGGAACAAAAATTCTCCTGTTTCCTCTGCATAAAAATTAAAACATCTAAAATACAACTAAATATGTTTTCATTTCAAATGCTAGATGTTGTCATCAAATTATACAATTGTTTCAAGCAAAGCCTATGTCAAACTGGCAGTGTATGACACCTTTTTCTGCAAAGATTCTGAAAAAATCAATCTATCAGAAATATCATTCCGGATAACTGGTTTTCCAGATAAATGGTCCATTACTACTGTATATGCATGTAAAATACCCATATTTCCATTATATATGTAAAAGTAAAAGGTCAGATTTTATTTTTAAATGATTAAATTTCTAAAAAGTTCAGTTTAGAGCTGGAAAAGATTTTTTTTTTTTTTTTAAGACAAAGAAGTTTGTCATCAAGGGTCCTGTTTGAAGGTGAAAAGTTTTGTGAAGGGTCCTATTTTGAGGTAAAAAATTTTGTGAAGGGTCCTATTTTGAGGTAAAAATTTTATGAAGAGTCCTGTTTTGAGATGAAAAATTTTGTGAAGTGTCCTTTAGACCTTTACAGGACCCAATTTCTTTACTAAACTGGAGGTCGTAAAAAAAATCAGGGGGTATGTAGTATGTACGGTATCGCCTTATTTGTGAGACACGAGATTCTTAAAAAAAATCCAGAAAGTATGCAGCATATGCAATTTGGTACTATGTATATCTATATGTTATTGTTTTTTAATAATGCAGTTTAGTGTTTGTATATAAAAAAAGATAAATGGCTTCTTTATATTAAACAAATTGTATAAATATTGAAAAAAATTGCTTGTGCTTATAAAACAGCAAATAGGTTTGTGGAAGATAATTGGCCATTTTCTTTCTTGCAAGGGCCATTTTCTCCATCTCACCAAGGCCCCTATGCTGGAAAAGTACCTACCATTGTATATAAAGCTGAAAATAAGAAATTTTGGTCGGTAGCTACTGGTCAGTAGATGGCATTCTTTTAGTGGGCAGTTCTGGCAGGTAGTTATTTTTTTTACTTTGTAGCCATCTATTGGTCATTGTGAGTATTTTCATTAATAGACAAAACAAATATAAGTAGCATTGGAGAAATGAAATAGTGATGTATAGAAGTTACTTAAAATTATTTTTATTCTAAATATAATAGTAAAAGAAAATTACTAATATTTTTACGTTTAATAACCATCAAATCAAAATTTTGGGAACAAATTTTATTCTTAATCACTTCAACGTTTGCCTCGAGATAAGTCGGGGGTAAAAGCACTGTTTCCTTATACCTGCTGCCGGTGAAGTGATTAAAGACATATTATGACAGTTAATGACTTAGCTATACAAGCTTTTGAGTTTTATTTTGATGGATTCAGTTTCTTTCTTCTTTTTTTAAAAAGTTTTATATAAATAAACATTTTATAGAACTTTTTTTATTATATCAAATACTATTTTTTAATTATTTTAATGTACACTTTGTTAAGCCAGAAAATGCTTTTAAAAATTTTGCTTTTCTTGCCATATTCAACCTCACTGTTTTCTCTCGCGTGCCAGTGTAATAAATGAGTACCCTTTTTTATTTGAGAAAAAGAAATAATTGTTTGATTGCTTATATGCTTTAAAAATATATATACAGGCTGTCTCAAAAACATAGCAACAAACTTTTAGGGCACATCTTAAGGATTGAGAATTGCATAGCAACCCATGACTGGAAACATCAAGGGAAAGTTGTAACAGAGGTATTAGAAATAAAGGGGCAGAAGATAGGAAGGTACCCTATCGTGTTGAAACCACATGTCCTGTCTCACATTTTGTGGCACAGGGTGAAGTAAGCCTGGTAGTACAGGTTCCAAAAATATGAGATAATTTGTTGATGTCAGAGGTGATGACAACAGGTAAGGCCCGACTAAGAACCAAGGCGACCAAACCACCTTAAACTTTCCTTGAGCTGCTTGTGCATTTCCATCAACCAATTTGTACGTAAAGTGAATGTCTGCCAGCTCCGTGTCCGTAAAATGTTGCATGTTCTTCTCGAGGCGACTACTGTTCGAATGACTGTGATAAAGCAGATATTTCTTTTCCAGTGCTCTCGCGAACAGCACCACCTAGCGACATAAACGATGATGTTTCCGGTCATGAGTTGCTATGCAATTCCCAATCCTTATGATGTACCTTATCTCCCCTAACAGTTTGTTGCTACATGTTTGAGACACCCTGTATAAAATGTAATGTCTTTTTAAAAGCTGTATTTCAACTATGATTGCAATGACTTTCATCATGACTTCATATTGAGTCATTGAGTGCCTGATATTGATTTACTATCATCTTCTTGACAGGAACTGAAGGAAAAATCTGTTGCTTTGAAAAATGAGGGAAATAAGTGTTTTAAAGAAGGCGAGTATACTGATGCAATGAAGCTCTATACAAGTGCATTGAATGAATGTCCAGCAAAGTTTAAACAGGAGAGGGCTATCTTATTTTCAAATAGAGCTGCAGCAAAAGTGAACCTGGTAAGTAGTTTTAGCTTGTTAGTTTTTGGTCCTAAAAATTCTACTTTTGTTTTTCATTTTTAGTACTCATGCAGGTTTTTATTTTTCTTGTGATTGCTTTGGCAATGAAAACAAGAAAGAAAAATCATGCATCAAGCATAGATTATGAATCACTTTTCCAAAACTTCCAGAATTCTTTAATGAAACTTTACTGTTTAATAAGATTAAAAATGAAACTAAATAGACATTTTAGAAAAGGCATAACACATTTGAAAATCAGATATCAGCAATCACCACTCATAGTCGGAAAAGTAGTCCAGTTCTTTTGTTCAGATTTTTTTTTTTTAATATACAGATTTGTTTATTTTCTATTTAGTAATGCTAAACTTAGTTTAGTAAGAAAATGTATAATAGGTAGAAAATTCATCTTCAGCAATTTCTACCAATATACAGAAACATACTTGAAATCTTTTGTATAGCTCTGTATATTGTAAAGAGATTTTTATATGTGCCAGATAATAAGCTAAAATTTAATTCAGGCAGATACACGGTTAAAACTACTGAAATCACACTTCCGGACATTATCATCCATAGGAGGGCATATATTTTGTTCTTTGTGTGGCCCTGTATTTATATTATAAAAACATCTTATAGTGTACTAAATATAGTTCAATTTGAAAGTACATAACTCAATTAAAAGCTGCCTTTAAGCCACTCACGCTGATACTCTTCAGTGCTTATGAATACTTTTATGTTGTCCTGTATATGATCTATACAGCATTTGTACACATCGCATAGTTAGCAAAAATTTAGTTAAACATGCATGTCAAAAGAGAAATAACACTCTTAGCAATTATCACTAATAGATAGATAATTATCACTAATACTTAAGGTACAGTACTGTATATCTTTTGTGTGTCCCTATAAATGTATGATAAATGCTATGCACATCACGTTATACCACAAGTATCTTGTAGTAAGCCTCTGTAATGTGTATCAATTTTATTATATTTGAAGTGGTGTAACAGAACTAAAATACGCTGCAAACTGTTTTTTCCCTGTAGACCATTATGTAACTGAAATCTCTTTTGTGTGGTCCTGTAAATGAATAATAAATACTTTCTTCACCCTATTTAACAGAATCCATGTTTTAGTGCACTTCATAAAAGCATATAAATTTCATTATGTTTGAAATTGTCTTAACATCATTTAAATGAACTTGAAATGTTTTTTTTTTCCCATTGACTGCAATGCAACAGAATACTTTTGATTGCTCCTGTAAATGAACTATAAATGCTACACATTTCATTTTAAATACCAATCCATGCTATAGTAAACATCAATGACATGCAAAAAAATTCAACCTGATCTGAGTATATTTACGAGAGTTAGAACTCGGCATGACAAACCGAAATCATAAACACTTTCCACTATGTTGGAAAGTGTTAAAAAAGGTATCTTAATTCATTTGTAAAATTAAACTCTAGGACAGGTTATCTGAAACTTTCAGACTGGCATACCACAAAATTTAAATTTATACTATAGTTCCCCCTTCCCCGCAATATAAACCATGCACAAGCTTATATTTATGGTCAAAATTTTTCAATTAAATATATATATATATATATATATATTGCATTTAAAATTTTGTTATATAAAACATAAAATTTTCTTGATATTTGAATTTGATACTGAATCCTATAGTTTCATTTTTGATGAGTGTAAAATACAGATTGTTTAACTTTTCAGCAAACTTTGTTTTCAATTACTTGATCTTCAGTTTTGTTGTAAATGAAAGAAAAAAAAAAAAAAAAAAAAGACATTTAGAATATTATTTTATTAAGTTTTCATGTTAACTGCAATATGTTTTAGTTTCTAATTTATATTAAGTCTGAAAATATTTATAATCACCTCTAAGTTGATTATTTTAAAAATATCGGAGGTACATAAATAATAAAATATCAGATATTTTTTATATTTTCGAAAATATTGTTAAATTCTTTGTTTGGTTTTTAAGGCCTTTCAAGACAACATTGAGTCAGTTTTTACTATGCAAGCAATTTTTTTTATAATGCAAAAAAGAGAAAGGGCACTTATTTCTTTTACTGAGAGGCAATATACAGTAGAAGTTCTTTATAACGCAAACCTAAAAACACAAGCTTGTGCGTTACATAGAATTTTGCGTTATATGGATCACATCATTAAATTCACCTAGTAAACATGGCCAAATATGTCTGAAACACATTAAAATACATTAGAATATCTTTATACTGCATTTCTTGTTACCAAGAGTTATTCAAATTATAAATTTTTGCATAATATAGGTCAGACATTGTTAAATTTACTTTATAAACATGATCCAAATATAACTCACACAACCATCCCTTATATTAGACATTTTCAAAAATGTTTATTGTTAATAGCATTTTTTCAGTAAAAAGGTCTTAAATTAGAAGATAAAGTTGAACTAATGTATCAAATTTAGTCCTCTAGAGAGTAGCAATATTTTACAATGTGAAAGTGCAGGTGCTTTTTAACTGCAAAAATCATTGTTTACATCTGAGAAGTTGTGCGTTATATGGAGAATTGCGTTATATAGAATTGCGTTACAAAGATCTTCTACTGTAAGATAGGATGCTAATTTTTTGGACGAGGGGCAAAAAGGGTGCTATTTTGTTAACCAAAGGGCTGGTGGAATGCAGTACCCTCCTGAAACTGCCTGGGGAAAACTCTGCTGCTAGATATTCGATGTAGGTTAGCATAATTTTGTACAGTAGTAGCATAGCTCCCATGTTGTTGAGGTCACAGATGAGCTTTGGTGCATACTGATGCAGAAAATTCTGTTACTGAGAGCATACTACCAGGTAATGAAGATAATGGTAACATGAACAGATTTACAGCAGGTCACTTAGTGCATGTGTTCTGTGTCCCCACTCACAAAAGGGACTTCATTATTCTTGATAGGACTAATAAAATAATTAATACAGTAGAACCTCGATCCATCAATCTTCAAGGAGTGCATGGAAAAAACGATGAATGCGGGTTAACGTCAAGACATGAAAAAAAAACCCACAATGTTTATGCAATACTAATGCATGCAATGTATACAGTATACTAATAAATACTAATTTGTTACTTACCAAACTGTAAAAGAAATAATTCGAAGTTGTAGAAAATTGATATTTATTTTTAAAAAGCAGTAATTTTGTGTTGGGTTTTCCATTAATTTTTTAAATTAAACAACAAATTTTCAAGATGTACAACATTTTTCTGGTCATTTTTTGTAATTTGATGTGCAAATATGTATAACAGTTTGTACAGTTATGGAATTCCGTAATTGCATCTGACAGACTGGGCAATGGTGTTGGCTCAGCTTCATCGGCATGAACTGCTTCTTCGCCATTATTTTCATTTTTTTGCATTATCACACATTTCTTCTATGCTTAGGACACTACACGTCTCAACATCTTGATCAATGGAAATATGATTGCTAAATTTCACACTAGATACATCCTTTGCTACATGCAACCAGTCTTCATCTGCATTATCGTCACCAATTTTCTTTCCCTTCTGTTGAGCATTCTTCATAAATTTTTTGCACAAACTGCATTTCACGAAACAATTATGGATAGATGAAGAGGTTATTTCATATCATGCTGAAAGTACAAAATAATGCAGAAGGTCTATTTTTGGAGTAGGTTCTTTTGCTTGTTCCATGAAACATAAAGATCTTTTTACTAGCTTTCTCCTGTAAAATTGCTTAAAACTGTTAATTATCTCGGCATCAAGAGGTTGTACGACATATGTATAATTAGCTGGGAAAAAACTGCCTTTTATATTTTATTAAAGATGACTTTCTGGTAAATGAGCTGAACAATTGTCAATAAATAGAATGATTTTCTTTTTTTTGAGCGCTGATTCATCTATCAATGTTATGAAGAAATTTCGTAAAAATATCATTTTTCATCCATGCTTTGGGATTCGAATAGTAGACTACTGTCAGTTTCTTTACAGTCTTGAAGCATCGAGGTCCAGCAGATTTACCAATAATGAGGGGTCCTCGCTTATCAGAACCGTCCTTATTTGTGCAGAGTAAGTAGCACTGTAAGTCTTTTTTTGGAAAGTTTACCACCCTGACAAGACTTTGCTTTGGACGCTAGCATTCTTTCTGCCAAGCATTTATAAAACAGGCGTGTTTCATCTGCATGATAAATGCTACAATCCTTGTATCCTTCTAGTAACTTCGGAAGTTTTTCGAACCACATTTTTGTAGCATCTGTATTTACTACTGCGGCACTTTTGCCATGTAATTTCCTGGATACCAATCCATGGCAAATTTTAAAACGTGAAATCCACCCATTTGAGGCAGAAAAAGTATCTATGCTGTATGAGGCAACTATTTCAAGTGCTTTCTCTCGAAGAATATTCCTATACACAGGAATATTTGGCGACCGAGGGTGCTCGTATCAAGCGAAGAGAAGTCTTTCCAACTCACTGTAAATAGACCTTTTGCTAGTTTTTCTCTTTTTTGCAGTTCCATACTTATCAGCCTGCCCTTTAATTTCTTTCTTTTTTGAAATTATCGAATTTAGGGTTGACGGTGGTATACCTAAATGCTTAGCGATGTTAATTTTTTTTTCTCTAAAGTATTCTTTTCCGCCTCATCTATGGTGTGAAGCCTTTCTTCTAAGGTTCGGATTTGTTTAGCCGTTCTTGAAATTTACAGAACGCATAAAAATTAGGACTGAATGCATTAAATTGAAAGCTCACACTCTTAAAATTAAACATGTGCACTGCACACAACAGATTAGCTAGGAATGTGACAGAATGTGGCAGCTGGCCAAAGTGGATGCATCCATCCTCCCCCCTTTACACAGAATAGAATAATCTATTCTCCAATCAAGATCACTGTCCGCTTTCAGTTATTTACACATACATATATGTCACAATATCAGTGCTAATCCCTGTTTCTCCCCCCCCCCCCCTCCCTATTGCAACACAAACGAGTTATTTCAAGATAAAAGAAGTAATTCCAGCTTGTATGTCATATGGATTCGTTTGATCTTCAATTTCATTTTGGTAAGAAGAAAAATTTTACAACAATCAATGCGAGAAAACGACTTCGTGAAGAACAATGCATGCAGGTTTCGTTAACATTATTTAAATATAATTTGGGCAGGGACCATAGAAATAAAACGATCCATGCGGGAAAACGACAGATGTGGGAACAATAGATCGGGTTTTCACTGTATGTATAAAAAAATATCCCAAGGGTTCCACAAAAGCATGTTTACCTTTTACTATTTCACTCTTACCAATTAAATTGTACAAGATTATAACTAATAATATTTCACAACTGTAAAAGTTCATAGGGAAAAAACTTCTTTGTTATATGGTTCTTCACATTCTTTAGAAAAAAGCTTGGCACAATTTGAGTTTTAAAAAAGTAAGATTTGTTGCCAAATCATATAAACATCTATAAAAACAAAATGGATGAACTATTATGTTTGTTTACGTATAGATTAAAGAAATTGCTTTGATTGCAAGTATTAGATAAATTACTCCTGTTTGTATATAATAACAGATATTAAATAAATTGTATAAATATTGAAATAATTGCTTGTGCATGTGAAACAGTGAATAGGTTTCAAGAAAATAGGTGTGAAAAATGTACTTCTCTTGCAGAGCCATTTACTCTATTTCCTCAATTCCCCTATAACAAAGAAGTACCCTATTTTCCTTATAGACTGTTATATAACAGCATTTCTCAAACTATAGCCCTCAAGGTCTTCTTGGTTTTTCTACAAAAGACAGGGTGAAAAAAAATGAAAAACCCTTACAGTTAAAAATTTCAAAGTCAGAGTCATGTTATTACACTTGGCCTTTTTTTATTTATTAGAATTTTGGGTACTTCTTAGTTATCCCGTCGACCAAATTACTGTCGCCAAATTGTAAGATTAAATGCAAATAATGGTTGCTATTAATTAATTAATTGTAAGATTGTAAAGGCCAATAATGGCCAATAAAACCATTAATTCAACATTTTATTTGTATTTTTACTAATGTTTTACTAGTTTATTTATTTGTTCTTTCGTTATTTAAAATATATATTATGTCAATGTGTATAATTTGGCGAGTGGTTTGGCGATTTATATAATTTGGCAAAATTGGTCAACGGGATAACTAAGAAGTACCGAATTTTGTAACTTTTTTAATCCTCAAATTTTCCCTTCTACCAAAGAAACATCCCTCAATATAAATTAATACAACATACAAATAAGCAAACCCTCAATATAACTCTAGATGATAAAAATTTATTATAAAATAGGGTTTTTAAATTTGTTATTTTGATGATTTTTTTTTTTTTAAACTTTTATAGTAATTTATTCATATATATATTTTTTTCTTTTAGGATAAAAAAGAAGATGCTGTTTTAGACTGTAATAAGGGTAAAAAAATGTTTTTGTATCAAAATTATTTTATTTATCCCTTTTCTTTTTACCTAAACATTTTAGACTGGTTTTCAGTTATGATATTTTTTATGTTAACGATTATTCGAGACCACCATTTTCAGCATTGTTTTGTCCATTTTTTTGTAAGAAGTCTGGGATACTGGAAAAAATGGAGGAAATGGGCTAAATTAAAATCTGTGGATTTTGCATACGTTGGCATATAAAATTATTGAATGAAAAAATATAGAATTATGATGTAATAAAATTGATTTTATTTTTTAGTAACCGTAAAAATATTTTTTTAAATTATTTTAATTAAAAAAAAAGCGTGAATGCTTATTAATCATAATCTGACTAAATCCAAAAAGAAAATTATTAATTGCAGGCTGGTGCAGTTCATTTTATAGGATATACATTCCTCTTAAATTGATACAATTTGACTAAATAAATCTGTTTTGGATATTACTTATATCATTATATTGTATTTGTATTAAGGATTGACCGAAACTGAAACCAAATTTCGGTAATCTTCCTATTATCGAAAGAAAACGAAAATGTCCAAAAAATTTTTTTAAGTAATTAATAAATGCATAATTATTAATTAAATGTGTTTATTAAATATACATAACTAGATAGTGCCCATCATGATTTGACGGTAAATAACTTGAATGTTTCATTAGAAAAATGTTTGAATTTTTAATTAGTTGCTTTTAAATTAATTATTAAATGACGAATTACGGGACGAATTTCTATGTTGCATAAGTGATTCCTATTTCTTTAAGGCGACAGATAGATGGTACTGTCAGTCTAACCTATTCAATGAAGTGAAAGAATTTTATGTTTATAATTTACAACCAATTATGCTTGCTTTTTATCAGAAATTTACTTAAAAATACAGGGTAGAGAATTTATTTTTACTAACAACAGTCTCTTTTTTTAATAGCAATATTTATTTCATTTATTTATTTTTTAAAAGTGCACGACCATTAAAAGCTGCCATGGATTTTATTTTTATCTGTCTCATTTTCTAAAAACCCAAATTTGAAACTTGATGCAGTTAACGATTTATAATATATATATTTTATTACTTGAATTTTATTTAACATTTTTATATATTTTTTTAAATATTAAACCTGGTTATCAAGGTAATTTCTTTTACAGCTCTTATACGAATATTGTTTTTTCTTTCTGTTTTATTTTTTACGCAAATGAATTACTCTTTTCTTTCTGACACACACACATATTTTTCCATTCTTGATAATGGTCAGAAAATATAACGAAAATTGTTGATCAGCTCAATTTATATAATTGATAATTATGTGCAAAATATTTTAGCTTAAATATTTTAAATATAAAATCATTATTTTTTTCAACATATTATTGAGTGTTAAATTTTATTTAATTACAAAGCATTCAAATAATATTAATAATAAAATAAAAATCCTATAACTTCTCTTCCTAGTAAAATATGTCATTATTGAAATAAATTATCGACAAAAATATTACACATTTTGCCAGGCTTGGTCTTGAACCTGAGTCTGCTAAAAAAATTCTGAGCTTTAAAAACTGCTGCTTTAAGCCGCTGCACTAGCAGGAACTTGTTTTCCTTTCTTCTAAATTGAAGAGGTTCGAAAAACAGCTGACGCATACGCAATTGTCTCGAATTTAAGTTCTGATCTCACAGAAATAGTTTTCGTTTTGCATTTTAATATTTATGATACTTTATTTTTTCAAATAAGCAGCTACAACTTAACATGCTAGTTTCACAATCTTCGTGTGTAACTATTGGCAATTCATAAGATGGATCATCAGTCATAACTTTTACTTTTAACCTCAAATCACTGTGTTTATCTTCTGTGTGTAATATAACGAAAACAATATGACACCCCCGAAATAAACCGTATTTAGCTCCTAATATCAACACAATAAATTTTTGAATTGTTAATAATGCTGAAATAATATTATTTCAAATTTTTAAAGAAAGAAAAGCTTGTTTACAGTACGATCGAATAGCAGACGAACTTAAAACAACTTCTACCTGTGATGTGATAGTTCAACTGAGCGAGCATGTTTACGCATGTGCAGCGCGTCACTCCAAAGGCAGATTTGTACTTATATACTGTACATGTGCAACTGTAGAATTTTAATTTAAAATTATAGGCTAATTAATAAAATATTTGAACAAATGAATGTTCGATAACAGATCTGTGGCTAAATATCTTTCATTAAAAAAAATATTGGTGTAATTTGATGCAGTAGTTTCTTCTCACAGGCTGTCGAAAGAAAACGCTTAGCGTTTTAAATACATAGATTACTAATTAATTATACATGTAGCCCATGATGGCTCTCTGTGCCTCTGACCAATACTTTTTATTTTCATATAAAATAAAATGTAATTAATTAATCAATGACACAGAATGATTTTCTAATTATATGAATTTCATCTAATTAAAAAATGTTTTTTTAAATCGAGATATGTATAATACAGGCATGAAAGAGTTCCTCCTAAAGGAGGAATTCCATCTTTTTAAAAGCAATTTCGGACATTCTCTGGATTGATGCAAAAATGCAAAGAAAATATTGGAAGCGTATATGGGGGGGGGGGGGGGTGGAAAATGTAATAATCATTTTGTTTACTCAAATCCTTGGAATTTGTTTCAGAATTACTGTGCAAAAAAGCCATCAAATCATAGGTGAATAAGCATCTGAAAGTCATGTAAATTGTTTCTAAAATGTCTCTCCAGAGTGATATTTTTTTTAGACTTTAACAGGTAAAGGAAGTTTCCATAAGGTTCTTTTTTGGGATAGAATATTTTCTCCTAATTATGTAACTTTTTTTGTGTAATTTCAGTGATGCAGCTTTAGAGATGGACAGTCAAGAATCCTTAATCCGCACACCCATAATCCACAACTTTCTATAATTCGCATTGCTTAATGAATGTCAAACAAATTTACAAATTCTTGATCCAAAAATGATTTTTTAAAAGAAATATCTGAAAAATTTAAATATAAAAGTAAATATAATCAATTTTTTAATAAAAGAATTTGAAAAATGCATTTTTTGAGATAGCATATTAAATTAATTATTATATTTCATATTTTTCTTTTCATGTTATACTGAATATGGAATTAAAATAGTATCCAGAAATAAGAAAATGACATATAATCCATAATACTTCATAATCCGTCATATTCCATAATCTGTACAGCCTTTGGTCCCAACTTGTGCGGATTAAAGAACTTTGCTTGTATTTCTGAAGTAAAGTTCAATTTGACTTGCTTGTCTTATGCAGCATGGAGATTTTTTTTTTTTTTTTTTTGAAAGGAGGGGGGAAAAATCTGAAACAGACAAACGTTCTAAAATATATTTATTTTGAAAAATTAATCACTGTACTTCACATAAGTTCATCAGATATTTATGGTTTTACATCTGTAGCAAACTGTCTTCAATTTCCTATTTTGATTAAAAAAACCTGTAAAATTGTTAGTTTAAATTCGTTTTTAATAAATTTTAAGTTATTATAAGAAAATAATCATACATACAGTAATATTTCATTTCATTGTATAAATAACAGTTAAAATGTGTGTAAATTGAACAAGTTTGATATCATTGTGTAGATGGAAAAAATTTCCCACTTTCATGCCTGATAATACCTCGATTTATCTTTTATAATTATTTTTGTAAATGATCATCTGTTATACTAGAACTTTCTCAAAGAGTATTTGAAACACTTCTGTGGTTTCAAATAAATATTTTCTATTACTGTTAAGTCTGGAGCTGTTAATGAGCATGTGAAAAACGTCTTCAAAGTTTTGTCATGTATGAATTGCTTGTGTTAGAATTTGCACTCCCATCTTGTGTCAGTCATGACTGATAATTATAAACAGTGATGTTCGTAGCAGTAAATAAAGAGTGTCTCATTTCAGCCAATACAGCAAAAATCAGTGAGTCTTGTTGAGTCATGTCCTATTTTTCATGTGACTGAATTTAATGTATATAATCATAATAAATTTTGTATTCATGCATTTTTTCATGAGTGCAGCAGCTATTGCACCAAGATCTGAGTAGTTATAAAAATAGTTATTGTATGAACCCACCTCATTTGCCATATTTCACGTACAATTTATGACTTAGTTTTATTTTTTTGAAAAGCAAATTTAAAAAAACGATGTGAATGTTATTAATCTGATACGGAGGGTACATAAAGAAAATTTATCTACTACAGTAGAATCTCTTTTATCCGAAACTCTCGTTCAACTAAAATCCATTTTGAAAGCTTTTTTTTTTTTTTTTTTTAATTTCACATTCCTTGTGGTCAAAATCCATTTTGAAAGCTTTTCATTATTTTTTTAAACTATCATATTCCTTGTGTGCAAGCTCTCCTTTCCGAACGAAGAGTACACATAATTTTCGATCCCCTTTCTTAGAATTCCTTTGAATTTAATGTGAGTTTCCATAAGCTTTTGAGTGGGACGAACAAAATGAACGAACAGATGAACAATTCTGGAGCTTTTGAATGTTTTGCAAAAGGTTTGGCATGGCTGGAGCAGCAGAAAGACTGTGATACTGGTGAACTAATAATATTAAAAATCTTCGTGATAGAGCTTCAAAGCAAAGGTAATAAGAACTGCGACAAACAAAACATTGTTTCTAATGTGTTAGTTATTCCATAGGAAGTTGAGAAAGTCAAGTGTGGTCACTTCAGATTTTTAATTAAATATTGTACCTTGTATTATGAAAGAATAACATCTATTCAAGGATCTAGAAAGAGTTTAAGTGGCACTTCTTTGTTATAGGGGCTTGGGAATATGATTATGCCAAATTTTGGTTAAGTTGCCAAGGTTGTTGGCAAGCTTTCATATGCCATATATGATATACACCGAAGAGCCAAAACATTGACCTTCTCCACATTTTGCAATGAGCTTGTATCGATGACATTGAGAGCACATGATCAGGTAGGAAGGGTATTTAACTGCTGCTGGGGAATCTGAGGAATCATTCTTGCACTTGCTTGTGTGTGTGATGAGAAAGGCTGCTGGTTTTAAGCAGCTTTGATAGAGGGCGGATTGAAATGTCCTGAAGGCTTGAACGAGTATCTCTGAAACTGCACTACTCATGGGTTGTTCAAAACCTGCAGTTGTTACTACTTACTACTACTTATGCAGAGTGGATAAATGATGATGAAACGAGAAGTAGACTCCATGGCATTGGACAGCCAAGCATTATTCAAGAAAAAGGATGTTGGAGAATGTCCCACATGGTGAAGCAAAATCAACACCAGGTAGTGGCTCAGCTGACAGCCCAATGCAATACAGGTCCAAGTAGAATTGTTTCAGAGCACTCAGTTCAGCGGACACTGTTCGATAGGGTACTACACAGCAGACGTCCCAATCAGGCGGTGGCTGGTTCACACAGGCCGGCAGTGACAGTTTTCAGCTTTGGGGGACGTTCTCGTGGGTGTCTCTGGAAGCCGTGGTTGTGGTAGAACAGACCATGAAAGCAACAGACGATCTAAACAATCATTACAGACCAGTTGCATCGTTACATGTAGTCTGTCTTCCCAAATGGAAATAGTCTTCCAGCATGACAACGCTCCATGTCACAAGGCTTGGGTTCCAGGAACATAATGCTGAATTCCAGTTAATGGCCTGACCACCTAATGCACCAGATCTTAATCCGATAAAGTACATTTGGGGTGTCATGGAACGGCTGCTCAGACCTCAAAAGCCACTATGTCAGAATATCCTGGATTTGCGTGACTGCTGCTTGAGCATCTGGTACAACCTGTCACTGTTCCATCTATGAAGTACTTGTGGCATTCATACCAAGGCAGGTTGCTGCCGTTTTATACATCAAAGGTGAGCTAATGCTTTATTAGGTAGGTGGTCATAGTGTTTTGGCTCTTCAGTGTATAAATACATCAAATGGCCCTATATAAGCGATATCTATCACATATATCATATTTACATTATATATACAGTGCAGCACCGTTTATACATTTTTATCATTTATGCTTTTTTGAAGGGTCTCAGCAAAATCCAACAAATATTAACGATAAATAATTTCATTATTAATGTTTTCCTGAAATTGCAAATTTTTTTTATATCTTTTTTTTCTCCAAGTTAAGAGAATGATGAGAGAGAAATCAAGAGAAAATGTGCATTTCAACCTCAGATTCCCACCATTTACATTTTATGTTTCATAAATCTGTCATATACTACATACGCATCATATACAGTCGAACATCGATTATCTGAAGTAATTGGGGCCGACCTTCTTTCGGAAAATCGAAATTTTCGGATAATCAAGAATCAGGGTTGGGTTTTTGACGTCAAAAACTGTTTTTTGACATGACAGTGGTAAAAACCATGTTTTTACCGATTTATTCCGTGAAAAACCTATCATTTGCGATTTTCCTTCAATTTATAGTGTAAGTGTAGCATACAATACATTTCTAGATTAATTTTTCCTTGTTGTTCTTGTTATTATTATTCACAATTACTTTATTAAATTTATTTAAAAGAAGAGCATTTCCTAAATGGGAAAAATTTAAAAATACAAGAGTAAAAGGAAAGAGCAATATATTTGTCATAATCTCCACTAATATAGATTCTACTAACTGCAATGAACATTAATATTATATGATAATAAAAGGTTATTATAATTATTAAATAACATTCTACATACATTTTTAATAAAATACATTAAAATTATTTTAGAGATGCACAAATGCTGTTATATGGTATGACAATAGATGTCAAGCATGGACTGTGGCCATTGAATAAATTTGAATATTCTTAGATATAATATTTGCAAATGCATATCTTATGTATTTCATAAATGCAATTATTGTGATTTTCATTTTCACTTCAATAAGCAGAATCTTAAAATTTTAAATTAATAATTTTTTTTATACAAACATGTAGGACCTGATTTCAGGTGAAAGCTCTTAGACTTAAAATTTAACACATAACAAAACTATATTTAAGAAAAATCAAGATATAATGTCCTGTTCCCGTATACATTTTACTTAAAATTATTTAGGCATTATTTAAAGTGAATTGAAAGAAATAACACATTGCATATTTTTATTACATACATATGACTGTATGAGTAAAAATCTTTTACTGTTGAAATTATTCTTAAATTACTATTAAATTTAGAGAGATTCTTAAATGTTTTATTTATTGTTTAATGCAGTTTA
Source organism: Maratus speciosus (assembly GCA_963932465.1). Taxonomy (NCBI): domain Eukaryota; kingdom Metazoa; phylum Arthropoda; class Arachnida; order Araneae; family Salticidae; genus Maratus; species Maratus speciosus. The sequence continues at coordinate 47,491,217 of OZ010795.1, read as the reverse complement.
ACTTTTTAATTAATGGATATACATTTCTGCTTTAAAGTAATATTTAATTATTTATTTATTTATTTATTTTAAGGAAATAATTAAATTACTTAACAAAATAACAAATAGTAATAAATTACTTAACAAAAATATATAGTTAAAAATTGAGTTTTCACATGGTTTAAAGTTTATGGATTTGCAATTTTAATCTCTACAAGATATAACTTTGAAGAACAAGTCTTATTCCTTTCTCCCAAAAGATGTATGTAATTCTCAACTATTAAAATATATTTTATGTCATTTATTTATATATTTATTTATATAAATCAAGTTTTGCTATATAGAAATAAAAATCAATGAACAATTTTGATTTAACACTTTAAGAAATCTTACTTCTGAGGAAACTTCTGAGAAAGCTATTTAGTTTTAAAGAATGTAATAAATTCTGCCGAAATTATACACATTTTTAAATCTTACACTTATGGGTTATAGAATTTCTTTAAAAAATCTAATTTTTACAGAATATGCCAAATAGCTTAGGATTATTATAGAGATCTGCTAACAGAGATGTATATGTATTATTCTAATGCAATTCTTTTTTGTTTTTCTCGGATAGATAAATATACTTCAGAGTCTTTTCGATATTGAATATTTCATGTAAAACAACTTAATACTAAAGACAGAATGAAAAAAGATAATGTAAAAACAAATTACTACTAAAAAAATAGGTTTTTGACAGTTTTCGACCTTTTTGACAAAGAGGTTTTTGACATGACGGTAAAAACCATGGTAAAATCCAGTAAAAACCGTCATGCGTCAAAAACTTGCCAACCCTGTCGAGAATGCTTCCATTTTAAGATTAAGGAGAAATATCTGCAATATTTCTTATTATAGTAACAAGTGCTTAATAAAAATAAAGCAATAGCAAAATAAAAACAAGAATAAATTACCTGAAATTTAATTTTCAAATTAACTACCTTTTACGTATATCACAAGGGTTTGAAAAAATGTTTCGTTTGTCGCAGTTTCGATTGCCTTTGCTTTGAAGCTCTATCATAAAGTTTTTTAATATTATTAGTTCACCAGTATCACAGTCTTTCTGCTGTTCCAGCCATGCCAAATCTTTTATAAAACATTCAAAAGCTTCAGAATTGCTATTTTGTTCGTTTTCTTCGTTCCACACCGCAGCTTACGGGAGCTCAAGTTAAATTCAAAGGAACTCCAAGAAAGGAGATCGAAAATATTTATGTGTACTTGTATTTCAGAAAGGACCGCTTGCACACAAGGAATATGATAGTTTAAAATAAAGGAAAAAAAAGCTTGGTGTACAAAAAATGGATTTTTGACTGTAAAATTAAAAAAAAAAAAAGTTTAAAAAATGGATTTTGGTTAACCGAGAGTTTTGGTTAAAAGAGTTTTGGATAAAAGAGGTTCTACTGTATATATCATATCTGACTATAACTTGGCCATATACATTATAAAATGTCATAAATGTGTTGCTAGGTTTTTGAAATCCTGGGTCTCCAGGACCAAGATACTTTTAAAAAACTATGTTCTGTTGTATAAAAGTGGGTCTTCCTTTTAGAAATAAAGCATGTTCAATGTATTTAATAGAAAGTATGCCTCTTTTGTGTTCTTTTGAGGTAAAAAGTATGCATCCTGAAAGAACCGTCACAATTATTTTCATGCATCCCTTCTTGAACTTTTTGTTTAAATGATGCACTATAGTACATCCCCAGCATTACTGAACATTATATAGCTTGGTGATGAATCTTCATTGTTGGCGATTCATTCTCGGGAGTCATTATAACAAAGAAGTACAAAAAAAAAAAATCTTTTACTCCATATATTTCTGCCTTATGTATTATCCCCTGACTTTTATTCTAAGTTTTATTACTTTAGTCTTAAAAATTCATTTATGTAAGTTGATATTTACTCTGTTATTTTTTTAAATTCCTTTGATACGAATGTTTTAAAAATTACAGCCATTGACTTAGATCCAAACTACTTAAAAGCTGTACTCCGTCGGGCACAACTGCATCGTAAACTGGATAATTTAGAACGAAGTTTAGAAGATTATCGAAAGGTGATGGAACTTGATAAAAACAACAATGAAGCAAGACAAGCTTGTGCTGTAAGTTCAGCCTGTTGTTATTTTTAGCTATATGAAAGTACAACTTTTATACGACTGTACATCTAACTTAAGGCTCTTGTTTCGTCATACAAAAACACTCGCGAGCTAATGCTAAACCTACAGGGAGGGTTTTTTCCAATATCTTCTTTGCATTTTGACATGTAAAAATATTTTTTTTTTTTTCACTGGACAGCTGAGGTTGATTCCTACAGCCCTCCCGCCTTTTAATTTCGGTTGCATTTTTCTTATGATGACACTTTTACTTTTGGAACCAGTTCCGAAAGTGATAGTAACTTTACAAAAAATATCTGCAACCAAAATCGAAAAAAGTAAAAAAGATGACTGTAGGGTCTGGCCTCAGCTGTTAAATGAAAAAAAGAAATTAAACTTTCAAAATGCAAACGAGATATTGGCAAAGAATCTCCCCATAGGTTTAGCTTTAGCTTGCGAGTGTCTTCGCCTAACAGGACAAGAGGGAGCCTTAAGTCTAAAATTCTGAACTAATTTTCTTTCTGTGTGTTATAATTAAATTCTGTTTAAGAAAGAGAATGATTTTGTATATTTTGTAAGCATTCAATTTTTATGTTTAAGCTACTATTTTAACCCTTTAAGCGTCCTAACCATGTTTTTCCGTCACATAATCTTTGAATTCAAGGGCTGATTTAACACAAAATTGATATTAATGTAATTTTTTTTTCACTGCATAAGATAAATAAATATGTCAAGTAGTCATAAATCCTTTTCATAGCTTTCATTTTATGAATCATTAAACATACATGAAAAATTCTGCACAATGCTTAAAGGGTGAATGATTTTAGGCTACTAAAGTGACTACTTTTGTTATAGTGTTCTTTTCTTGAGGTAACTCTGTAAAAGTAAGCTCTTTTATTGAAAAACATTTCAGTGGGAGATTCAAGAATGGAGCGATTGCTTTTTAAATCTCTAACATACTTAAAATGGATGATACATTCATCTTTTTTTATTCTTCATTGTATAATATTTCTAAAATATGAATACAGTAGACTCCCTCAAATCCGCACAGCTTGGGATCAGAGGTTTTGTGGATTTCTGGTCATTGCTTTGTTTACATTTTTTAAACAGTAAGCTGAATGTAATAATGCAACCCAAATTATAATGAATGCTTGCAGTATAGCATATATACAGTATGTGATAATAAATTTGTTTAAAAAGATAGTCACAATAAAATAAAATACATAATGTTGTGTAAACACAACGCCTTTAATGGGTTAATATCGCTCTTTTGTAAATGACATGTTTAGACTCATTTTTCTCGGTTCATATTTTTTCATATTCTCTATGTAATCAGAATGCTACAATAATTGAGTCTGTTGTATGAAAAAAATTTTAATGCATCTTTTTTAGATTCTATGAGAGATAACTAAGTATTGACTTTTTGATATCTTTGAAAATTTTGTTTAAAAAAAAAATTCTGAACTTAAACATGAAAAATCGGTTAACACGGAATGATATAGCGGTCCGGCAGTATACTATACAATTTAATACATTTATTTTCTTTTAATACGAAACAAAAATCATTTAACATGAAAAAATTTGCCTTCGATCTAGTTAGTTTGAGTTGACATTGGTGAATTTTGTGTTAAAATAACTGAATTTTAGGTGAAGATCAGAGAATTTCATATTTTTTGTATATTAGCTTATGTTTTATGAGCACAATGGCTGAAAAATTGATGCGAAAACAAACTACCATTTTGCTTCAAATGAAGATGAAGTTGCTTAATGCATTTGATGAAAAAGGAGGACGAAAACAGAAATCTGCAAAGAGTTTGGCATTGCCAGTTCTACTTTATCAACGATAATAAAAAACAGGGATCCCATTACGTTAATGCTTGAGTGCAGTATGTTTAATACAGAGAGAAAACGTATGAGAAACGCTGAGCACGAAGGACGAAGTTTTAGAGACAGCTTTGCTTACTTGATTCAAACAAGCTAGATCTCAGAATGCTGAAAAAGACACTTCAAAAAAAGAAATCTGATTTTTTTTTTAAACAATATTTTTTTAACTTGCTTTTTATCCTAATGGATGCAACCTACTAGTAGTTTAACAGGAAATTGAAATAAAATTTGATGACATCGAAAATATTTGTGAGTTTTGTTCTTTTTTTTTTTTTTTTTTTTTTTTTTTTTTTTACGAATCTTTTACCACGAAATTCTTTTAACACAAAAATTTTTTTTCAGCCCCCCCCCAATTTCGTGTTAAACATATTTCACTGTATATATATATATTATGCAATTTTTATAAGTTTATTTCATATGATATACATTCAATTATTCATTTTATTTTTTCTTCTGATCTAATTTTTGTGTCAAACGTTACTTAGGTTTTGCAGAACAAAGTACCCTGAGTATAAGATGAGAAAAGAAAATCTAGTTTAAAATACTAAAAAAAGAAATTTTTTTTAAGATAATTTTTTTTTTTCTTAAATAAATATTTTAAGGCCTTTTATTATGTGTAATGACTTTGCTTTATTGAAACGTGATCAAAAACTTTAATATATGTGTTATTTATAAATTGTTTCGGTACTGAGTCCTGTAAGAGGGTGAGAATTCAACCCATTATCCATGGCTATTGCATAAATGTTTCTTTAATGAATTACGAGGTTACTCTTTATTGAACTACGTTAGAAATATAGAAACAGGCAGTTTCATATACATTATACTCTTTTGAAGTAACTGTTGCAATTATTTTGGATGCAAGTCCATTGTCCTTCAGAACAGGTGTAGGTGTCGGTAATAAGTCTCTGCAATACTTTTCATCCATGATTGGAAAAAGAAGCGCTAAATTTAAGAAGGAAATAGATTTTTTTTATTTTTGAAAGACTCCAAAACATTCTCAAGCTTAACACCTAAAGAATCTCAAATAATTATTGGTTGGGAAAGGCTTGTTATATTGCAATGTTTGGTCTATTTAGTTGATCTATTGGATGTAAATAAAAATAATGCTGCTTGAAGGGTTAAATATACTGGACTTTTTCTGATTGGCCTGTATGATGAGAAAGTCTCTATAATGGGCAATTGTTATATAAGCATTTGTATACTCAAAGAATAGTGACACAACTCAACAAATACTTTATTTTAGTGGCAAAAGAAGATTTGCATTTTTTTACTATAATATAAAATTCTTAGCACTTAGCTCTGCATGCAGCTGTTAAAGCATACGTAAAAACATAAAACTCTTAAGAGTAAAGACATAGAAGAGATAGGGGGGATTGAATAAATGTATCCCCATATCAATTTGCCTCTGTTCTGTGGTGGCAAAGTAACATATAGCATAATCTCGTGGTTTTCTGGATAACTACACTTATGACACTTTTCTTGTAACAAGACACATCTAAGTCAGACTTATTAGTGGAATAATATGAAAATGAATCTTTTGGAGGTGTGCCACTTCTCTTGTGGGTGAGCGATATGTGCTGTGTGGAGTTGTTTTTTGCCACAGAATCCATCCTTACATGGAAAATAAAGTTTGTAATATTGCCCCTCCTTTGAAGAGGCTCTAGATCAGTGGTGCACAAACTGTGGGTTGCCAAATTCAAAGAAATTTATTTGACAATGAAAAATATAAGGCTTGTCTTCAAAAAATATCAGGTACCAATGATAATAATATCAATAAAATAATGCCATCAGATAATATTATTTATGAAAATAAAAATATATTTTTTTACAACAACTGTTGTTTGTATTAGTATATAATACCTATACTTCAGCAACTGCCAGGTGAACAGACATAGTAATAAAATAGTAGAATCTCGATTATCTGAAGTATTTGGGACCGGCCCTCTTTTGGATAATCGAGAATGCTTCAATTTTAAGATTAAGGGAAAATAAATGCAATATTTCTTATTGTGGTAACAGGTGCTTAATGAAAATAAAGCAAATACAAAATAGAAACAAAAATAAATTGCCTGAATTTTAATTTTGAAATTAAGTACCTATATATCACAAGGGTTTGAAAAAATGTTCTGTTTGTCGCAGTTTCAATTGCCTTTGCTTTGAAGCTCTATCACTGAGTTTTTTAATGTTATTAGTTCACCAGTATCACAGTCTTTCTGCTGCTCCAGACATGCCAAACCTTTTGTAAACATTCAAAAGCTTCAGAGTTGCTAATTTGTTCGTTTTCTTCGTTTCACTCTGCAGCTTAAGGGATCTCAAGTTGAATTCGAAGGAACTGTAAGAAAGGGGATCGAAAATATTTATATGTACTCGTAGTTCGGAAAGGACCACAAGAAATAAGATAGTTTTGAAAAAAAAGCTTTCAAAATGGATTTTACACAGAAGTAATGTGATAGTTAAAAAAAAAAAAAAAAAAAAAAAAGGGCTTTAAAAGTAAATTTTAGTTAACCGAGAGTTTCGGATAAAAGAGGTTCTACTGTACTTGTCAGTTTGAGATTCCTTCCACCTGCTTTCTGTTTGTATTCGTATGCAACTTGGGTCAGTCTGATGTTTACTAGTTCATACCTGCCAACTGCTACGAAAAAATCGTAGTTGCTACGATTTGGACCTATAAACTACGATGCTACGAAAATCGGTCTTAAACTACGATTTTTTGCAAAATATACACAAACCCATTTTTTGTTTCTAGTTGCAATCTTTATCCCGCGCAGCATATTTTTCAAGAGTGATTCTGTTCTGAAATTTCCAAAATTTCGTAACAGAATCACTCTGTAACAGAATACACCTAGTATTCATTTCCGAAAGTTTAAAAAAAATTGGTCATTAGTCCGAAAATTCGGACATTAAAAAACGCTCATGGGAAAAAAAATCTGGGCTGCAAAACAAACTTCTTAACATAAAAACCCTCTTTATGTATATTAACCACGAGTGAATCGTGTTTCTGTAAATATTTATACAGGAATTCCCTTCCTTAGAAACAGGGGTGCCATTTTAAGAATTTCTGGAGGAGGGAGGGGGTTCTTTGAGGGGCAAGGTTTGAAATAGTGTGCAAAATCGCATGATTTGCACACGGAAAAGGAGAGTCCTGCATAAACAAAAATGCTGTGCACTATTCCCCCCTGTAAATTCTTCCACAGACCTATGATACTTTTGCGAGTATATTTTAAAATTTCTTGGAAGTCCGCGAATTTTTTTTTCTTTTATGGAATTTCCCCAAATTAATTCATGAATCGATCGCGGAAAAAATTGAAAATTTCTTCAAATGATCGCATAAAAATATCGGGTATTTCGTCAAAGGTCTCAGAAACAAATAGTGATTATCTTCAGTTGGTCGCTGAATAAAATCGCCAATTTCGGTAAGAGTTCAGAAAGAGATTGCGAATTTCGTCAAAAATTGCACAAAATATCACGAATTTCGATAAGCTATCGAGGGGAAAATATTGCAAATTTCGTTAAAAGGTCGCGGAAACGAGTAGTCAATTTTGTTAATTGGTCGCGAAAAGATATTGAAAATTTTGCCAATCGGTTGCGAATAACCTATCGCTAATTTCGACAAATGACCGTGTAAAAATATTAATTTTGTCAATTGGTCGCAGAAGAAAATAAATTTCGTCAAAGGATCGTGGTAGAAACGTGAATTTTGTCAAAATATCGCAGAAACAAAACATAAATTTCGCCGAAAGATCGTGGAAATAAAACACTTATTTCGTCAAAGGATCGTAGCCAAAAATGCAAAATTCGTTAAAGGATCGCGGTAAAAAATGCAAATTTCGTCAAAATTTACTGCACTGGGCTAAAAAATTGGAACCAGGCTAACGAGAAGAAACTCTAAAAATCGTATAAAAATTTTCAGAGGGTAGAAATATATTGAGTTGTTGAAAGACTGAAACCTTATTCCTTTTAATGAATGTCAAGAGATGGCTGCGAAACACGAAAAACCAACCAACCAACCTGCAGATTAATTTTGATTTTGTGTGCTACGATTTCACATTTTCAAAGGTTGGCAGGTCTGCTAGTTATAGGTAAAAACTGGGAAATTGAGTTAGTAGCCGGTGGCCGGTAAACTCAGTTTCATTAGTAGCCACTTTTTAAAGTTAGGGGCCACTATAATGTTTCAAACTTTCTTGACATCTAGATAAACTATAACCATTGTATATATACATATTTTTCTATAAATCAGGGTTTTATACCAGCCAACTATTCATGATAAAAATAGGGAAGCAGTCAAAATTCCAGAAAATTACTTTAAAATCCAACTGAAAACCAAGCACATGGCGAAAAGCCAAAATATTGAAAATACAGCTAATCTGTTGAAATCAGCTTGCATCCAGTAAGAAAAAGAATGAATCAGTTTTCTAATTAGATGTAATCAAAGTAGAGATGCATATTTCTCTGAAAAAAGCTGTATTTCACTTGCCGATCGATGTCCGATTTTTTAATTGCCACTTTTAAAACTTTAATCGCCATGTGGCGATTGGCAACTGCTAATTTTCACCTATATTAGTAGTGGCAATCTTTGCACAGCTTTTTCAATCTATGTGCCCTCCTTCCCTGCTATTTAGTCTTTATAGTGTGGTCACAGTCAGGACCATGCAGTTCTTTCCCTCTGTAGTTCGGTTTCTCTGCTTCTTGTACATTCATTCAAGTGCACTTTATAATTATATTTATATACTGCTTTTGTTAATTATATGCTGTTACTGTAATTAATTACATTAAAACGACAGCTTAAAAAGTCTTCTCTTTTCAATACTCTATAATGTGATGGGTTCTATGTATGAGACATTATTACTACATACCGAAGACAGATGGTTCTTATGCAGTAAACTACTGCAACGAACTCCCCATTTAAGAAATGAGGTTTACATTTTTTTGCAGAAAATAATTATATGTTGGAAAGTCTATTCAATAAAACACATTGTCTTGAAAAACTTATTTATATGTTTGACATTTTCAAAAATGTTAACAATTTGAATTTAAGTCTACAGGGAGAGATTACGAACATTTTAATACTAAGCAGTAAAATTGTCACTTTTAAGAACAGGCTGATACTTTCGCCAAGAGAATTAATTGATCAAATATAACACAGACGTATTCCCATAATTTTCAGAATGTTGAAGAAAATAATATAGATTTTTTGTTATTTAGAAACATAATTTGCTGTCATATAACAAAGTTGGGAGAAAAACTTAAAAAAAAATTTCCAGATCATGAATTAGGTTGGATAAGTGATTCATTTTTGTTTGATACTTTTAAATCCATTGTCTCCTTAAATGAAAAAGAACAGTTAATTGGTGTTTCAAATGACGAAACATGCACATTGAGTTTAAGTTTCTGTTTTGTGAAAAATGTTTATTATGGTTTGGAAAGAAATATGCCGATTTGCAGAAAAAGGTAATTAATATTTTTACTAAGTCATTTATGTAAAACCGGTTTTCAAAATTAGTTGCCATTAAAACAAAATATTGTTTACGATTGGATCCAGGGAATGACTTACGTTTTGCAATTTCTCATACAGATACAGATATAGAAGTACTCGTGAGCTCTTTCTAAGTACATACCCCACAATAAATTCTTACATATGTTAAGTTTTGTATAAAATTTTTGACTAAAATAATATTTATACTCTTTTGCATAAATAAGACCATTGCTTCAAAAAATTATGTATTTTATTAAAATAAGGGAGAAACAAGGGCAAATAAAAAAAGTCTGTTTATCCATCCATGGAGATTGCAACAAAATTTTATACAAGATGGGGGTTTGGGAGTGAAAATAGTTTATGCACCACTACTCTAGATACATATTTGAAATGTTTAGAAAGTACTTTTTGTAATTCAACTGTCATTTAAATATAAAATTAAGCATGTAAATGCATAATCACTTGAAGAAAAAGGCAGAACATTCTACACTATTTTATCACAAAATTGTCATGATGAAAGAGGTACCATTCAACTAGACTGCTCTAGATACGCGTTTGAAACATTTAGAATATTATGCTTTTTGTAATTCAACTGTAATTTATAAGTCACTTGAAGGAAAAAAAAAAGCAGAAAATTCCATACTATTTTATCACAAAATTATCGCAAATAGATGAAAAATGTATCATTCGACCAGAAATTTAGTCTTCTGTAATTCTGTGTAATTTTAAAAAGCTTAGGAGGCCATCTCTGCATTGAAATAGAAACAAACTTTAAAATTTTCAATTTTAATACTCTCATTAGATTTCATATTTCGTCTCTAGGGTAAATTTTACATTCGGAATTTAGAACCATTCCTTGAAGAAGTTTGACTTGGCTAGTTTTAAAAATATGACTTCCTAATGTTGATTTTTTTTTTTTAAATCTATTTCATGCTTTTTTGTATAATTTTTATGCATGAAATAGGAATTATGAAATTGAGACTAAAAAATTTATGAATTTTAAGGACAGAAATCAATTTTTTTTCTTTTTAATTGTTGAATAAAATTACAATTTTTCTGAATCTCTATATAATAAAAGGCAGTGTAACGCATCCAGGGAGTGCCCATCATTTTTACCAGTCTCCGATAAGATGGAGCCACATTAGGCTTAATTTTGATTTGAGATGCATATGAGAAAACTTATCTGCCTAAATACAAATCTTTTCTACCTGAAATCCCTTCTGTTCAAAATAATTTTTTATAAAAGATTCAAAATTTCAATGATTTACGCAGCCGTTTCAGAAAACAAACATAGCGCACTTTGTGCGTAAAACGTAAATAAGAAGCTGTGGTAGAGAGTCATTCCTTTTGTAATTCATTGAAAAAAAAATTAAGCCATGGAGCTATGAAGATTAAAGGAGACGACATAAATGACATCACTTGAAGCTGTCCCACCCCTGCTGCATGACATCAGTCGCGGGTAAACAGAAGAAAAACACCAATAGGCATGAAGAACACCTTAAAAATGCTCCCCCCTTCGTTCTTTCAGGTGGGGTTCAACACGAGATACCTATTTATTAATCAATATACATATACAAAAAATTTTGGGGGAGGGGGGGAGGAAGGGTCGTAAACGATAAAAATACAATTTCAAAGTGTTATTGTAAAAAGTAGTATTTCACTGTTATAATTACATAGTTTTATGGCATATTTGTTAAATTTTTGTTTTATTAAGAAATCTTAATTTTGTTATAGTATATTAGCCGGAAAACCTGGTTTACCCAGAAATATTGTAAATGCTAATTGTGTGTTTATTAGAACATAAACTAGCCGAACTTTGATCATCTAAACGCTTCCATATTGTCAATTATTGTTTATCATTTTTTCAAATTTTAAGTGAAAAACACAATTTTTACCCACCGTCCTAGGACGGGAATTTACACTAGTTTTTAAAATAATGTGAAATGTGTTAAAATCAAAATTTTCAATGTTTTTAAAGATATTCTCTTTATTAAAGAAATGAAAGGAGCTTTAAAAAAAAAGCTTGTAAATGGTAATTTTTATCAGGTATAAAAAGCACTTCATTTAAAATTGATATTTAATTAAATCTCTTATAATTTACATTGTCATAACTGCCTTTGAGTAATCAAATTATTAACTTTTTTATATAAATTAAGCACAAAGAAATAAAAATGATTTTCTTATTTTCTCAATCTACTTTTACAATATGACAACCAATTGGAGCTAAAAAAGAATAAAAGAAGGATAACTTCTCCCAACAGTTATTGTCAAAGAATATAGGAGGAAAAAACTAATTAGTATCAAAATGTTGAGCATAGCAAGAGCTACTTCAATAGAAGTGAAAGAACTTTTTTTAAGCCAACAATACCCACTGAATAGGTAGGGCAATAAAATAATGCTGATATATTATATTTCTAAAAATTAATTTGCATTGGGATTAATTATACTGTGTTTTCCCAAAAAGTTTAAAATGTGCTTTAATTTTTTACCTGTTGGTGATACATAAGCAACGTAAATTTAAAAATGTTCAAAATAACAGGATTTAAGATTATGTCCTGCCATTATTTAGTAGTCCTGAATTCTATTTAAAAAAGGTTAAATTTTTATATGATTTCTGCATCTCATAAGTTATCTTTAGAAAAATTTTCTCTTACAAGTACAAAAGTAAAAATTCCATTCTTTTATGACCAAAATTCAAATGTATAATATGTTATTTTTACCATTGTTATTTTTAATTCTATTTTCCTTCAGGATTTTTCTGAATGCTAATGTTTCCTTTGACCCAAAATTTGTTTAATTCTTCTTTTCTAAATTTTTCTGTAGACTGCAAAAAAAAAGTATAAAAACTCTAATAACTGCTATCACACAGTTAAGACATCTCAACAAAATATAAGCACTTAAATTGACAGTAAATAAATAAAAATGCCAACCTAATGACTTGGACTAAAAAGAATAAAATCCAAGTGTGGAGACAATTTTCTGTGCAGACCTCTAAATCAGCATCATGTTTGAGATAGGAAAATACATGATTTTTTCAAGTTAACATATAACATAATTTTCTATATGTCCCTTAAAAAACAGTAAAAACAACAACTTTTAGTTGATTTTGTTTAGTGAACTGGATTATCTTCTTAATAGTGTCATTTTTATTAATTAGACAATGCCAGCTGAAATTGAAGAGAAGAATGAAAAACTTAAACAAGAGATGTTTGGTGAGTAAAATCTACCATTTCATATAGCCATTTCATATACCAAGGATCATATAGCAATAATAATTATGTTTCAAATTAAAATTTATTAATTGAAACACAACTTTCACATATTTTCTTATCCTAATAAAGTTACATGTTTAAAAATAAAATTTCTAAGTTATGTTTTATGTATTATTGATACCCATTTATAATAAATCTTTTAAAAGGCAACTATTATGTTACATCTATTAAATCTTTACAAATGATGAATAGGCTATACTAATTTCAACTGCTGAAATGTGTAAATCAAAATTTTAAAAACAGTAAAAAAAGGTTTATTTGCCTGTTTACATGTTTCGACTCTACCTGAGTCATTTTCAAAACAAATGAATAAAAATATTCTAAAATTGCACAGTCTATGAAACATCATCATTCAATTTTCCATGTATTCTTTCATCATATGCAAATTATTTTTATTTTACTTGGATGTTTATTTTATTTTCATAACAATTGAATAGCTTGAGCCATAATTTTGGTATGTTAAATAATGCTGCATCATACTGTCATTGAAATTGAGTTGGATGGTTTCCTCTTGATATAATTGTGCTAAGGCTGTGGTTTCTCTATTACACTGGGGAACACATATTTTGTTGACTTAGATCTGGCACCTGTTTTTGGCTAATTATTGGCCTCTAAATCCAAAAATGACCTCAGTTTTTTTCTATCACGTCAACTTTTTAAGCTACAGGATATTCCAAAAATCATACTTAATGGGGATACAAAGGAAAATAAAGAAAAGAATACCAAATATATTATTCATACAACGGCTGTATATACTTAATATACACTACATTGTGTTCATACAAGTAATATAATCCTTTTACAAAACGAAAAAAGTACATATTAAGGTAAAATTATTCGCTTGTAGCTTTTCCTGGAGTGTTCCATTTGTGGACACTCTCAATTGATGCTCCAACAATAGTCAGCCATCATAGGTTCATCCCATCTACCTTGATATCGTTCTTTCATGAGCTTCAAATCTTGGTGGAATCGTTCATCCTGCTCATCACTGACTACATCAAGAATTTCCGGGAAGTCATCAAGATTGCTATGCAGAAACTGAAGTTTGATGCTCATGTTGCAACCAAGCCTTTTGAAGCTCTCTAAAAGTTGCTGGACAATTTCAGTGTAATTTTCTACTCGCATATTTTCAAGAAAGTCTTTGACAAGGTTTTTGAATGCCAACTAAGCATTTTTTTGGAGTTCTGTCATTGTTCCGATGAAATGTTCATCTCTAATGAGCTGCCGAATCTGTGGTACACCTGCCTTTATTTTTTTTTAAAGACAGGTTTGGGAATTCTAAAATGAGATACTTGAAACAGTTTTCTTCAATTGACAAAACTTTCACGAACTACTTCAATAGATCCAGTTTTATATGCCGAGCTGGAAATATTATGTTCTTTCAGTTGGCAAGTGGCTGATGCAAAATGTTTGGATCACCAGGTTTGAGGTCAGATTTTGGAAGCCAATTCGACTGGAACCAATGCCTCTCACAAGCTCTGCTGTCCCACATACACAAAAACAGTGATACTTGGTATATCCATGTTGCTGGCCAAGAAGGAAACACACTATTTTAGGGTCAACACAGGTGGTCGATTCGTGAATATGATATTACAATAAATCAATGGCTTTCTTTATGTTCTCATACTCTTTGTGCAAATAAACTGAATGGCTTATTAGGACTGGTCCAAATAAATTTAAATTGTGAAGGAGCATGCACTTCAAGCTCCTCTTCGAGCTATCGATGAACGGTCGCCATTTAGTTGCAGTATAGGATGGAATTCCCAGCTCTTCCAGTAAAGCATGTATGTTATGGCAAAAAACAAATCCACCGTTACTTCGAAAATATTTAAGAAATTCACTTTCCCTGGATAGAAAGTAGGATACATTAACTCCCTTTTCAAGAAAATTTTTCTCCTGCAGTCTTCATGCTAAAAGTTCTGAACCTTTTTTCATTGTATGACTCACGCCGATTCAGCGTAGAGTGGTCACATTAATGTAAGCTGTAGAGAAAAAACTTGACGTGATTGAAGAAAACTAATTGCAGTTTTGAAATCAGCACGCTTTTTTGACTTAAAAACAGCTGAAAAATCAAAGTCAACAGAAGTTGAGTTAAAAATTGTTCCCCAGTGTTATTATTTATATCACCTACATGTTCTTTTTTTCAATGCTTAAATTTCCTGCTAGTCATACCAATATAGTAATTCTTTGATACGTTTACTCTAATAAATGGTATTTTATAAACTCCTGAGTAATTCTCAAAATTAATTGGGTCAGTTTAGTGCAAATGATATTCTTTAATTTAAGAGGTGGTTTGGCTACTAAGCAGATATTAAAATGCTTAAGACTGTATTTTATTTTCTCAAAAAAGCTCGCAAAATATTGAATATAGTTTGTAATTTTGCAATTCAAATTTAGATTCAGGCTACTTATTAGTGGCAATATCCACGATTAATTATTAATATGTTGAACTTTAAAACCATTATTATGAGCAATTCTGCAAATATTATTTAATTCATTATCTAAATTATTTTCTGTGCATACTAGGAAAGCCCATCTTACAAAAAATCTGTAGTTTGAGATTTTATACGTAAATGGAGAACATGCATTATACCGTATGGTAGCCTGGTTGGCCATGCTTTTTCCAAAAACAGATCTGTTGATAGATTGATTGGCTAGCCAGGCTACCATACCGTATAATGCATGTTCTCCATTTACATATAAAATTTCAACCTACAGATTTTTTCATAACACTGACTTTTCTAGTATGCACAGAAAATAATTTGGATAATGAATTAAATAATATTTGCAGAATTGCTCATAATAATGGTTTTAAAGTTCAATGTATTATTAAATTAATCATTGATGTTGCCAATAATAAGAAGCCTGAACATAAATTTGATTTGCAAATATATTCAAACTTTATACTATTCAACATTTTCCAAGCTTTTTTGAGAAAATAAAATAGTCTTAAGTGTTTCAATATTGCTTAGTATCCAAACCACCTCAGAAATTAAAGAATATCATTTGCATTAAAATTGAACTAATTAATTTTGAGAATTACTCAGGTGCATAAGAAATGCCATTTATTAGAGCAGATGGATCAAAGAAATACTATATTAGTATAACTAGCAGGAAATTTGGAAATTTAAGTATAGAAAAAAGGAGCATCTAACTGATAATAAATATAATAGAAAAACCACTGCCCTAGCAAGATTATATCAAGAAGAAACCATCCGAATAAATTTAAATGACAGTAAGGTAATTTGTCCCTTTAGTCTATACTATCCATCCATTATAAGAGAAACCATAGAGATTGCAATGTGTAAAAATTCAATATGTAATGATGCAGCATCATTTAACTTATCAAAATTATGGCTCGAGCTGCACAATGGTTATGAAAATAAAATAAGCATCCAAGTAAAATAAAAATAATGTGCATAATGTGAAAGAACCCATGGAAAGTGGAATGATGGCATTTCATACACTGTGCACTTTCAGAATATTTTTATTTAATTGTTTTGAAAATGACTCTGGTAGAGTCAAAACATTTAAACAGGCAAATAAACCTATTTTTACTGCTTTTAAGGTTTTAATTTACACCTTTGAGCAATTGAAATTAGTATATTATTACAAAGTGTTAAAGAATAGACTTTATTATATGTTTGAGATTATTTGAATTTCAGCATGAACAAGATTCATGCATAAAAGTTTTCCATCCTCTGAAGAAATCCTCTGTCTTCTTTTATATTTGGGAAGATGGAATGTGATGGAAAAAATGTCCATCTCTGATTAAAAGTAACTTATTGGGTATTATGTTATGTATGATTTGCTGAAGTGTTACAGAAACATATTATATGTCAGGATAAAAATATCTGGCTTTTACTAATGACTAGATTTATCTATTTATTATTATTTATTTATAAGTATCAATTTTTAGTTTCAAGACTTTAGGATATATAAACCATTTACAGTGTTTAACAAAACATACTTTTATACCATAAAAATCATATTGAAAGATTTTTGGATTAATACATTGATATACCTACTGTGTAAAAAGTACCCAGAATTTATCATTTAGAAGACGTCTGTAAACGATATCATGATAAAAAAAAAAATTTGTAATTTAGGACCACTGTGCCAAGTTATAATAAAAAGCTTGGGTACTATCTGTGACTAGTATGTCAACAGCAGCTTTTTTTTTTTTTTTTTCCAGACATTTTTTAGAGTATACTGCGACTTTTAAAATGGAAAATTTAGTTCAACAAAGAGTTTGTCTTGAATTTTTTGTTTCAAACAAAATTTCTTGTGCCAAATCACTGAAAATGTTGCAAAAGACTTGCAGTGAATTGTGCATGTTCAAAATACAAGCATATGAATTGTATAAAGCATTCACAGAGGGACGAGAAGTAGTAGTGGATTTGGCTCTTTCTAGTCGGTCTTCAACCTCTACAAACGAATCAAACATCAATAAGATCAAAAAGCTGGTCCTTGAACGTTGTCATATAAGTCTTAGATAGTTGGCTGAAGATATCACATATCTTTTTAGCCCATTAATAATGTTATGACTAAAATTTTTGGCATGAAATGCATTATCACACTACTGGTTTCAAAAGAGCTCAATTTTCTCCTATTGTTCTGCAAGAGTTTTTGGCCAAAAACACAATTAATGTCATTGACCAAAGCCCGCACTCAGCTTGTATGGCCTCATGTTCATGTAGTTAAAATTACCAATTAGAAGAAAATGTTTTGAGTCAATTGAGGCCGTAAAAGAAAATTCGCAGAAAGCGTTAAAGGTGTTGGATATAACTTAACGTCATATCAGAATTATTAAAGATTTGCAGAGCTGCTTATACAGCAGAAACGCTCATGCTGGTTCCCAAACCACAGTAAAAGAAAAAGTAGTTAAAAAGCTATAATTATAAGTTTAATATAAGTTAATGTGCAAATATATATATATATATATATATATATATATATATATACTAGGGGGCTCTGCCCCCTACGAGCTACGCTCGCCAACCCCCGTTCAGACACCCCAGATTCTAAAAAGAAGCTAATTTCATTGGCCTTAAAAAGATTGAATTATAATTTGAAAAAACAGTGACGGTCTCCCTGTAAACGGGTTTTCATTCATTTTCCTTTGATTGGAGATTTTTAAGACGAAATCAGCCGCTGCTAAGAGATACAATGGCTGCTTTCATCTTTGATTAAAAACAAGAAAGAAAAATCATGCGTACGGCATAGATTATGAAACACTTTTCAACACTCCCTGAAAGCTTTAACAAAACTTCGTTATTTAGAGAAATAAATTAAATAAGATAACTAACTAAACATTTAAAAAACTGATTTCAGCAGTTACCATCCATAGCCAAATATTTATTCCAATTCTTCCGAACAGCCCTGTATTTGATCTGTAGGCTGATATATATACTATATAATAGAAAATTTAGTTTAGCAAGAAAACACATAACAGGTTGAAATTTCTCTTTCAGCAATTTATACTAATAGATGGAAACATACTTGAATACTTTTGTTCAGCCCTGTTGTTTACCTAGTACCTTTATTACACGCCACTATTTAGCTAAACTTTAATTCAAACTAAATCACTCTTAAAATTACTGAAATCGCATTTCCAGAATTTATCATCTATAGGTGGCCATGTATCCAGTTCTTTGCATGGCCCTGTATATCATTTTATCTATATTGTACAAATATTTCATAGAAAACTACATGCAGTTCAGCATAACACATATTAAACCCTCCTTTCAGCAATTTACAGACATACTCAGTAACCTTTATGAATTCTTTTGCGTAGCCTTGTATATTAACTATAACATTTACACACACCATATAGTATGCAAAAATATAGTGAAACGTAAAAGCGCATATCATAATTAAAAATGCATTCCCTGCCATCTCCGCTAATATACAGTACTTCGGATAGAAAATACTTTTTTGAAATGTTTTGTATGTTCCTGTAAATGGACTTCGTATTATACATGAAATAACTTAACCCTTAAATGCCTGATTTTTCAAAAATCATTGTAATAATGTTTTTCGGCTTTCATTTTTTAAATAAATCATGGGAAAAATACTTAAAAAAATCATATTTTGTTTTAAGTATGGTTTACGGCTAAAAAACAGTTTGATACTATTCTGTAATACTGGTCATTAATTGAAAAAATAATTTTCCTTGGTAAAATTCTATAACATTAAACACACAAGAACTATAATAAGAAATAAATTTTACTTGCTCACAGCAGAACAAAATAGGGTATATCGCAAGCTTCCAAACAAAACAAAAAAAACATGTAGCAACAATTGAAAAAATAAATCTATCTTTATTCTTAAACTGCACAAGTGTTGCCATCTGCATGTTGAAAATCGATTTAATAATATCTTCTGAATGTATTTTATTGGCAACATTAGGCATTATAGCTTCAATATTACTCTAATAATATTTTAGAGCCTAAATTGGGTATGTTGTCGAAAAGCAACACCAGCCATTTAAGGGTTAAGTAAGCCTCACCGACGTATATCAGTTTTATTATATATGAATTTGTATAATTAAAATACGCCTGAAACAATTTCCCCCAATACTATTTGCAATGGAATTCTTTTGTATAGCCCTGTAAATGAATAGTAACAATTTGTTGCACCGCATATGCTACAAAATATTCTGCATATTTTAGTGCACTTCGTAAATGCATATATTTTTTTATGTTCGAAAGTGTTTAACACCTTTAAAATTCATTTGAAATGATTTTTTCCCATTGGCCGTAATGTAATGGAATACTTTTGACTGTCCCTGTAAATGAACTAAACATGCTACAAACTTCATTTGAAATAGGGCTCGGGCTAGGCTAAACATCAATAACTAAAAATTTCAATGCGATCTGAGTATATTTACGAGAGTTAGAGCGCGAACAGACAAACCGAAATCAATAATACTTTTCAACTTTGTTGGAAAGTGTTAAAAATTAGTTAAAAATTTGAAAGTAAGCTAATGTAAAATGAAGTACACAAAGTCTTTGTCTCTCGGTACTTTTTAACAACGCTATGAGAAAGTTCTTTTAAATATATCGTTTTAAATCTGACGTAATTTTCACCAAAGTTTCCTTTTTCTTTTTATGAAAATACTTTTGTTATTATAAAGTAAATATCAGCGCTGTCTTAGAATTCACGATAATAGTTGAAAACATTATCTCGAAATATGAAATAAATGTCTCGTGCAAATATATTTTTTAATTTAAAATGTTTTGCCAACTTTTATTTATTTAGCCTTTTTAAATGTGACGTAATTTCCTTCATTTGTGACTTTTAACGCATAATAATGAATTTAGTATTTAAAAATTTTCGTTCCCTTTTAAAATTCACCTGTATCTGTAGTTTTTATGATGTAATTTTCATTAATTTCATCATTTTTAACACGTAATCACTTAATTCTAATTTGAAAGGTTTTTTTCTGTTTATAATAGCCACGTGTAAATAAATTTTTTATTTGAAGGAAATATTATTTTTTGCGCTGTTTTTAAAATTGGCAACAGTTTAAAATAATTGCCCTTTTCTAAAATGTGTAAAAAATATCTCTCGAAATGCTGAAAATTTAAATTTAAAATGGAAATAAATCCTCAAAAATGAGTCAAATTAAAAAGATAATTGCAGTCTGCACATCGGGAACTTGCAATGTATAAAATGATCTAAAAATGTTTAAATTCCTATATATAGTTTTTCTCCTATAAAACTTTTTTAATGGAACGATTTTGACAATCTTTAACATTAAATATCTCTTAAAATAATTATTCGATTTAAAAACTGTCTGCATCAGCATATTTATCAAACATGTTTCTATAATACCACCGATTTTCATATTTTTGTATGAAACAGTTTTCTTAATATTAACGAAGAAAGACCCCGGGTCATAAAAAATATGGATGCCGATCTAGTAGGAGTATACCCGGATGATCTACGCAGATTTTCATTGGTCCATTTCCAAATCAAAACTTTTTTTTATATATAGAAGGATATATATTAACCCTTTCACTGTCCGAGGATTTTCCTGTATTTTTATAAAAATGCTTGTAAATTCCAGGCTATATATATTTATTTAGCGCTGTTTGATGCTATAATATCTTTAAAATCACTTCTTTCTATATATGGTTCAAAATAAAATTCTGTTAAAAATATTTTTGTCTACAGCCATTTTAACATGATTTCTAGAAACGGAAAAATCCGGGCCAGATGGTTAAAGGGTTAAATATGTGTGGTGATATAAATGACAAAAACCAAGTTAAAACTAAATCAAATTTATTTAAGTCAAACAACATAAAAATAAATAAAAATTTAAAAGGGTTATCAATTAACTTTAACATACTAAATAACTTATCTCAAATACTGGACTTAACTTCATGACAAACGAAATACTTAAAAATCATGGCTTGTAAAAAACTACACATTTGCAGAAAAATGCAATGAAGCTCATGGATATGCAAAACCAGTTTTTCATAACTTGAAAAAGCGAAAACCTCCGTGAATATACTTGATGCTTCCAGTCTAAGTGCCAAACGTAAATAGCGAAAAATACCGATTCCTTGTTTTCAAAAGAGACGAAACCTTTCATCCCACTCTACAATGATATCTACGGTCAATGACCTTCACAAACGATGATACGGGAAATACATCTGTCCAGGAACAAAGATAAACTATCTCTTACAACTCCACAGATGACCCATTGCACGTAATCAGAAATATGACCATTCATTATAAATAACATCATATGGCCTTTTCACTTAAACAGCTTAGCATCAGAAGAAATTGATTTTAAAGATTCAAACAGACTAAGTAATCCATTGACACGAGAAAAACTTTTACTAAAACTTTAACAGAACTCGGAAAAACGTTTTTATTACTCAACTACCATTGTGCACGATCTAAATATAACAAATAACTGAAGTAAAGACAATAACTAGATGACTGAAATTGTCACAAGACAGTATTTCAATTCTCTTCAAACTTTATGAATCTCATTAGGAGAATCAGAATGACGCAACTCCTGTAAGTGAGGCGTCACTGATCGAATACCTACCGCCATCTTGTAGCAGCCGTGAATACTATGATCAGATGGTGAAAAGAAATGAAGCCAGCCATTGAGAACTTTGTAAACAGAGTAGTGTGAGTGGCAGACATACGGTAGCCGAACGATAATGCAGATTCTTAAGACTTAATTTAAGGGAGGTTTAAAAAGAAAGATATGCTTCAAACATAAGGTAAGTAAGGCTAAAGAGTATTTTAATAAAAGAAAAGCTTTATATTTAATAAAAGGAAAACTTTATATTTTATAAAAGAAAACTTTATATTTAATAAAAGGAAGAGCATTTTAAGACAGATAAAGTTTTAAGGGTAGAAGTATGAAAGTAGTACTTTTAACATGTATTTGCACAGGAACAAGAACCAAGGTCAAGCAATATACAACAAAAGACCATACACCAATCTATTGACCTAAAAAGTATGGAAGACTGGGTCCTGCATTTACATAGTTTTATTGAACTTGGTGGGGTGGGGGTGGGGGGGGGGGTTAGTTTGAAGGTAATAAAATAAATTTTATGAATAAATTAATCTTTTTGTGTTTTATTTAACAATTCTAGGTACTTTTTACACAGAAGATATAATGTATCCGCAAAATCTGACACTCATTCAACAAAACTGAAGACTATGAAACAAAGCAAATTGGAAAGCCTTGTTAAAATTTATTTAACTTTTAAAAAAAGTAACAATAAAATTATCATGTTTAGCACTAATTTCAATATTTTTCTCTTAGCAGGGCTCTAATCTCTCCAATAGCAGCTTTTATATTTGCATGCTTCTAAATTCTAAAGATGCTTGTTCAAATAAAATGCTTTTAGTTTATAGTATTATTTCTTATTAAAACCTTTCTCTTAAAAAAAAAAAAAAATGAAATATTTTTATTTGAAAGGTTTGTATTTTTAATGAAATGAGTGCAGTGTGAATGATGGTGATTGAAACAAGATGTGATGATTTATCATCTTCGCTCGACTAACAGTAAAGTACCTTAATTTCTTTTGTCTAACAGAAAATATTAGTACCAAGTTATTCAAAATTTGATTTTTTTCCTTCGTATTTAGCATTTGTATGTATACAAATTTGTATAAATTCTGTCATTTTACGTAAAAAAATGTATAAATTGATATACATACTGATTATTTCTGATATTTTCTAGATTAGTTTTGCAAGAATATTTTATTACAGAAAAGAGGATCTTTAATTTTTTGGTGTAAATATTTTAAATGAATTGCTATTCTTCTGCTCATTTTATATTATTGGTTTCTAAAATGAATTAAATAGTGATATTAGTCCTTATTTCAAGTTCAATTTTTTTTTGTTTCAATGGCTTTTTCTTGTTAAAATTCAATCCTTTTAAATACCCTTCATTGCACCAGAAGCTGAAGAGAAGTATGAAACAATTTCTATAAATTGCTCTTTTGGTTAATTATATCTCAACTCAATTTTTGTAATTTAACTTTTTTTTTTATTGATATAATTTGAATTATATTTTTTATAATGAGCAGAGATATTAATTATAAACCTTAATTATAACCCTGCAATTCTCTCAGCAAGGTAGCTTCCGTAGGGTTGAGTTTTCTTCAGTTCTTCATACAAAGTGGTAGAAGGTTACCCTTTGTTCCACATCTTAAAATTGCAATTCCTCTAGACCCGATGGATTTTTTAAAAAGGTCATTTACAGATACTTGGCACCTTTGTGGTTCTGATACATTTTATAAAAAATAAAATTAAAAAAAATCAATATTTTCTATTTAAGAAAATAAAGTTTTTCTAAATATCCTTTTTCATATTTTTTCTTTCTTTTGACGGGACTGATCATTACATCAAGGGAGAATGAATTCTATTTCTATGGTAACCTTTTATCACCAAGTTATAGGGTTTTTTTTTTTGTTTTCGCTGTTGCTCTAATGTAGTACAAATGAGATAGTAGTGAATTTGCGTTGCTTGCTTTTTCAAACTTAAATATCGCAAGAACTAACTGGCAGATTCAAATACCTTTCAGGAAAACTTTTTACTCTATACTTCTGAAGGCAGTTAGGCCCCCAATTCTAGGTTTGTTTGGGAGGATTTTTAATTTAAAATATAAAATCATATAAATTTGAGTTTCATATAGAAAAATTGACCGGAGAAGACAGCCTGCTTGTACAACGCCAAAGGCAGTGGGCAGTGGCATATCTAGACTTATCATTTCGGAGGGGGCTTGAGATATAGTAAAGGTTTCTAAGAGCGAATCACAAGAAATGGGAAAATTTTGCTTTAAACAGGTTTTTGTCGTAACATGGTAACTCATCTATTTTACAGTCAAACCTGTTTAGATGGAATCGCATGGGACTGGGAAAAATTTCGTTTTAGGCAGGTTTCCATCTTTACAAGCATAATTTCACCGTTATACCACATTTTTTAAAATGGAATATTAAAAATTGTCTACTAAAATGTATCTCAATAAATAGTAAATAAAACCGAAGTAAACAGCAAATTAAAAATTATTTAAGAGCATTCATACCCTACACTCCAACTCTTTCAACACATTCTGGACTCATTTTGGAGCGTACATGCATGATGTTTGCAATACTTAAGTATTTAATAGCGTTTTTCATTTTCTCATAAATGGGAACATTTGGAACAGATCCCAGATGACAACTCTTCCAAGACTACAACAGCCTGAAAATCGGTTTAAACTGCCAAATTTGACAGTATTTTCAGAATTCATTTTAATTATAAATTGTGGCTGATTGAAAGCTTTTTGTGTATTCGAGATCAAGAATAACTTAATTAGATATATGATGTATTTTAAATGCATGAGTGCAAGTCTTCAGTCTCAAGACTGATTTCAGTATATTTTTGATTAATAGTAAATTTTACTTTTTATACTTAAATAATTAGCAATTTACTATTCAGAACTTCTAATCACTATCTGTTATTGTAAGATATCAATTTTTAGCCACAAAGCAAGACTTAGAAATCTTCTAGTCCATTTCTATTTGGTTATTCTTAATATTCATAAAAGTTTCCAGTCTTGGCTTGAATAGACTTCTTGCCCCTATGTTTATAAAGCTTATTTCTAATCAAAAAGTGACACAACCATAGAACAACCTTTTTTTGTCAATATTTTGTAATGCTATGGAAATAAAATAACACATTACGGTGCTGTAATGAGCGGAATAACAAGTCAATTACATAACAAGCATTTATGTAAATTTTTAAAAAGTTTCAAGGCTTTGCAGTCCAGAGAATATGTCAATCTGTGCATTACCTTAAATCGCATACTTTCCACTGATAAATAGCAAATGTAAGCCTTTTGTTAGTGTTTTTTAAACTTATTAAAATTAGTAATGCACTTTTAATCACCACATATCAGGTTTTACATAATAAAATGCATGTATAGAGACCCTGTGTATAACAGAAACTTAGCTGAAATAGCAATTTCGTGGTGTCTGCAAAGTAACACTTTTCAAGATAAAAACCTGTCTAAAACGGAATATTTTCTGGCTTCTTTTTAATCTCTTCTTAGCAGGTTTAATTACATTTTGCTAAACTTTTGTAATTAAACTTGATATTTTCTACAAATTTTGGAGGGGGTTGGAGCCCCATTAATCCACCCCTTGAATACACCACTGGCAGTGGGGGCTACTTGGATGAATATGATTTAAATCTAAAAATAAAATAGAAAGATTTTCATATGGAAGATAATTTGTATAATTCATATGGAATTTTTGTTTCTAAAAATGCAAAATAAAAAGGGAGCAGGCAAAGCAAACCTGAATCTATAAGTAAAATAGGAAGATTTTCACATGGAAGGTAATTTGTATAATTCATATGGAAAAGTTTTTTCCTAAAATAAAAAATAACAAGTACAGTGAAACCCCAATTTTGCGTGCCCCGAAACTACGTTTTTCCCGCATTATACGTTTTTTTATCAGGTCCCAGTTTTTCTGTATAATTGTAATGTTAATTTAACCCGGATCGTAAGTTTGTTATTTATGGAATTTCCCGCATTTTACATTTCCTCTGGAAAGTAAAAAAAGGAAAAAATGTTCTAAATTAAGCAATAATTTTTCCTTTTGTGCTTTTTAAAAGTTAATTCACGTTGTTAAAAGTTATGCAATCTATGAAAACAGAAACACATTCTAAAGACTCCTGTCTTCTGAAACTTGTCCCGTCCCCCCCTCTTTTGTTGAACACTTGCTGTCGCAGACGGCTCCCTTCACTCCCCCGGATAACTGGCGGGGGAGGAAAGTAAAGAAAAAACACACTTTATTGGTTTAGGGGTGAGATGGGCAGGGGAAGAGACACTCCAGTTACCAATCAGATGGGGTGGCTCGTTTCTTTCGTCAGGGAGAGAAAGGGGTCCTTACCTTTCTTCACGTTTTCAAATTCAGTTGCTGTTTAGCACGCGGTGGTCGCATTTCTAATCTTTTTGTGCCAAACTGACGAGTAAGAAATGCAAAAACTTTTCTGTTGCTGAGAAAGCCGAAATTGTTAAACAATTTGATTAATTCCACGGAACCAAAGTAGCATTCGCTCAATTGCAAGGAATTCCCGTGACAATCCTGCAATCCATACTACAGAAAAAAGAATGCATTGAAAAAAACATTGAGAAAAGCAGAGAAAAAAATGCCAAGAAACGGAGAGCATTGAAAAAATCGCCGTACGACGAGCTGGAAGGTATCTTATTAAAGTGGTTTAAAGAAGCTCGTGCCGCGAATGTACCTGTAAATGGCACGATACTAAGAGAAAAAGCTCTAGAAATTGCCGATAGGCTTGGTGGTTTGAAAGATTTCACAGCTTCAAATGGCTGGATTGACCGAATAAAAAAAAGACATAATCTTGTGTATAGATCGCTTTCGGGAGAATCACCAAGTGTAAATGAAGCTATAATAGAAGATTGGAAGAAAAATCTACCAAATTTGACCAAAGGATACAAGTCAAAAGACATATTCAATGCGGATGAAACCGGACTTTTCTTTAACCTCCTACCGGATAAAAGTTATGTTGCTAAAGGGAGACTCCTGCAGTGGAGGGAAGATGTCTAAATTGCGTGTTACGGTTTTATTTTGCTGCAATTCTGATGGAAGTGAGAAGCTGACGCCTCTTGTTGTTGGAAAGTCGCGCAACCCACGATGCTTCAAAAATGTGAGACGTTATCTGACAAAGTACGAAGCACACAAAAATGCGTGGATAACCAAACCCCTTTTCGAAGACTTTTTGCGCAAACTAAACAAAAAATGGGGTTGCAGAATCGTAATAAAATTTTGTTCATTTATCAATGCAGTGCACATCCGGTTTTGCAGCTGTCTAATGTGCATGTCGAATTTTTTCCGGTAAATTGCACAAGCAAATTGCAGCCTTGTGATCTCGGCATTATTCGATCTTTCAAGGTGTTTTATAGAAAGCAACTTGTCCGAAAAGCTGTTGCTGAAATAGAAAATGGAAACCTAAATGACGCCTGCAAGTTAAAGTTAAGTGTTCTAGAGGCTATTCATTTTATTTCTGCGTCGTGGAGAAACGTTACACAACAGTGCATTTCCCATTGTTTTGAAGAAAGCGGATTCGTTATTCGTAGCATCTAATTAACCGAGAACAAATGAGGAATCAGTTGCGGTAGACTCAGAGAATGACAGCGAAACTGTTATCTATGATTTTGACGATTACATCCAGGAAAATTTAATAACATGTGAAGCTGAAAGAGCTACTGCTCCATCCGTAGCCGACATTATGGACTTTTCGTCCACCGATAAAGATGAAGAAGAAGAAACAGAAGCACAGTCCGTCCCTTCTTTCAATATTGCATTGAAGAGCTTACAAACAGTGAAAGACTATTTTCTTTCTCATAAAGACCAGGAAAGAAACTTGCAAAGTATTTCAATCATGGAGGATGCTGCATTCACTTTGAACTCAATGACTAAAAAACAATCCACTATTACAGACTGTTTTCAACCTAAATGCCAGGATTCGCAATTAAATGTGTTTGTAAAATTATCTTAAAATGGTATGTATAATAATGTTCTTTTCGCAAAACATAGATTGTAATACCTTTTGAAAGAGTCATCTTTACTACACTTTAGTTTTTCTTCGATTTTTTTCTTTCTACGTTTTTTTACTCAGTCACTTGAGAAACGTAAAATTGGGGTTTCACTGTAATATAAAAATTTTGTTTTTAAAGTTAATCCTACTTAGATCATGAAAGAAAAATTTAATAGAATCCCTTAAGCTAATATTAGTTTTTGTTGCAATAAAATATCTCAATTGGTTGATTTTCTATAAGCAAGTAGGTTTACAATGGAAGTCTATGGGAATTTGGCGAAATATTAGAGATATCGTCAAGTTGGCGTCCCTTTTGGCGACTCATTTTAGACACCAAATTTGGCAATACATCGACAAGTTGGCAACAAACTTGGCAGTATTTGGCGACAGAACAGGGTCCTCCCTATGGTAACCCCCTCTTATAGATATGAAGATGCATTAAATGCTTCAATAACCAATGGCTGCCATTTTGTCTCCCATGTAAAACCAAAATTAATTAATTAAAATTTAATGAATGAATGAATTAATATTTGAAAAAACTGTATTAACATCCATTGTCATCCAGTACAAGTTTAAAAAAATTATTTCAACTTGATAGGATGAATAATAAGTATTTTATTAACGATTGAAAATTTGAACAAGATATATATATATATATATATATATATAAATAAATATAGGGAGAGTGTGAACTAATAGTAGGAATTGAAAAAGAGAGCAGGCAAAGCAAACCTGCATGTGTGTGCACAGCCCAAAGCAGTGGGGTTTTCAATACATTAGATTCATTATAGGGGACATTAGGTTTGTCTTAAAATAAGAAATGATGGAGGACATGGATGAAAAATGAAGAATGACCATGGAGCAGGCACGTCCACTGAATGTTTCAGTCTGCCTCGTAATATCTTGGTACGAGACGAGCAGAGCGGGTCACCCATTCTAATTTTTAGCGGTATTATCATGTCATCGAGTCACGGCATGAAATTTTGGGATATTAAAGATACCGATTTTGTAGAATATTCTGCATTGCCAAGGCATTTAGCAGTGGAGGCCCCAACTCTAGGTTTGTTTGGGAAAAAGGACCAACATAGTGAGATATATTTAAAGGGAGTTAGGCAGGTCTGTTAGTGATAGTGATGAGAAGAAGTCGTGTCAGGTAAAATAAGAACAATTATTTAAACTGAGTTTAAAATTGTTATCAATAACACTTATCAAACTTAAAAGCTATTTTAATAGTGGAGGAGGAAAAATATTGTAATATTACCTATGAAAGTTTGATAAATCTGAACTGTTTTGTAGCCAGGATCAGGGTTTAAATTGCATTAGTTTTTTTTTTTTTTTCTTTTCCTTTTGTAAAAGGATTTTGAATCTTGCAAAGTATTTCTAGAAGATTTTTGTTAAAAAGTGAGAGAAAGAAAAAAAAAAATGTAATTTTGTTGCAATTATTCATGGAACAACAGTTACATAACTTTAGTTTTTAATTTAGATTTAAATTTTTTTCAAATTACTTAAGAATAAGAATTTCATCATCACTCCCATTTTCCAAAAAAAAAAAAAAAAAAAAAAAAAAAAAAAAAAAAAAAAAAAGAGCTAAAAGACATTGGTAAAAGCTAAAGTATTTTCTAGGCACTTTAAGTAAAATGCTAAAGAAAATTGCTTGCTATGTTAAATCCTGTACATGATAACAGTAAAGTATGAGTTAATCAAAATTCTATCAAAGTACTTGATGATTATCATTTTCTGTATAAATACAAGTATTAGAATTAAAAATTTCATTTCCAGGTATCATTTTCTGTATAAATGTTAGAATTAAAAATTTCATTTCCAGGTAAATTAAAAGAGCTTGGAAATCTCTGCTTAAGACCATTTGGGCTGTCAACCGACAATTTCAAAGTTGTGCAAGATCCGCAGTCAGGAGGTTATAGCATTAACTTTTCAAAGGAGTGAGACACTCTTCCTTTATGTTTGTTAATTATGATTTTGAAAATCTAAGTTAAGACATTTTTGAAGACTTGTTAATATAAATTACAGAAATATTTAGCGCATATATTTATATGTTTAGTGCATTTGATTGAAAATCATCATCATTGTTGTACATATAATGTTTGTGCTTTAAAGGGTCTTTCACCTCAGCTGTTTGTGATAATTGTAATTCTCTAATTATAGAATAAAGATATTTACTCTTATTTTATTTTGAAACTTTTCTTTAATAAAATTTTCATCATTCAATTATCTGCAATACGTGATACTTTCATCTTTCACCTTTTATTGGTGGCTGGCTCATGTTTTTCCTGAAATCATGTTAAAATGGCTCTAGATAAAAATATTTTTAACAAATGAAGGGATAGGAAAGATATTATAGCATCAAACCACAATTAAATGTGCAGTCAACTCTCGCAAATCCATCACCCTATAATCCGCACACTGTTTCAGATGTAAACAATAAAAATTAGGTTAGCGAAAGACATTCAAAAGGGTGTCAACTTGATCGACAATCGGTACCAACACTCAAAGGGTGAAAAGTTTCTCTTATCTCTTCATTTTGTAATTGCGATTTACTTGCAGTTTATTATTATTTGATTGAAGGTCTGTCAGAATGTTAGGACCAGCTTTGTTTTCATTATAAACTAGACGCCTCTGGCGACCCGTTTGGTCGCTTTGAAATGCATGCTAAGTGCTAAGCATTGCAGATGTTACTTTTATTTAGAATGTAATTCTTTTGCTTAATCCTGCGACAAATCAGAAGATTCTGACAGAGAAATCAAGAATTCATTACGATCATGGCAGCATTTCCTATTTGTTTGTTGTTATGTATTTCATCTTTCTTGACAAAAACTGCTTAATTCACTTAGTCATTTATGTTTCATGTCCATTTGCAATATTTATGCATTATCCGGGTCATGATAATGCATATCAGTCTTGTTTATCATTGACAATCATGTTCAAAACAGTAATTTAACATTATTTAATACTTAACGTTGTTAAAATTGGTAAACAATATCAAATAAAATATAATAAATAAATTATAATAAATAAATAGGAAAAACTGTAAACTATAATAAAAAATAAACTATAAAAAATAAATAAACTATATTCCATATTATTATTATTATAGCTCTTATTACGTATGATACATTATAAAGTTGTCAAAAAGTAAGGGTTACTGTAATTAATATAATTGGTGCCATGCTTGGAGCAATTGCATACCCATAACACATAAGTACTTCTTTTGCTTATCAGTGTAATGCGTTCGCTAATGTGGAGATTTTAAACATATTAAGTAATCTTCCGTAATTGGATATTCTGCCAATTGGCACATTTTAGCTAAAACAACACCCAAAAGATGGAATGCCAGATTCAACAAAATTACTATGTATTTAACATTTAAAATATGAAAATTTACTGGGAATTGTTCATAGTCTACATCTCACAAAAGAAAAATTATATATATAATTCCATGTTACAATTTTGATGCAAGTCTTTTCTTATCAAGTAAGTGATAAATGGTAAAATCCAGTTCAGCATCAGCGGAAAATGTAAGTTATAGCTTAAAAAATGATTTTTGTTTAATGAACAGCGAGCTCACAATGTATGGCACAATTCTAAAACTAAAATTAATTTCGTTGGTTTGTTGACGAATGACGTCGTGAACAATGTTACATTTTGCCTCGCGGTTTGTCAGCTATAAAACAGAAAACTTGCTTTATGAATGATTACCTTCATGGTTTGATATTTTTACACCATGAATTTAATATTTTTATGAACAAATCTCTATTGTTTGTTTACTTTGATGGAATAAAATATTCAGCTGTCAGCCTAATTTCAACTAAAGTTATCTTAGAATATATCCATATTTGAATGTAATTGATCACTCAAATAGAAATTATTTTTGAATGATCTTTCTAAAAATGTAACTTTTATGCAGTTTTATTGGAAAAAATAATTTTCATTGAAAATGGCTGCTTGGCATATATGAAAAGCGAAGTGCTCAGCCCGTTTTGTTTATAACAGTCACATGACTTAGGCATCAAAGATGCATATTTTAAATGTATCTGATACATATATATTTTAAATGAAATTAGTGATAGTTTTATATTTAAATGAAAGGATGACGATGGAACTCTATTTGGCGATTCAATCACCTGTGCCCAGCTAACATAAAAGTAGCAAATGTGTACAATAAAAATTCCATTGCTGGGAGCCATAACCACTAGTTATAAAGCGGGGTAATGTTGGAGATTACAAAAGATATTAAATATTTCTTAAAAATTAGTTCAAGTATTTTTTCCCCTAGCATATTATTGCTACAGGAATGTATCTCATTTATGAAACATACCGCACAATAATTCTTTTACTTCTTTACCGGACAAAAATCTTTTTCCTTCTAATATTTCTTTAAAGGGCTCAAAATAAATGCTAGTCTGACAGTGATAAATTCAGACCATAAGGAGCAGTGTTCGAAATTAGCGGTCATTAGTCGTCAAATGCAACCAAATTATTGCATTTGACGACTACAAAATTATTTTTGGTCATCAAATTTTGACGCCTAACTTTCTAGAAAAATATTTTTTGTATTATTTTAATGGTGAAAATTAGTGTACCTTTTGATTGCATGTTACAAGATGTAAATGTAGATGCATTACATGTTTTTTTAATTTTTATTAGATTCAATTGTAACTATCAACATTGTATAAAATTTGTTTTTTTGTTTTGCTAAGAAGTTATCAAGTTTTAAATTTATTTAACATGATTAAGTGCACTTTTCTATTAATTTCTAAGTATAGCAATAATTAAAAAAGCTTTTCATCACTTTTAAGTTTTATCAATTATTATAATCTTGAAATTAAGAACTTCAATAATTTTAAATAAAAACAAGTATTGATACTTTTTTAAAATGTAGCATAGAGTATCTACAGTAATTAAAAAATGAATTTTAGAAATTGCAACTAAAAATTTTGATTTGACGCCTAAGATTTTTACAGTAGTCGTCATTTGACGCCTACCTTTTATTTCCCAATTTCTATCACTGATAAGGAGGATGATCATGTGTTCTCCATCACTCTTGTTGATAATATAAGCATGAATCATATATAAAAGAGACCTTTCTCAATATTATTTTGAAACATTATTTACCAAACTTACACCAAAGTTCTTTTTCTCGATAGTTTTCTTGAACATCTACACGTTTTCTTTTATTCTTGTATGATAAAAAGAATTAGGACATTTATGAAACATACTACACAATAATTATTTTGCTTCTTTACCTGACAAAAATATTTCTCCTTCTAATAATTAAAGGGGTCAAAATAAATGCTAGTCTGACAGTGATAAATTCAGACTATAAGGAGGATGATCATGTGTTTTCCATTAAAGTTTCTCTAATTTTTGTTTTGTTACATACACTGTATGATGTCCTGGAAAAAAACAATCATAGTGGAATATTTTCTGATTGTTGTGCTTCTCAGAAATTCACAGTACACTACTACAATATCAGGAATTTGTTAGGAAGAAATTGGGTCCTTTTTAAGGATTCTTCATAATTTTTTTTTTATCTCAGAACAGGACCCTTCACAAAACTTTTCACTTTGAATCAGGAACCTTCACAAAATAGTGTCGAAAAAATGGACTTTTCTCAAAACTTTTCCATTATCAAATTGACTCTTTCAAAGTGAAATCTGATGGTGATAAGTTCAGACTATAAAGAGGATAATCAAGTGTTCTCCAGTGAAGTTTATCTTAATTTTTATTTTGTTATATCGGTTGTTAGATGTCCTGGAGAAAAGCAATCAGAGTGGAATATTTTCTGATCTTTGTGCTACTGCCAAAATTGCAGTACTGTATTACATTATTAGGGATCTTTTTAGGAAGAAATTGGGTCCTTTTTATCTACCCTTCATAAAATTTTTCATCTCAGAACAGGACCTTCAACAAATTTTTCCATCTTTAAACTGAAACTTTCACAAATTGAATCACCTAAAAGTAAAATGTGACCTGTCACAAAATGGCTGACGTTGCCAAAGAACCTATCTACTAGCTTTTACATATATAAATTTATAACAATCATTTCAAATCCACAAAATGACAAGATTTTTCACAAATATAAAAAGCTGTTCACAATTTCACAAAAACAGGACCTTGTGAGAAAAGTCTGGACAGATCTCTGGTTATATGTACATCATTCATGAAGAAAATCAACTTATGCAGTACTCTTAAACCCCCAAATTTATTAGGGAGAACTTTGTTTTGCTTGGAGCTTGTTCTCATTTTATGTGCCATTGCATACTAGATTGCCCTGTTTCACCTTTTGTGTACCATTGCATACTGGATTGTCCTGTTTCACCTTCTTCATGGCCATTTTTAAACAACTTGTATCATTTTCATACTTAAGATCTTCATAATGTATCATTTCTGAATTGTATGTTTATTCTGTGCTAAAGTTTCAGTAGGTTTGACATTTTTATTTGTTGAAAATTTAATAATTATACTTTGCAATTTTAATTATAGTGTGCAACCACACAAGGTATTTTATATTCATTCATAATGCCAGTGACTAAATAAATGAATCTAGGAAGAATAAAATGTTGGCAAATGAAATTTCAAACTGCAAATAACTTATCATGTTTGTATTCGTTGGGGATTAAAGTGGATTAATTTTTCTCCAACAGAGTGAAAAGTATCTAGGCCAGGATTTGAACCCCGGACCTTAGATGTAGGGCCCAATGCTCTAACCACTGAGCTACCCAGATGACATACAGCCTGACATAATTTACTTGCATGTTGATATTGTGAGATGTGCCATTTCAACAGCTTTTTACCAATACAGTACACTCCCTCTAATCTGCACAGGTCTTGGCCAATGGTTTTGCAGATTATACAATTTTGCTGATTATAGATCATTTCTTTGTTTTTGTTTACATTCTAATATTTGTAATTTATCAACAAATATAGTAAATCATACACTAAATAAATAACACAAATGAAAGAAAATGATTTTTTTATATATGGAAAGCTATATTCAATATTACAATTACATTTAAATGTACAATATAATATACAAATAGATAATAATACAAAATTAATAGAAAACATTTCTACTTATTTTTAAATCTGTCAAACATCCCAGTGAGTGTGGTTTTCTTTATAGCTTTTAATTTACGCTAAGCAGTCTAATTTGAAACTTGTTAAGAGTCAGAATTTCTTGATCAGTAACAAAAGTTTGTTTTTCTAAAAAACTAAGATATTTATTCTCAAGAGCTAACTCCTCTTTGAAAGCAATGTTATCTTTTATATAACCAGCGAATATGTTCACAATATAGCAGTCTAATGGTTATTTAAACGATACACAAAACATTTCCTTCTAATAAATGCAGAAATGCTTAAAAAATTTCTTAATAAATTCATTAGGTCAATTTTTATTACGGTCAAGTGTACATTATCTTGCTTTTGAAAAAAGATTTTAACTGTTTGTTTACATCTAAAATATAGTGCGGATTATAGGCATTTGTGGATTATAGAGTCGTGAATTAAAGAGAGTAGACTGTACACAATTAAGTACTCATGGAACTCCATCAAACCACCAAATGCAGGGTTTTGCTCATCCGGGGTTTACAGGATTCATGAGAAAATCAGGGGATAAATTTTTGTTGTAAAAATCAGGGGATAATGTAAAAAATTCCCCAAACCTGGGAAAACCTGACAAAACAATTGACTACTCTGAAAAATTGAAGGTAATTGGTGCTGTTCACGTGCTTTATGATGTCATTCTAACTCATGAAATATAGAATTGGAAGCTAGTCACCCCTTTTTTACAGATTAAATGTAATGTGTTATATTTAATCTGTGCTCCTTCTAACATCTGTCGACATCCATTCAGTCACTTGACACACCTTCTAACATCGTGAGACTTGACAACAGTTCAAGAGGAAGTTCAGAAAAATAAAGGACATTTTTAAATTGATATTGGTACTTGTAAACTTCATATTATTCAAATTGCTTTTCAAAGTGGTAATAAAATAACAAAGTGGGAATTAAATTAAATTCTTGCAACAAGTTACCAAGTTTTTAAGGACAGCCCCACGAGGCATGCAGACTTCATCTCTCTTTTACACAAATTGTTTTTTTTTCCTTTAAAGCTCTGTTCATATTGTTTATATAGGTGATGCATAAACTTTGTTTTTATTAGCCCCCGGTACGGTATGCTATTTCTTTCTCCCAGCTTATTTTGTGTATTCCAAAAAATAACGCTGCCTTACAGAAGCCAGCCATAAAACAAAGCAGTACGATTAAATATTCTATAGCAATTTTTTTAACTTCTAAGCATAGCACATTTTCAATTTTTTTTTTAACGGTCGTATTGGAAAAAAAAAAAAAAGGTATTTCCATTTTTTTTTTTGAAATATTAATTTTTTTTTTTTTTTTTGTAGTTTTTAGAGCCATTTGCTCAATATTGGCAACGAAAGTACTCCATTTCTGTAGAAAGTAAAGGAAAAATAGTTCTAAAATAGTAATTATATATTGTTGTTGCCATTTTCTCATAACAATCGAAAGAAAATGTAATTAAAATACGTGCTATTTTGAAAAAAAAAATAAATGAATGATTTTTGTTAAAACGATGTAGCTATTGTAAACTATATTTAATTTTAAGTATCTATGAATCATTAGATAGCTGGGATTTTTTATTGATTTTCTTGAATGACGGCATCTTTTTGCTGCATTTGCACATTATTTCGCGATAGTGATGTGCTATGCATGCTTTACTGTAGAGATGTTTAGGAGTAGATCGTAAATGTGGAATTCTTAAGAGGATGTGAATGACATCATTTTACATGAAATAAAACGTGTGCTTTAAGTCTTAAAATTGAAATATGTTTTGTACTGCAATAGAATCCCGCTTAATCGAGTTATTTTCTTCTGATGGCTTCTATTATTATGAAACAGCTATTATAAATGAAGTGCTAGGTGAAGATGTAAGAGCAGCTGTAAAAAGTTAGAATTCTGATTTTCTGGTCAGAATGGGGAAAAAAATGGCCCTAACTTTTTTATTAAAAAAAATTAGGGCCATTTATAATAGCTGTTTCATAATAATAGAAGCCATCTGTCTATCAGAAGAAAATGAAGTAATGGAAATGCCGGGGGCAACACTAAATTCTGAAAAAGCAGAATTCCTGTTCTCTAGTTTTATTTTTATTTTGAGAAGGTGGGAGTGTCATGATACTGGTTTAAAAAATGTCGTTACTTGTTAACATGGAAAAATGTACATACATGACATGGAAAATTACATCAGGGAATTTTTTCTCGGAAAATAAGTATGAACCCTGAAATGTTGGAGAAAAGTTGATAAACTTTGACCTCCAACTACAATGAATATAATATTCAGTTTGAAATTTCATATGTTATGGTCTGATGGTGTTCCATGTGTACTTAATTGTGCATTGGTAAAAAGCTGCCGAAATGGCAGATCGAATGGTACCAATGTGTGAATGATTGTGCCATGTTGGATTCTGTCTGGGTAGCTCAGTTAGAGCATTGGCACCAACGTCCCAAGTTTGCATCCTGGTCTAAATACTTTTCACTCTGTTGGAGAAAAATTAATCAACTTTGACCTCCAACTACAACAGATAGATATAATATAGTTTATCATGATTGCCATGAGAATTAAAAATTTTCCTTTTCATATTTAAAGTCATCTATATTCGTTATATTTAATTCAATCTTGTGTTATATTAAAGCTTTATCAACTGATAAACATATTTATTAGCTATATTATTTACATAACATTAACTTTAGGTTTTATATACATATTTTAAGAACATTTGGTGATATCTTTACTGGTCTTTTAAACTAATTCATTTTTTATGCTTTCATTTTTAAGTGATGGTTCATATAAAATCTTCGACATATTCTTTTCTGTTAGTTAATTTATATTAACAGAAATAAAAAACCTATCATCTCGAATTTCCCTACCCTGCCTCTTTCTGTAATTTTAGGTAGCTTTCATTACAAAAAGTAAAAAGCTACCTATTGTAGCCGTCTGGAGGAAAGCACTTTCGAAAAGGATTCTGGAGTATTTTTTGTTTTGTCTGTAACTTAAAAAATGGTTGAGGTATAGCAGTTTGAAATTCTAAGGTGGTTGACATTTTGAAACAAGACAACAATTAAAGAAAATCAAGTATCAATTTGAGTGTTAGTAAATGTTAGCTTCAAATTTTCACCAAGCTTGGCGGCAAAATATTGTCAAATTTGGTGACCAAAACTAAGCAGCCATAAATGATACCAACTTGGCTATAGCTTACTAATTTGGCGCAATTCTCATTTAGTATTGATGTATATTCTTTTATCAGGTTCATTGTATTTTAGCTTCTTAAAATTTGCAAACCAAGAAATAAGGAATTTTTATTTAATCATCTAATCGAGTTCCAGTAATTTTAGCTTCGTGTGTTTGAGTAAAATAAGCTGCATTTAAAGAAAAAACAAGGAATACGAAAGCTACCTTTTCCTTCCAGCACATGCCGAAAGGACTTTTTATTTCTATCCTTTGCCTCCCTCAGGCCACAATGCTTATTTTCTAATTTATTTTCTGTTCTGTTTGTCACTTTGTAGTAACAATGAATAATTTATTAATCATTTAGATCCTCTTCCATCTCTGAAATTTACACTTCTCTTTTGCCCTTCCCAGCAAAAGAGAAGATATCTAGATTACTATTTTTTTATTTTTTTTTGGGGGGGGGGGGGGGATAGGAAACAAACCAAAAACGTTCCTCATTTTGCAGTTTAGTTTCACGTTTTGTACACCTTCATAAATGCACTCTAAATTTATTTGTTTTGTGGTTATCAAATGTAATTTATGTACTCATGGATGAATGAAAAAAAAAACCTCAAATGCAATAGAAGATCAAACACGCAAGGAATATATAGAATTTTGCGTTATATAGATCACATTTCACACATCATTAAATTTACCTTGTAAACATGACCAAATATGTCTGAAATATATAAAAAAAAGGAGTATCTTTATATTCACTGCATTCCTTGTTATGAGGAATTATTCAGAAAATAAATTTTTGCATAAAATAGATTATTCCACACAATGTTAAATTTACTTTAGAAACATGGTCCAGTCCAAATGTACCTGTATCAAATCATTCATTATATTACTCATTTTCAAAAATGTTTAGTGTAATAATAGCAATGTTTTCATTAAAAAGCTCTGAATTAAGGATAGAAAGTTGAGCTAATGTATCAAATTTAGTTTTCTAAAATGTAGCAGTTTTTTACAGTATGGAAAAGTAAGTGCTTCTTAACTGCAAAATTCATTGTTTACATATGAGAAGTTGTGCGTTAGAGGCCTGCACGGGCCGACATTTCTAGGCCCGGGCACGGCCCGACTCAGAGAAAAAAAATTCGGCCCGGTAAAAAAGTTAAAAGTTCGGCCCGCCCCAAAAAAAAGTTAAAATCTCGGCTCGAGTGAATTTTTACAAAACATTGATTTTTACATCGATTTGGTTAAAAGTTTGTCTCGTACGAGGAGTTCAAGCCAAAAATATTTATCTTAACTTTTCTTTTCATGTTGATAATTTTTCTTTTTATAGAAGTGCCGCAGGGTACGATATTTATTTTTTTTAATGAATCTCTATTTCGTGTATGTAAATGTTTCAGTTATCATTAATATTGTTAATCCATATTCCATGTATTGAAGTGTTAAAAATCTGAAAAATGCTATACAATAAAATCTAAGACTGAATTTCATCGAAGAAAAATATGCGTTATAGACAAGTCCCCTTCTTAGCAAGTGTAAATGTATTATATAGTCTTTTCTTACGTACTAGTATATTAATTTTGCATGGATCAACACGTTTTTCAGTATAAAACAAGATTCCGTCATAGACAGGTTCTTTTTCACACGTTTTACTATATTTTAATTTAACTATATTTTAATAAGTGTAGAAATCGACTATTCTTTAAAAAGAATGAATTTGAATGTTTAATTGTAGAATAGGGGGCGATTTAAAAGTGTATGCATTTTTTGAAAAAAAAATTGTGATCAGCCTAATTTTACTGACCTTTTGAATGAACCAGGCCTCGTCAAGACAATGATTTTCATACGGACTGGGTCAAAACTAAGAATGAAAATTTTGGGACGTGAAGATTAGGAATGAAACCAGTACCCGGGTCTGTGCAGGAAAAATAAGTTAGGCCCGGCCCGAACCTTCAGGGAAAAAGTAAGGCCCAAGCCCGGCCTGGCCGTAAAGAGTAGTGACTAGGCCCGGCCCGAGTGCCGTGAATGAAAATAGGCCTGAGCCCGGCCCGTGCAGATCTCTATTGTGCGTTATATGGATAATTGCATTACATAGATTTGCATTATAAATATCTTCTACTGTATATAACAAATCACAAGTTAAATATGTAATAACTCACAACACCAAGGGTGTGCCAAATTTCTCTCTCTCAAAAAAATGAAAGATTTTGATTGACACTAGTTAGTTTTGGTTTTATTGTGCCGTCATCCTTTTTTAAACAAATTTGTTTAAAAAGAGATTATTAATTAATCAATTTAATCATTATTTTCCAAAAGTATTTGTATTACATTATTTAATTAATTTTGCAGTCATATATTTGCATGTAATAACAAAAATAAATCGAAACTTACTACAATTTTAGTGATGATCATGAAAATTTTTATAATGGACACCCTACAAAAATAAATGTCTGTATTTAAGCTTAAGCATGAAGGGGTGTAATAAATCAAACAAAATATTAAAACTTAAAATGCAGTTATACTAAACTATTATTTTAACACAATCAAACTGATTGGTAAAGTGTTCA
Source organism: Maratus speciosus (assembly GCA_963932465.1). Classification (NCBI taxonomy): domain Eukaryota; kingdom Metazoa; phylum Arthropoda; class Arachnida; order Araneae; family Salticidae; genus Maratus; species Maratus speciosus. Next base: position 47,450,578 of record OZ010795.1, on the reverse strand, counting down.
TATGAATTGAATATTTCCAACTGAGCGAAAAAATGCCCAGCCCGGGAATTGAACCCAGATCCTTGGCTGTCACGTTTTACTAAATGTGGAAAAAAAAAGGACAAATATAATGTACACCGTGCAATAGGTCTAAAAAACATACAACTTCTGGGGAAAATGTTCAATTTGGCAACCCTACAGCATCCAGAAATAATATACTTCATTAATTGCTAAAAGATCTTAAATAAAAACTATAGAAACAGTAAAAAAGGTTTTAATAAACTGTTTATGTGTTTTGTCTCCATCGAATCTATTATCGAAATAAATAAATTTATAATTTAATGATTTGAAATGACATCATTCAATTTCTCACATACTCTCTCAGATTATGCTCGCTATTTTTAACTCCCGGTACAGTATGCTACTTCTTTCTCCCAGCTTATTTTGTGTTGTATCCAAAAAATAACGTTACCTTACAGAAGCCAGCTGTAAAACAAAGCAGTATGATTAAATATGCATTGCACATTTTCAATTTTTATACCGTCGTATTGGAAAAAAAAAAGTACTTTTAAATGCAATTTGTTTGAAAACTGTATCTCCATTTATTTTTGAAATATTAATTTTTTTTTGTAGTTTTTGGAGCTTATTGCTTAATATTGGCAACGGAAGTACAGTATGGAACCATTTATCCAGAAACCAGTTAACCGGAAAACCAGTTATCCGGAATGATATTTCTGATAGACTGATTTCAGAATCTTTGCAGAAAAAGGTGTCATACACTGCCAGTTTGACATAGCCTTTGCTTGAAACAATTGTATAATTTGATGACAACATCTAGTATTTGAAGTGAAAACATATTTAGTTGTATTTTAGATGTTTTAATTTTTATGCAGAGGAAACAGGAGAATTTTTGTTCCTAAGATTACCCTTATAGGGTATTCCCATAAATTACCTTCTTTTAAAATCTGGTTAACTTTTGATCTTTCTTGCACTGATTTTTAATCCAAGTAATCTAGTAATTTAAAATCAGAAATAATGTCACAACCACACATATTCCACAAAACATATCAAATAGATGCTGCTTTAATGCACAACCAGTTAACTGGAAAAACTAGTTATCCAGAATACATCTGACCCCAAGCATTCCGGATAAATGGTTCTGTACTGTACTCCATTTCTGTAGAAAGAAAGGAAAAATAGTTGTAAAATATTAATTATATATTTTTGTTGCCATTTTTCATAACAACCGAAAGAAAATGTAATTAAAATACGTGCTATTTTGAAAAAATATATAAACGAATGATTTCTGTTAAAATATGGAGCTATTATAATCTATATTTAATTTTAACTATCTAAAATTAATGTTACAAACAAATGAAGACCTATGAATCATTAGACAGCCGGCTTTTTTGGTCAAGTTTCTTTAATGACGGCATCTTTTTGCTGCAATTGTGTATTATTTCGCGATTCCTATGCTTACTTTACTGTAGATGTTTAAGGGTGGATCGTAAATGTGGAATTCTTAAACGGGTGCGAATAACATCATTTTACATAAAATAAAAGTGTGTGCTGTAAGTCTTAAAATTGAAATATATTTTGTACTATATATATATATATATATATATATATATATATATATATTTTTATTGGGGGCGACACTAAATTCTGAAAAAGCAGAATTCCTGTTTTCTAGTATTTTATTTTATTTTGACAGATGTCTATTTCCATATTTGTAATCATGGAGTAATTTAACCCATATTTTTCGTAATTAAATGATGCTACAATGTTGCATATTGAGTTTTTACTTGTTAACAATCTATATGGTTTCTTTTATAAAGGGTGTCTAGCCCCCTGAAAAGTCAGGGAATTTTTTATGGATGGAAAAGTCAGGGAATTTACCGTTCCTGAAGAAAAGTTAGGGAAATTTTGAAATTTCTGGAAAATTTTGCTGGTTATAAAACAGAGAAATCTAACTTTGCTTTTCATAAATACTTAGTATTTCCACCTCATGTAATCCCTCCTGTTTACCACCTTTCAGACCGTCTTTGTAACTTTGATAGTTTCAATACCAGCTTCACTTTATTTTATAGGATTGATTGGGTTGTTCACTCTGTTTACTTAATTTTTTTTGAGGAACAGAACATTTAACTTAATTTATTGAATATTTATAATCCTTAAATTGGGTTAGTTATAGGGCAAATATATTATTTATAAATAAAAAGTTTTTTGTATTAATATATGGCAAAGCAATCTGTATTGTGATGGATGTAATAAACAAATTCTTCCTTATTGGACTAAATGGAATATCCTGATGCTAAAAGTGTGTATCAGGAAAATGTTTAGGATGTAAAAAGACGCCCTTAAGAAATATAGCGGCGTCAAGCAATCATTAACTACCTTGATTAAAATTCATAAAGATGCAATAAATGTAAATACATTGCTTAACCCTTTATTGCGCAGCTTTGCATATATGTATACAACAGTATTTTGAATTTAATAGATTTTTTTATTCGTATATATCTAATTCACACCAGAAAATTAAAATAGCAATATTTGCTTTAATTATTAACAGGCATTCTGTGTTTAAATAAATCAAAATTAACCATTGAAACTTTCTGGTGTAAAGTCAGATTCTCTGAACTACATAATTTCTAGAACGTATTCTATCATGGGAATTAAAGGGTTAAAGGTTAAGTTTTATAAAATAAATAATTCTATAAAATAAGGTATTTGGAGACATACTTATTAAAATATTTACTATTTGCAATATTTTAGCATAAAACAGCCACACGACAGTAGTTTTTACTTGTATTGCAGATGTGCAACAGAAAAAAAGTTTGACATATTACAGTATCTATGGAACCATTTATCAGGAAACCAGTTATCCAGAATGATATTTCAAATTGACTTATTACAGAAAAATGAGCCAATCAGTCCCAGTTTGACATGTATACTGTTTTAAACATTACAACATGCATGCTATAACTTGATTCCAACAGCTAAGATTTGAAATGGAAGCATATTTAGTTATATATTGGGCATTTTGATTTTTATGCATAGAAAAAAGGAAAGTTTTTGTTTCCAAGGTATTTCTATAAATTGTCTTCTTTTAAACTTTGATTAATGTCTGATCTTGTTTGGACTTCTGAACAGTCTGAATTCTTTCTGAATAGCCTGATAATTAATTTGAGATTAAAACACTGCCATAGCCACATATATTCTACAAATCTGATCAAATAAATGTTGATTAATGCCCAACCAGATATCCAGAAAAAACAATTATCTGGATTACATCTGAACTCAACCATTCTGGATAAATGGTTCTGTACTGTATATGAAAATGTAAGTCTCTGATTTTTTTTTCATTATTTTTCCTGTGTAATAAACCTTTCAGAGAATCATATATATAATTTTTTCGAAACAAAAAATCATGCATTTAAAGGTTAAAGGTGGTGCGTCAAATATAAATAAAATCATTTAATAACAGATTAACCAAAACTTACTTGGTCTTCATCAGTGAGAGTTTTTCACTCATGAAGGCCGAGTAAGTTTCGGTTGAAAATGTTTTGGATTTTAAAAGGACTTTAATGGGTTTTTAAATGATTTTATTATGTTTGACGCACCTTTAAACAATCCATTTACATTTGTTTGTATCTTTATGAATTTTAATTATTAACCAAGTTGAATTTTGCATTTAAATTTTAACCTTTTTATTAACTACCTTGGTTTTCAACAATTTGTAAATTTTACTAAAAATTGTTTAAAAAATCAGTTTGTGCTTCAGAATCAATTGTTCATATTCTGCTCCCAAATTCTCAACTCAAATTTCGTAGCAACACAGTGAATAATTCATCAGTTTTCACAGATTTTATGTTTGTGACCTTAATTTTGGACATGAGTGTTTTTGAGCACCCTAGAAGAAAAACTCACATTCATTGAAATTTAAATAAATTTTAATGAGGTGTGAGGTGCGAGAAAAATTTTTCTCTCCATCTATACAATTCCTCCATTATACATAGATACTTAAGATTTTTTTTTTTTTTTTTAATGTAATATCACATAATTTCGATACCCTGAAATTTTGTTTTGTTGGTATGTAAAACCTGGAAAAGTCTGAGAAATTTGTAGATCAGTTGGAATAGACACCCTGTATAATGGAGGAATTGTATAGATGGAGAGGAAAATTTTCTTGCACCTCACACCTCATTAAAATTTATTTAAATTTCAATGAATGTGAGTTTTTTTCTAGAGTGCTCAAATACACTCATGTCCAAAATTAAGGTCAGAAACATAAAATCTGTGAAAACTGATGAATTATTCACTGTGTTGCTACAAAATTTGGCACAGAGGTATATTACAATGGGAGAAAGAATATAGCAACATAACAATATGGAAAAGATTTTATCTACAGGGTATATCAAAAAGTGTTAAATCATGAATCAGAGATAAATCCTTTGTCTCAGGAAAAATCTGTCTAATATGGAGTGTGACCACCGTGCATTGCTATACAAGTTTCACAATGAGCTCTCATACTGTTCATGAGGGTGTCAATAAATGTTTGTGGCAACAAAGCCATTTCTTCCAAAAGCACAGCTTTTAAAGCCTGGGAGGGGTGTTATGCCGTGCAATGGCTCTTCCTAGACCATCCCAAACATGTTCAATAGGATTGAAGTCCGGAGATCTCGAGGGCCAATTCATACAGTGAATATCCTCTTCAAGAAAATCATCAACAATGTGAGCTCTGTGTGGCTTTGCATTATTGTCCATAAACATGAAGCCTGAGTCTACAGCACCCCAGAACAACCTCACATAGGCTTCAAGGACATCAACCTTAAGGGCCTACTTTAGTCACACGAAAAGACCCATTCGCTAATGCTATTCCTATGAAAGAAATTAAGATATCTCGGTTACATTTCAATATTTTTAGATGATTTTTTTTTTTTTTGCAGTGGCTAGCTGAGGTCAATCTGTAAAAAGGCTGTTTTTTATTTTTTTGATTTTCATTGGGGATTTTTTTCAAGAGGATGCTTTCATTTTAGGAACCGGTTCTGAAAATGAAAGTGTCCCGATTAAAAATACTTGTAAACGAAATTGAAAAAGTAGAGAACGTCTTGCATACAGATCGACCTCAGCTAGCCACTGCAAAAAAAAAAAAAAAAAAATATCTAAAAATATTGAAATGCGACCAAGATATCTTTATAAATTTCTTCCATAGGAATAGCATTAGCGAACGGGTCTTTTCGTGGGACTGAAGTAGGACATTAACGCCCGGCGTCCAGTCGTGTTTGTCCTTTTCACTGCATTCAACAGGAGAGTCCGGTTGTTGTGGAGCCGAAGACATCAATCTTAGGCACAACAAGAACGGGGGTGTGTTCTTTTCAGTGATAAGTCGAGATTCATCATGCAGGGTGATTCTCGTTGAATCTTCATCTGGAGAGAACGCGGAGCTTGCTATCATCCCTCCTACGTAAAAGAAATCGACAGATTTAGTGGCAAAGGAATCCTTTTCTGGGGCGGCATAATGTTGGGCAGTCGTACACCACTACACGTCTTCTATGCATGTACTGTCAACGTACATCGCTATAGGAATGAGGTCCTTGAAGCCTATGTGAGGTTGTTCCGGTCTGCTGTCGGCCCGGATTTCATATTTATGGATGAAAATGTGAAGCCACACAGAGTTCACATTGTTGATGATTTTCTTGAAGAAGAGGATATTCACTGTATGAATTGGCCCTCGAGGTCTCCAGACCTCAATCCTATTGGATATGTTTGGGATGGTCTAGGAAGAGCCATTGCACAGTGTAACCCCCCTCCCAGGACCTGCCAGGAGTTAAAAACCGTGCTTTTGGAAAAATGTGCTTTGTTGCCGCAGACATTCATTGACACCCTCATAAACAATATGAGAGCTCGTTGTGAGGCTTCTATAGCACTGCACGGTGGTCACACTCAAAATTAGACAGACTTTTCCTGAGATAAATGCTTTACCTTTGATTCATGATTTAATACTTTTTGATATACCCTGTATCTTAATTCACTAATAAAATCTTTTCTATGTTGTTATGTTGCTATATTCTTTCTCCCATTATAATACAGTATAGGATCTGTTATCCAGAATGCTTGGGACCTGAGGTATTTCAGATAAGGGTTTTTTCCGTAATTCGGAACGCTAAGTATTAAGAATAGAACAAAATAATGGTACAAAATGTATGAAACACGAATACTGTATGTAAATACATATTTGCAAATTTGTTAATTTAATATCTTATTTACCCACAAAAAAAAAATCAAAATTTAAATTAAAAAAAAAGTACATTAACCTATAAGACTTAAGAGCAGAATCATTTGATTAGGATTTTTAGAACATTTTTATTAACATTGATTGCTTATAGTGTGTCTCTTGCAGTAATTGCTCCTGTATGAACAATTGAGCTCATTAACATGAAAGTCCTTTAACTTAGTCCAGCAGATCTGTAATAATTTCCTTCTCCTTAGAAATTTTAAACTCTTCAAATTAGGCTCATTTACACCATAAAAAAAAAAATAATGCCGATGACGAGAAATTGTATCACCCGTGGATGAATGTATATCTGTCTGCTGTATCCCATGCTTGATGTAAAATACATCTTTAGTTTTTTTGTTTTTGAAATGAGACAAATTATTTTTCAGTTATCATTTTGCATTCTGGTTTTTCGAGCATTCCGGATAACAGGTCCCATACTGTATACTTCTTTGCCAAATTTCACACACACTTTCACATTCGATCTGTTTTCACAGATTTTATATTTATGACCTTAATTTTGGGCATGAGTGCATTCATGGCTATATCATAATTTAATGTGAGAGAAAGTGAATAATAAAAGATAATAATAATAAATAAATAAATCCATACTTTTAAAAGAAATTTTTATTGAACATTACTATATATATATACAGGTTTCAACATTTTAAATCTTGTTCACAAGGTCAACAAGTAAAATTTGTGCATTTGGACATTTCTCTTGATGCAATATTTTAAAATGATTTCTTTTACAAGTTCACCAAACATCATTGGAAGTACTATAAAGTGCCACAAGAATTGTTTCCAGGACTTGAACATTTTGCAACTAACATTTGATTTTTTTTTTGTTGTTGTTGTCATGGGAAAAAACTGACTAAAAAACATTAAGTTTAGACAGCTAATATTATCCATGATCTGAGTTTCATGCAACTTTTTTCATACAAATAAACACATATCACACATATAGTATAAAAACTACACTATCACAAGTACGTAAGTAGATGAAACAATGGGTTTAAGGGGTTTTATTAAAACAGAATAACTAAGCTGCCACATAAAATCTGTTCTGGAATGATATGTAATGTTCTGTTACTGGATTTACTTTTAAATTACAGCAAAACCCTACTAATCCGAAAGTTTCAATAAGCTGAACCAAAATTTGTTTTTTGGAAAAAAAATAGCATTAAAAACTAAAAATATATTTTAAAAATCTGTGGCTGTATGATCCATGAAGGATCTGGACCGACAGTACCCTTACCTGTTTTCTTGACCCTGGGACTTGAGGTGCTATACATACAGCATATGTCCCGGCCAGGTGGTCAGCCTAATGCGGGACCCTTGGTGTTTAGTTCCCAAGCAAGCTTGGTACTCATTTTATGGACTCCGAAGGGATGAAAGGCTGAATGAACCTTGCCCAGCCAAGAGTCGAACTCTTGACCTGCAGCGCGGCAGTCAGATTCTCTGACCACTATGCCACTGGGCTTCTTTATCATATAACTGTCAAACTCTTTTAATATGAGCACACCTAAGATTAGGACATGGGTAAAGCAAGCCATTTACATGTTAAAAATGATTCATCATTTAAACTAATTAAGATTTTCATGCTTTTTACGAGCGACAAAATTAGGATCTTAGCTTATATGAGAAAAACATCTGTTCATTTTATCTTTAATTAAATAAGGACTCTTGGCCATATTAATCAGTCTTTTCATGTCTCTTATTGCACTGGTAAAACGTAAAGAAGATGTGAAACCAATGCACTCAAAAAATGCGATGTTAGTCAAGTTTTTCTGAGAAAAAGTATGATACTAATGTTAATTTGAGCATTGATATCATTGGAGCTATTAAAAGTTGTATTTAGCTTATTTATGTGTGTATTTTTAAGATTTTTGTTATATTCACAGGTTACGAGTAATGGTTAATACAAGAACTTTTATAATTCCATTCTTTCTCATATTGACAGAGTTTTGACTGTGTATTATTGTACTATTAATCTGGAAAAAAAGAAAAAAAAAAATGTTGTTTACATTTGAAACTTTTTGATAAATTGATTGATAAACCCATAATTTTCCATTTCCTGAAAACCACTTAAAATAGTATAGGCAAAAATATTTTCAACAGAATTATGATTAGAATGAGCGAAGCGAATCCTCTACTAGGCTACATAAATTACATTTTGTCATACACTTTACAAAAAAACTATTCAGTATTTTCACTTGAAATTAAACGTAAAAATAAATTATGATCTGTAGATTTGCACATTATTTTTTTTACAGAATAACCTTAAAAATTTTATTATTTTAATTAATTTATTGTACATGTTTTTCCATTACGGACACATTTTTGCAAATAAAAAATGAAACATGGATATTTTCAGGAGATAAAATAAATCATGGAGTTAGACATTATAGATAGAATCATGATTCATTAAATAGTTTCACGATTTATTTTACGAAATTTTTAAAGTACCTTTAAAAAAAATTATAGCATATTTTTAATGAATTAAATTCTGTGAAAATTCAGTTATTTACATTCAATTATAAAAGTATTTTTCAGTGTTAAGAATTGAAATACACAATTTATTCTTATTATGTGAAATCATTTAGGCAGATGATACTTACGCATTTTAAAAGAATTATATTATGATTTTTTTTTTTTTTTTTTTTTTTTTTTTTGTAAAGTGGCAACAAAAGAATTGTAAGCAAATAAAATTAATTGTTAAATTTGTTATATCACAAATAAAAAATTCTGAGGAAATTCTTAGTTATTTGGTTGAATTTTCATTTCTAAAATTAAAATACGCCAAAACATAAAATAACGTTATTGGTTTATAAAAATGCAAAAATAATATAAAAAATAGTGTTACTTTCAAGTATTTATCTTATTAAATAATGCTTAGCGAATCCAAACAAAGCATGGCTTGTGCTAGTTTAAGACATGTTTAGGATGAAGGGATATGAGAAGTATTTTAATAACAAACAGAAAAGAAAATTTTATTTTATACTAAAATTTTATTTAGCCCTTGAAAGATTAATGATTTTCAGGTATGAAGAAATTTGTTAGATTTGGCTAACAAAGTGATGTGAATCTGGATAATGGAAGGATAGTATAACTAGCATCTCACAATTAGGGCATCAGTTAGCATTATCTGAATACTGTTCTGCATAGAAAAGTTTTAGTGTATTTGCAGCAAAAGAATATGATACACAAACCTCATCAATTTCTTCTGGATCAGAGTCATTTTGAGATTTGGAATGCGGGAGTTACTCACTTTCTGTTGCCTGCAAATTAGTCCTCTAAGCAGTTTCTCCTGTATTATTTTGTTTCCCAAATCAATTTTAATCGGTTGTAGACAAAAATATTTTCAACGCATTTGTAGTTTAAGATATATGCAAAGTAAAGAGATATGAAGTATATTTTAGAAACAAACAGGGAAAGAACATTAACGTTAGTTTTTTAAACATTTTTATGAAAATGTAGAAAAAACCTCAGATGCTCAAAGGATTAACATTGTCTGCACATTATTTGCAATCTCTTCTGCTTTTTTCATTCTATTTAGCCAATCAAGACAGATATTGGTTCAGTTTGTTCGGAATAGTGGGATTCTACTGCATATGATCTTGATATCATGTATTGCATACAGTGTGATGAGAAAAATACAGTATGTATATAAAATGTTTTCCTGATTCAGATATTCATGATATAGAAATTGAGAAAAACATGAGCATGTGATTTATTCAAGAGATAGTAAAGTGTAGTGTTGTGTCCCTTCTGTGTGTATCATACCTTGCTATTCTGTTATTTGGACGTGCAGATAATTTTTCTTAATACAATTTTCTATCTTTTCTTTTTCAAGAATAAACATACATTAAATTGAACATGCACTAGAATCAGAATGTTAGAATCATTCAAAACAATGTCTTTAGCATCTGTTAAGCTTAAAAAATATACATTTATTTTTTAAGATTTTATTTTTTAAGATATAAACAGATTGAGTAGTCTTGTGTTTGAAAATATGTTCTCCAAACATTGTACTGGTCCTTGTTGAAACCAGACCTGTTTGAAAAGCATCAAGATTTAAGATACATTTTGTTAAGTGTGTTTTTAAAATTCTCAATTTCTATATCATGAGTTTTTTCAATCAATCAAAAAATGTTATATACATCCTGCATATTTTTTAAAGCATACTTTTTAGAAAAAAAAATCTTATAAGAGATGAAATATGATCTTGAATAATGTTGAATGTAAAAAATCCTAACATTCTTCTTATTATTTAGTATGTTAGGGTAATTAAAACATTTACTTGCATCTTTGAGATATTTTACTTTTTGATCTTGGTGTGCATTTAAAATAACATTTGTTTATGCAATTACGTATATTTCATTATTCGTATTGTTTACTCATAAAATTAACTGAGGAGAACAGGACAATTGCCTTTATGTTGTATAATTGTTTAAAATGGTTTGAGATTATCTGAATTTTAAAGAAAAGAGGTTACTAAATATTGTCTCTGCAATCTGTTTTTATTCATTATAAAAACAATTCTAAATGAAATTATTGTTATATATTTGCAACTTTTAAGAATAATGCAACAATATGTTTATCATAAAAATTGGTTTTGAAATTGAAGCTAAGATGCGCAAGTACCATTTGAGGGAAAAAAAAAAATGGTGTTTTTGAGACTTAAATTAAGAAAATTTTTTGTTGGTCTTCCTTTCTATCAGTTGTGGTATTCTAATGCAAAAACTATTTTATTTATTATTTTCTACATTAAAAATTTTGTCTATTAGCAGCTTCCTAATAAAACATATGAAGTTAAAAGATCTTAGATTACACTTTTCAAGATAACTTTCTTTGGAAGAGTGTTTTCAAAATTGAAATATCTCTTAAATCACACTGTATATTTAAAATCATTTTATGAGTAAGTATTTCAGTTTGTTAATTTGATAACAATATTTGCTAAATATACTTGTACAAATTGTGTACAATGATCCCTCATCATGAATTATTAAAATAGAATATTCCAATCTCTCTGAATACCCAAGTTATATAAAAGAAGGACCCATATTATGTACATAATTATGTAATCACAATATACAATATAATACTTTTTTTTTCTGTGTAGAAATGAAATTGAATAATTCACTTTTGATTGATAAACTAGTTTTGAATTGCCAATATAGACTCATGTATAAGTCGAAGAATTTTAGTAAAAATGTAGAGGTTGAAAAATGGGTTCATTTTATACGTTAGTGAAAAAAAAGTAACTAATCACCAATAAGGTAGTCTTTAAAGAGAATGAAGAGTTATCTACAGAGTTCACACATCTAAAAAAAAAAAATTATTTATGAAAATGAAATTTGATTATTTAATCTTATTCAAAATCTAAATTTTCAAACTGTTCATGAAATTGGGAATCAAAATATAGAATAAATAAAATATGATTCTGATTAGAAATACCCAGAGAAAAAAAAAAGAGTTTATTGAATTTGTGAAAACTTATTTGTCTAATTATAAAAAACTTTCTAATCTCTGTTTTAAAGAATATTTTAACATCATATTAGAAATGCGATTTGCCTTATATATCCATTTAAGACCTGGAGATTTTTGGCAGAAATGAAAAGTTGTGTTGTTTTCCCCTAATTAATAGCATCATATTTGAATAAAAAAATATTTAAGAAAATACCCGATTTGAGGTTATACCAAGCGAGGATCCATGCAAGTCTGTGGGTGCAGGCTTACTTTAAATCACACCAAGAGAGGGAAATGCTTTTTCTTTAGAATCACATACACAATTGTGTAGGCCAGGTCTTAAAGGGTTAAATATAAGATTTTTTTTCTGCTTAACAATTCAGAAGGTCTATTTATACACAAGTTTACGCAGTAATTGTTTCAATAAATTTTATTTAAGTAAGGCCAAAAAATACTTACAAGTCTTAAAAAAAAAACCTCTTCAGATAATGTAAAGAACTTCACAATAAATAGTTTTACACAGATTTTTTCAAAGATATTAGTCCAATTTTAAGAAATACTAGAGTTTGTTAGACATTAACTTTTTTTTTACTACAATGCATGGTGAGAACTAAATATACTTGTGAACATATTCTGATTGCGGTAGAAGGAATGTTTGTGTCTTGTTAATGATCATTGTCACACTTATTTAAATGTAAAATCTTAAAGAATTTATTGGAATGAAGATGCTACAAAAGAAATTCTAGAAAATAGATGCATTTCACCATCTTGTACTCAAAAAAAGAATATCTGATATTTAACATTTTCTCTTCTGAATGCTTCTTGTAATTGGTAAAATTTAAACAAAGTATACTTCATTATCTTTTGTTTAATTTATTTTTACGTACAGTGGAACTTCCCTTTGACAAAGTCCCTACTTAACGAAATTTTCTGCCGAACCTTGACTTTGAACACCATTAACATGCAAATGAATCTCCATATTACGAAAAATATATTCTATTACAGTAAAACCTCCCTAAAGTGACCACGTTCCGTTCCAATAAAAATGGGTCGCTCCGAGAGGTGGTCTCTTAATGGAGGTCATGTTTAAATTTAGAGTTTAATTATTGAGAAATGGGTAACAATTAATGTTACTAAAATTTATTTTTCACATTAGGAAAAAATATGAAAATTTAAGTATCAAAACAAAAGTTAATTACTGCATAGTTTAAAAAATGAATACATTGGCGTTGGCTTTGATTTATCTTTTATAACTTTTATTTCCAAGTCCTTTCGAAATTCAGTAAATAAATGCTACTTTTTTGGACCGGAACAAATAATGACGATTTCGTTAATTTATCTATTTCTTTGAGAGTTTCTTGACAGAATAGGGCAGCGGTGTTTATTGACTGCCATTCTTAATTTGTCATTAGAGTTAAATTCATTGCCTAAAAAGGCATAAAGGGGTTTAAACACTTAAAAGTTAGCGGAATAAAAAAAAAAAAAATCTAAACTTAGTTTAGAAGTTTGATGAATAATGCTCTCTCCGGAATTATTTTTCTATTAAAACCTTCTTCAAGCGACTAGGAAAAAACGAAAATGGTTTCATTTTCTTCAAAGAAATGGGTCGCTCAAGGAGGGAGTTCAACAGTGATGGTCTCTGAATGGAGGTAAAATGAGTATTGAGCCTATGGGAATAAATTTCGTTCCATGAAAAAAGGGTCGTTCAGGGAGGTGGTCGCACAGGGAGGTTTCACTGTATAACAAAGTTTATTCCACTTTCGTGCGTGCACAACATTCAATCGGAGAGGTTACCGTTGCGATGGATGAATTTATTTCTGCAGATTGTATGAAAATGATTTTTTTTTTTTTTATTATTTTATCATTTCCATTCAAACGAAGAAATGCTAAAAGCTTTCGATACAATAAGAAGGGAATTCCAGTTTCACAAAAATGTTATAGATGGATTTTTCAGGTACTTACAAAAATGCGAAAATTTTTGTGAACAATGTATTTTTTTATAAGAAACCTGTACAAAGTAATATTACTGACTTTTTTAAAGTTAAGGAATTAAAATACTGAGAAAAAAGAGAAAAGTTACGCTATACTTCAGGTTTTGCTTACCTCTTTTTATTATGAGATTTTTTTTTTTTTTGGACATTATTCTAATTAAATTTTTCTGATATGTCTGCATTGCATAAAAAAAGTTACCGCCCGAATTAAAACACATTTTTCCAATCCATTTGACTTGTATTTTTCATTTTATGCATGTGTATTTTATGATACAAATTTCATGAATTTGAGTCGATTTCTGTTTAACGAATTTTCTTTATAACGAAGTGTTTAAGAGTAACGATGAGACTTCGTGAAATGGAAGTTTCACTGTATAAGAAAAAAATCTAAAAATTATTTCTTGATATTATTAAAATTTGTTTTCCTAAAAATAAAATGGCTCTAAAATGGTGATTTAAACATCAGTTCTGGCCATGCACTGACTATACATATGTAAATTTTATTATCTTCTAAAGTATGGCCTATTAATTAATTTTAAAACAACCTGTATACATTAGAGTCATATTTCCACTTTGACAGTGAAGCATTTGTGCTCTGCTTGATAAAGTGTACTAAATATTAATTATTGTCAAAACAAGTTGCGTTATTTCAAGTTTTCTAGAGTTACAAAATATCTTGTTACTTTTAATTTGCCTCCATTTTTATCCCCCCCCCCCCCTCCATAAACTTTTCACTTGCACAACCTAAATCCCAGCATTGTTGAAGCTGCCTAATTTGTAAAATGAATGATAGCACAAATATTTGTTCATTCTTGTTTTGATGAAGAAGTAAAATCTTCCTCAAATATCTAATTCATTTTAATTCTGAATCAAGATTATAAAATGGAGAACAGAACACATCTAACAATGCAATCATCACTCGAATGTTCTTTGAAAACTAATAACGTAAAATCTTCAGTCTTTTTAGATTACAAATGGGTAAAAATAGGTCACAAATCTGCAGTTTTAACTTATATTATTGGACATTGCCTTGAAATGACAAGCTTCTAAATCCTTCGATTAATATTTTGAAAAGAAGTACAACACCAGTTTGAAACTTTCAAAAATTTTCTTCTTTGCATCTTTTTCATAGCTTATGCCTAAAATATAGCCCCAAATGGCTTTTGAAATTTAAATTATAAAAGTTACATCAATAAATATGATGATGCTATAACAAACTTTAAACACATTTTTCTGAAAACGACATTTTTTTACTTTGGTCAAGAACTGCACAACCAATTTTCTTTTTCTTTTTTTTTTTTTTTTTAAACTTTAATATAAATGTTCAAATTTGAATTCCAATGGTACTACATACATTTTATACATTTTGATTTTTTACAAACATTCTTATGGGGCCTAATTGATTTTTTTTTAATTCTGCCATTTTTAAAAACATTTAACCTTTGTAAAAATTGTATTCTAAACCATAGCCAATACGCTAAAGATTAATTGCATTAATGTTAATTTTTATTTTTGTGTTTCAGGTCATGCAAGTATGACCTGAATTTAAATGGAAATTTAAACTTTTTTTTAAATGGAAAAAATAAGAAGCATTCTTCAAATACAACTTAATATATTGTAACCCCCCCCCCCTCTCTCTTTCCAACAGGACATTGTTATTAAAACTCTCAAAAAATTCTTCTTTCTTTTTTTGAACGTACAAACTGGTGTTCCCTTTAGAATGACAAGTTACCCTTAAGAAAAAAGGTGAAAATTTATCTTTCTAATCTCATAGACGAATGATATTCACCCATAACCTAAGCAGCCTAGGTTCAACCAACACTCAGACTGTATTCAAAGTTCTCCCATTCATTTATCACAATTCTTAGCTACATTTTCTGATTGGCATTTCATATTTTCTAGTTCAAGTTATCTGCAGGATGCATACAGACTCCTTAAAAATGGAAAAGTTTCCAAGGAGTATTTAGAATTCTTTAAATTAACAAACAATAGTTAAATTATCACAAAGCAAAATTTATCGTTGAACTACGATTTAATTAAAATATACAAGAGTAGAAATAAAAAGTAAAGTAAAAATCACATGTTCACAAAGGTAAAGTTCCAGTGATTATTGCCATTCTAAAAAAAGTTAAATTGCCCTATTTTTTTTGTATGTGCTCCATGGTTTTTTTTTCCTTCAAAATTGACTTTCAAAATTTAGGTGCACATGATTCATGATAAGTATTTGGGATTGGATTGGCCTCTGAATGTAGGACAATTTTCATTGGATAAAAAAGTTCGCTGGCAATTTTGTATTCATATTTATAAAACCAATAAGCAATATATTATGGATACTGTGCAATTTTAGCACTAACTATTAGATTTTAATAGAATAAAATCTGTTTTTTGCACCGAATGTGGTATTGAAAATGTGTTACAAAAGGGTAGGGTGTACATGAGAAATCCTTTAAAATTCTTGGACTTCTTAGAATTTTTCTAAACTCATTGGATTTTTTCTTCTCTAGTCTGTATGGACCCTGTATTTGTGAATTAAATTATATGTATTGCCAATGGAATGTTAAAAGTAGTCAATTTGATATATCGGTACTTTTATGTTAGATGGGCGAAAATCTCGCCAACAGCATTTTTTTTCGCAAATAATAGCTTTTAATTTTTGCGTATGCAAATTAGAAACAATATTTTGATGATGAAATGAAATGTTTTGCTTCCTGGTATTAGTTCTTATTTGTTTATTTTTCTGTATTTTAATTGAAATGAATGAAATACGTGTATTTTAAATGCAGGTAATACATGTATTTCAAATGAAAGTTATGTAATTTTCTAGAAATGAATGAACGATTTATATCAAAATGAATGATCACGATAATAACAATGTTTAGCGATTTATCACATGCACCCGTTTAGCATAAAAGTACCGATATATCTATATCCCCAAAACACTCACTGTATTAGCACCCACAATTACACTACTGTTAGTTTTCTACTATAGACATACTTTTTAAAAGCACTGTTCAGTTCAGTCTGCTTAAAAAGCAACACTTTGTAGAATAATTCCATTTACTCTTCCTAAAATTTATATCTACACTATTGCATGGGTGGGGTTTTATTGAATCCAACTGTACTTAAACCTGCTTTGCGGACATCATGATCGTGTTACTTAAATTTAAAAATGTCCATAATAACTCATCCTGAATAATTAAGTATAATAATCACATATCATAATAGTGATTTTATCTGAAGTTATTATCTAGTAAAAGTATTTTCACAAAATCAGTTGTTATTATTGTTATTTTTTACATGACACTATAATATAAAAAATATTTTACACATAATGTACAATGGAAAAACAAAATCACCAATGGAATCAGGCATTATATTGAACTTTGTAACCATTAAAATTATATTTAAAAAAATTCATGTAAAATGCATGAATTATTCTATTTACTGCAATTTACTTTTTGCAAAATTATTGTTTTCAACTATTTTTAACACTGTTTCCCCTGTATGTGTTTGGCTTAAACTGACTACAATAGAGTGATTATAAATTATACATAATATTTGTTCTCTGAATTAAAATAATCCATAATCATGGAGCATTTAAAGAAAAAGGTAAAAACTTTTTTCTATTAATAGGATATTTTTGGCAGTACAATACATCTCTTTTTATCCTACTTTGATTTCAATTAGCTTTTAAGTTGGTTAAAAAGGAATTCTCTTCATATACAGTGTATTTGTATAATACATGATGGATGTACAAATATACGGATCGGAATTCACAATACTGGTGATTATCAAACAATAGTTTTCAACAGTTTTTTGACACATCACTTTTCTCTTCGCCTTCTTCTCCAATACTGTTGCTTCTGGGGGATGTTCCGAGAAGTATGTGGAATGTACAAGTTAGATCCATGACGTTACCTGTAAGGAAAATTGCAATTATCAGTGTGGGTTAACACTGGAAAAATAGATTTATTTATAAAATAACATGATTCACACTCTTTGTGTAACGAAAAAATGTATAATAAAACTTATAAATGTGTTGGCAACAAAGAATCCTCCTCCCTATATTTTCAAATTCAGTTAAATTTCTTTTTCTCTGATGATTTAAAAAAATACATATTTATATAAGTATAAATGCTATACACAACCTCTTCAAGAAAAAACGTACTGTAGGTGACTGTAACAACATATACTAAAATTACATTTCTGTCAGCGTTCTAAAAACCCTGCATTTGACATATATTCGTATTCTTTTATGCGGCCTGTAAAATAACTATAAATGCTATACACACACCTTCTTCAAGAAAAATCTTGCTAGGTGACTGTAACAAAATACTAAAATAACATTACCCTCAGCATTCTACAAACCCTTCATTTAACTTACATTCGTATTATTTTATGCACCCCTGTAAAAGAACTATAAATGCTATATAGAAAAAACATGCTGTAGGTGACTGTACCAACATACTGCAATTACATTACTGTAAGCGTTCTACAAACCCCACATTTAAAATATATCTGTTTAATCAGTCGTTTCATGAAATCATTTCACAAATTCATTTCATTAGGATTTTATATATACAGTCCACTCCCTCTAATCCGCAACTCTATAATCCGCACTATATTTTAGATATAAACTAACAGTTAAAATCTTTTTTTAAGCAAGATATTCTACACTTTAACCAAAATAAAAGTTGACAGATCTGATGAATTTATTAAGAAATTTTAATGAATTTCTTCATTAATTAGAAGGAAATGTTTTTGTTTATCTTATCCTTGTAAATAACTATTAGACTGCTATATTCTGAACACATTTGCTGGGTATATAAAAGATAAAATTGCTTTCAAAGAAGGGTTTAGCTCTTGAGGATAAATATCCTAATTTTTTAGAAAACAAACTTTTGTTACTGATCAAAATATCCTGACTCTTAAAAGGCTACAAGATTAAATTGCAGAGTATAAATTAAAAGCCATAAAGCAAACCACTATCACTGCGATGTTTGATAGATTTAAAAATAAGTAGAAATATTTTCTATTAATTTTGTATTATATCATTTAAATGTATTTCTAATGTAGAAAATGGTTTTTTTTATATAAAAAAGGCATTTCCTTTCATTTCTGTGTTATTTATTTACAGTGTGATTTCTATATTTGTTGATAAATTCAATTATTAGAATGCAAACAAAGAAATGACCTATAATCCGCAAAATTCTATATTCTGCAAAACTCTTGGTCCCGATCTGTGCGGATTAGAGGGAGTGTACTGTATAGGGTAGATATATATTTTTCACAAGTGCCTTTAAATAATTAAGGCAGTTCTCGCTAAAAAATCCTGTTCAGTAATGCAAAATTTTGACACACTATTAACATATAGTTAAAAAATTTATATTTAGAAAATTTTAATTCAGTGTTATGTGCCCTTAATAATTGGGTTACATTCAACTTGGATGGTCTTGATTTCAGAATGGCCATTGCATTGCCTCTACCATTTGACCTTTGTTATAGTTAAGCAAGTTTTCCGGGTGAAATTTTTTGGGCATAAATCTTGTCATCCTGCCTTGCTAACTCAAAGTTATTAATTTTTAAAATGACGTGTAAGTTTTTGAACCACTTTGTACTTGTAGTAACCAAACGTGCAGGAAGATAATGTAAAGTATGGTAAAATTATTTGTTCTGAAGTTTATCTATCTCTATGTGAAAAAGTCTCTAAAAGTCTTTGATTTGATCAGATTTTGCAGACTGAATATGTTGTATCTAAAAGTGTTTGATTTGATCAGATTTTGCAGACTGAATATGTTGTATCTAAAAGTGTTTGATTTGATCAGATTTTGCAGACCGCATATGTTGTGTCTAAAAGTCTTTGATTCGATCAGATTTTGCAGACTGCATATGTTGTGTCTAAAAGTCTTTGATTCGATCAGATTTTGCAGACCGCATATGTTGTGTGTCACCAGTTTTGAATGTGTTAAATATGCCAACAGTCTTTAACAAGCAATTGCTTTCAAAATGTCAGTGTATCACCTAGCATAAGTGTATAGTTGCTGCGTACAAGGAATTGCCTTCCCCCTTTGTACATGTCCAAGGGGTACTCTTGTTGTCAACTTCAGGATCCGCTCCTGGGGATTGTACGAAAACTCCAGAGCGAAAACTGACAAGCAGAGGGTCCAAGGTTGGTCTCACCGAATGTGATGAACATTTGTGTATCGATAGAGTATAGTTAGTATATAAATATATGAGCGTCATAAAGCGCAACCCCCAGGGGTTCTTGAGAAAATAAGTCGCAAAGTTTAAGCTACAGTTCATAATCGTATAAATTTCCTTCTTTGACAAGCGGTTCAGTCGCGCGATCGGCAGCACGCTGGATTTGAGTGTTTTGGGCCCGGGTTCAAATCCGGCTCGGACTTGTGTTTTGGAACGAAAGTTTTTATCAATCATTTTCGAACCGCAATTGAAAAAATATGTGTAATAATTGAAATTTACGAAAAATATGAATTAAATGTATGTATTGTAGAATATAAGTGCTTTTTTAACCACGAAATTTTGCATGTTTAAATATATTATATAAAAAAAAAACAACAACAACAAAAAAACTCGCATATTTATGTTTATAGACCAGAAATTTTTTGTTGTTATTTAAAATTATTTACAGTTATTTCAATGAATAATCTACTATTTTTCGCAGAGAAATAAATTAAAACATGTGATATAAATGCGTGAATAATTATATTATTTTAATTTTGTTTCTCTATGAAAATATTTCGAATATTTGATGTTTTATTAATACCTCTTTTAAAATTCTTAATATGACTTTTTTTATTTCGGATTTTTGGTTTTGTAATTATTCCTATGTATTAACTAGTTTCAGCAATTCAATATATTTTTAGAACTTATTTTTAAGCACAAAGACAGTTAGACAGTTACTTTAACTAAAATCATAAGAATCCAAAATTTAAAAAATTCAAAAGTTAAAAAGCGAGTTGGTAAAAAACGATACATTTATTTCACTGTGAAAAACAGTAGCTTATTTTACGTAATTAACAGTAAATAAATATTAAAATTAGCTTAATTTTATGGTCTATAAAAGTTCCAATTGATTTTTTTTAGTTTGTTATTATTATTATTTATTTATTTTATCTTTACTTTTCATTAAATATATAAAACATGCCAAGATTCGCACTTAAAGTTGTATTTATATAATTAAACTGCATCATATAAAAATATTAAACAAGGAAAAAAAAATATTTCTGAAAGAAATTACTACGTAGACACGTATTCTAATTAAAAATCAAGAATCCCAGACTTTAACAATCATATTAAAAATATAAAAACAAAATGAAAATAATATATTTGTTCACTTATTTTAATTTATTTCTCTGTTAAAAATTGTTTATTCATTGAAATAACTGTAAATAATTTGAAATAACAACGAAAAATTTCTGGTCTATAGATATATGAATATGCAGGGTTTTTTTTTTCCCGCTTTTTATTATAAATTTAAACATGCAAAATTTCGTAGTTAAAAAAGAACTTATATGCTACAAAACATACATTTAATTTATATTTTTCGTAAATTTCAATTATTATGCATATTTTTTCAATTGCGGCACGAAAATGATTGATAAAATTTTTCGTTCCGAAAAACAAGTCAGAGCCGGATTTGAACCCGGGCCGAAAAAAACTCAAATCCAGCGTGCTGCCGATCGCGCTACTCAACCGCTTGACAAAGAAGGAAATTTATCCGATTATGAACTGTAGCTTAAACTTTGCGACTTATTTTCTCAAGGCCCCCTGAAGGTTGCGCTTTATGACGCTCATATATTTATATACTAACTATACTCTATCGATACACAAATGTTCATCACATTCGGTGAGACCAACCTCGGATCCTCTCCTTGTCAGTTACAGAGTTGGTGATCCATGTTCCTGTTAACTTTGGGGCTGTTGATAAACTCGACTCGGAGGATGGTCTATTGTTTGTAAAAAAAAAAAAAAAAATGTTCAGTTAGGTGGCGCTGCAACGCCGTGAACAACTACAACTTTCACTCCTTAAATCCTTTCTGTGTTCAGAACACAGCAAAAAGTGGCTGCTTGATGGTTAATGTTTTTTATAAAGCAACCTTTTTGTCATTTAGGACTATGGTATTGCATCTTCATATCCCTGATATATATAGTTGCTCATATATACACAATATTAATATTTACAGCTTTCATATTTCGCAAGCTATAAATAGTACAGGATATTAAACATTGTTTATTTTAATTCCATGACACTAGTTTTTGACTTGAAATTGAAATAGTACTTTTATTGCTAAGTTTTTTAGTATGCCTCAAATGCGTCTTTAAGAATCAATTACCTTCCAAATGTCAGCGTATCATCTAGCACAAGTGTATGGTTGCTGCCGTACAAGGAAGTGACGGGCTGGAACTGGCTTCCTCCATCATACATATCCAGAGGGTAGAGATCCGTGGCCTGAACTTGGACAGAGCCCGAGCTGTCGCTCTTGTTGTCAACTTCGGGACAGTTGATGAGCTCGACTCGAGAGGATGGTCCGTTGTACAGTTTCTTTGTGGTCAACGAGGCTTGAGAACCTGGAACAGAAAAAAAAAATTAGAATTTTTTTGAGATTTTTCATCTGTTTGAAAAGTAGTGATGATTTTCTTAGCAAATATTTAATCATTTACAGTAAAACCTCCCTAAAGCGACCACTTTCCGTTCTAATAAAAATGGGTCGCTCCGAGGGGTGGTCTCTTAATGGAGGTCCTGTTTAAATCTAGATTTTAATTGTCGAAAAAATGTAAAATTTATACTAAAATTTATTTTTCACATTAGGAAAAAATATGAAAATTTAAGTATTAAAACAAAAGTTAATTACACAAGTTAATGAATACAGAGTGTAAAAAATGAATACATTGACCTTTGCTTTGATTTTACGGTTTTATCTTTTATAACTTTTATTTCCAAGTCCTTTCGAAGTTCAGTCAATAAATGCAATTTTTTTGGACGGGTACAAATACTGACGACTTCATTTATTTATTTATTTGAGAATTTCCTGACAGAACAGGGCACGGGAGTTTATTGACCGTCATCCTTTATATGTCATCAGAATTAAATTCATTGCCTAAAAAGGCACAAAGGGGTTTAAACACTTAAAAGTTACCGGAATAAAATATAAAAAATGTATATATAAACTTAGTTTAGAAGTTTGATGAATAATGTGCGCTCCCCGGAATTATTTTTCAAATAAAACCTTTGTCAAGCGACCAGGAAAAAACGGAATTTGTTTCATTTTCTCCAAAGAAATGGGTCGCTCATGGAGGGAGTTCAACTGGGATGGTCTCTGAATAGAGGTAAAACTAGTATTGAGCCTATGGTGATAAATTTCGTTCCATGAAACAATGGTCGTTTAGGGAGGTGGTCGCACAGGGAGGTTTCTCTGTATTTATTTACAGTTTACTTATTTGAGGATCTGGGGCTGTGACAGCGGGCTCTTCTTTTCAACATCCCGCAGGATTAGCCGATATCAATGGATATACAGGGTGTTTCAGCACAGCTGTTACAAAGTTTTAGGAGAGATAGAGTACACCTAGACAATGGGAAATCACACATCACTGCATGGTCGGAAATGCTTTCCTAGGGCAGTACTGACGACATGAAACAGAAGAAAGGAAGGACAGGAACAGGGTGAAAAAAACGTTTATTATTATTAGTAAGGCAAAAATGCTGGATAGTGCTGAAGAACTTGTTGCACGCATCTTAGCAGCTGCTGGGAAAGTTTGGGACAGGCCTGATATTTTCGAGAACATTAGATCTTGCATGAGCTGGAGATTTGAGACCTGCATCACATCCCGGGGTCGTAATTTCGAACACTTTCTTTGATGACGATCGCTGTCCCTCTTTTTGTTCTTCTTAGTTTTTTCCTGTACTAAGAATAATAACCATGTTTTCTCACCCTGTTCGTGTCCTTCCTTTCTTGAGTTTTCTGTCATCACTACCGCGCCAGGAAAGCGTTTCCAACCCTGCATTGCTATGTGATTTACCATCATCTAGGTGTACTCTATCTCCCCTGAAACTGTGTAATCGCTGTGCTGACTGTATATCATGATATACACCGAAGAGCCATTACATTATGACCAACATCCATCTACTATAACAATGCGCTTGCCCAGTTTCAAAACCACGGCGTGTGCGCGGCTTATCTCGGAGTATATGAAGCGCCCATGCATTCTATTTCAAAACATAGGGTGATTAGAGACATAATGGGAAAAGCAGCAGCTTTTTCAGACTTTGATAAAGGTAAAATCGTTATGGCTTGGCGACTGGAAACGTCGATATCGGAAACGGCGCATTGGGTGGGCTGGCTGTTCATATGCAGTCGTTGTAAACATGTATCGAAAGTGATGTATAGATGGTGAAACGACAAGTCTTCGGCCAGCGGTGTGTCGCCTGCACCGCATTGATTCCAGAGGAGAGCGGAGATTATTACGCTTTATTCGTCGTGACCGAAGAGCTGCAGCAGCTACAACAGTGGCGACTCAGACAGTGTTTCTCAACGCACAGTACCGCTTGCACTATTGTGTATGGGCCTACGCAGCCGGCGGCCAAAGCACGTTCTTGCGCTGGCAGCACATCATCGCCAGCAGCGCCTACAATGGGCCCATGAACATCAGAATTGGACCATAGAAGAATGGAAGAAAGTAGCATGGTCCGATAAATCACGTTTTCTGGTCCATCACATCGACGGGCGCGTGCAAATACGCCGCTTTCCAGCGGAAACCGTGGCTCCCGGAGGCACAGTTAATCGGAGAACAGCCTGTGGCGGCTATATTATCGTGTGGGCGATGTTTTTATGGAGCACATTAGGACTCATAATCCCCATAGAACAATATCTGACGTCTGTGCACTACCTGAACATCGTTGCAGACCAGGTGCACCCATTCATGACAACAGCGTTTACGGCGGGATATTGCATTTACCAACAGGATAATGCACCATGCCATACGGGTCAAATCGTCAGGGGGTGGTTCGAGGAGCGTTCTAGTGAGTTTCAAGTCATGTCCTGATCTCCAAATTCACATAACATGAATCCAATAGAACATTTGTGGTTCGACCTAGAAATCCAATTTCGTGTTGCCACGCTACCACCTTGCAATGCGCGAAAATTGCAGGACCGGTTGGTTAGCGCTTGGTACCAGATACCTCAGACTATCTATAAGAACTTTGTCGAGTTTATATCACGTCGGGTGTTGGCGGTTTTGAAGGTGAAAGGTGGTCCTACGTCGTATTAAACAGGTGGTCATAATGTAATAGCTCTTCGGTGTATATCCGATATTTATTTACAAAATATGTATTTCATGTTTGATATTTTCATATATGTGATATACATTTTTCAAAATATCATTGTGCATGATATTTTTGATATTTTCAGTCAAAACAAATGAAATGAATTTTTCAATTGTTATTGACTGTGTTGTTTTGTAGACAATGAACTTAAGTCTCTGGCAGTGGCTTTTTTAGCCAAAGAAGAAAACAAATATCTTTTCCACGCTTTATGTTTCGAGTTTGATTTGTAAATCTAGAACAAATAATTATATGGGACATTATCACCTTAGAACAGCCCTTGAAAGATAAACTGTCTAATGTAGATAAGCCGTTATGTACAAGTTAACGCTTATGTTATTATGTCCGTTATGTACAAGTACACTTATGTTATTATCATTAGCCTTCATTAGAAATTTTTTTTTATGTTTTTTGTTTAGTTCAGCTTAAATTAAAAAACATGTTAGGGAATAAAAAAAAGCTTAGTTAGGGAAAAATGTTCAATTTTTTCAATTAAAAAAAAATTATTTTATGCCTAAAATTTTGTTCTATAAAACATAAAATTTTGTTCTTACTTGATACTGAATTCTATAGTTTGTTTTTTAATGAGTGTAAAAAGCAAATTTTCAGTAAAAAGAAAATAAAAATAAAATTAGAATATTGTTTTATGAAGTTTTCATCTGCAATATGTTTTAATTTCTAATTTATATTATGTTTGAGAATATTTACTATCAGTAGTGAGTTGACTATTTTGAAAATTTCGGATAGGTATAAAAAACATCGATTATATATATAAAAAATATCGCATATATGTAAAAAAATATGGGATATATATCAAAATATCGAATATTTTCGAAAATATGATATTTACGAATACTGATATCCCTCCACCTTAGTTTCAATACCACCACTGGCGGGAGAAGCAAACAAGAGCTTTATCAGCCGGTACTGAGGTTGGCCGTACTTAAATTCACAATTTTCCCGTATACCATTCCTTTGCATTCAGCAATAAATCAGCATTTTCTTAGATAATATTAGTGAATAAAATAGTTTTTTACAGATGTTCTTTAATCGAGATTATTAAAAAGTACACAGTAATAACATGCATACAACATATAACACGCATAAAAAAAAGCAAGATTCACATTTTAACCCCTTAATACTCCATTTCCGATCAGAGGCATTAGTTAAAGAGAACACGAAAGAGCAATCAAGTTTCAAACATTTTTCTGGGAGCACGGCAGTGCGTCCGCCAAGTTCGCACAAGCCGTAAGCTACCTTTTCCTGAACCATTTCGGCATACTTTTCACCCCCTCATAACGTCGTTTTAGGGAGAGATATAGAAATTTTTCTTTTATACACATGTTCGTATAATCAAACTGAACTAAGGTTCCACAATTTCATGTTTCTGTATTTAGTAGTTTTCGAAATATTAAATTCCGAAAAAGCGCTTTTTTGTCACTGACTCACTTCGCATCATCAAATAACTAAGGTACTTCTAAAAGTCGTAGAATCATAAAATTTCACAAGTAAGTCGGGTTTGTAGCACAATTAACCAGAAAAATCTGAAAACACAGAATTTCCGCCTCTAAACCCTTAAAACAGGGGGTGTTGATTTGGCCGTAAACAGTTCCTTCACATTCAATTGCGCCAATGTTGGTCGCCAATACTCGATTACAGAGTTTTGAAGGGGTCACGTAATTTCAAGCAGAATAAAACTTTATATATATGCTTTTCCAAAGATGTTTGTTAAATAGAAAAAAATGAATATACCTAAAAATTTTAATCAGTATAGGTTATGATATATTCACGATATTAAAACAATAAAACATTTAACAAAATATAACCGCAATTCGGTATGTTTCCGATATAGTAGCCTTGGCGAAATAGAGAAAATAGCCTTGATGAGAAAAGAAATTTGATAATAACGTATTTTCTGGCAACCTATCTACTGTGTCATATACACAAGCAATTTTTTCCATATGTATACAATTTATTTAACCCTAGATCTACCGGGAATTTTATTCAAGTTTTAATAAAACGTTCTACACCAGAATTTTTATTTAAAAATATTTAACTTATTTATTTACCGTATTTTTGTCTGGTTTATATACTTAGTTTATTTTAAAGAAATTTCTGGTTTGAATGAATATTTTGTATGTACCTGTCGGGTCCAATGGACCCGTCTGGTAGACGGAGGGTTAATGTAAGGAACCCGTTTATTTATTTTTATATACCAACATAAATAATTTGTATATAAAAAACAATATTTTATACGTGTATAAATAAGATGTTTATATGTATATAAATACGTATATAAATAACATAAGTTCATCAGGTTTGTTTTCATAGTTGTTTATATCATTTGGCAACATATCTCAGTTTCTGAAGTCCGAATTGCGCCAAGATTTTTAAAAAACGCCAAGATCCCTATAGTGGAAAAATATCCTAATTCTCATATGAAAGTTTAAAAATCTGCTTTTAATTAAATGAAATGTGTAACTAATAAAGCTGTCTTTAACGATGTACGACAGATGCGGTGTCCGAAGTCCGCTGCTAATGTTATTATATTTTATTATTAGCCTACTTACTGTTAATTTATTGTTAATTTTAAATCTGTAAAAGAAAGATTATAGTTATAGATCAGATAGATATGTTGGTTGCCAAAACTCGATTACAGAAAATTAACCTGAGTTATAAAGGTGTTACATGATTTCAAGCTGAATGAAATTTTATATGCTTTTACAAAAATCTTAAGGCAAATCTTTCAGTTTATCTGTCCATATTTCTATCTTTTACTTCCTTAAAACAAAGTTTATTAAAGACCGGGAGGCGTCTGCACAGATCATCACCTCATCGAGTTGACAGCTGAAATTTTAGGACTAGTTAAAAATCGATTAGCGTGTTAAAATGTAACTGGTCTGCAAAGTCATATCTTTGTGGAAACCACCTACAGACCCGATTTTACCGGTTAATTGGTGGATTTTCCATTGTGTTTTCCTGCACCCATTCCTCCATGTCTCCATACTTTTGGATGCAGGAAAATACAATAGTAAACCTATCAGTCACCCACTAAAATTAGGTCTTGAGGTTGTTTCTACCAAGATATGACTTAACAGACCAGTTGCATTTTAATGTACTAATCTAGTTTTAACTAATCCTAATATTTCAGCTGTAAACTCGATGAGGTGATGGTGTGTGCTGACGCCTCCCGGTCTATTAAAAATGTCGGAATTCTAATCTCAATAGCACTCTGGTCAATCTGGCAAATATCCCTACTATTTATGGAACACTATTCCTTTAAGTGCGGTTTAGTGATCTTAAAGAACTTTATACATATGCATCATACATATTATACATATGCATATAATACGTAATACATTTGCATCATACATATTATAGGTATGTGTATAATAAATAATACATATGCATCATTATGACGTCAGAACAAACAAAACATTTTTTGTCGCCAAATTTGAGAATTGACATGATATATTACCAAATTTGGTGACACTTCGCTAAATGTCGCCAAGCTTGGCGAGTATTTGACGTTTCTGGCTATTTTTCAATGAGTTAATTATTAATGGGAGTCATCTATTTATATTTTTCCGCATATCATCTGAATAGTTAAATAATATAACGTACGGATATTTCCAAAGTGCCAGTAGTTTCGTCACTGCACAAAACCTCTGCTATTGTTAATATATTGTACTGTTATTATACTTACTGTGACTATGTTGTTAATCTTTACTCTGCTGAAACTTCTGTATTATATAAATAGAATTTACAAAAACTATTAAAGCACCGAAACTGACAATTCTCCTTATGATTATTATAATTTTATAATATGTAACCTGTTAATCGATATGTACCATTAGAAGGAATCTTCTATAATCCGGTTCCTCGCATTTTAGTTTTCAGGTTTCGAATAAAATTAGCTAAAAACTTAAAACCATGGCAAATTGGCTAGTTCTTCAACACGATTAGATGAGAAGAATGATAGATTTTCAAATGGATCATAGCAGTGAGCCCGTGCACCTTATATTCCTCCGTAATCGAGTCTATTGAAAAGGTTAGCATGAAACAAAAAGATATTAGCATCAATATGGTTTAATGTAATGCAGATATTATCAAAGGATTTAATAAGAATCATTTCACTTGTACCCAATCGTATCAGTTAAAATACAATAATTGGCAGTGAACCCAATTAGAAAAGATTATTTAATACGATTAAAAATTTCCGCATTAGAGAACGAATCGTAACTGATAAGGAAATATGCATAAGTGAGTTAAGAGATATTTGTCATGAAAGAATGAAATACATAACAACACAAAATATATGATGTGCTTCCATGATCGTAAAGAGTTCTTGATTTCTCTATCAAAAGCTTCCGACTTGGCGAAAGAATGGGCAAGTAAATTAAAATATGAATAACAGTAACATGATGCAACGTTTAACATGCAATTAATAGAGTATATACTGCTTGCTAGAGGCAGCTAGTACTTTAATATAAAAAGAAATAAAGTATGAATTTGTAAAGCTCAATAAAATAAATTTTGGTATTTTTATGCTAGCCGGGCGCGAGTGGCAAATCGCCAAATACTGTTCCCAACTCTATTGTTCATTGCATTCATTTCATGTAAAAATATAAACTTTTCAGTCATCTCATTTAAAATAGATGCATTTCCCTCATATTATTTAATAGAATATTTAACATAGAAATAAATAAATAAATAAATAAATAAATAACAAATAATAACATAAACCAAAATAGTTTATTTGAAAATCAAAGCATTGGTTCTAATTTACACATGTGAAAAATGAAAACTACTATTGGCGAAAAAAACAAAATGCTAATTAGGAGATTTGCTCCCGGCTAACATAAAAGTACTGAAATTTAAGTTTTTTTTTTATATTAATATAGCTTAGAAAAAAACTAGAAAAAACATACAAAAAGTAGTGATATCCCAACAAAAAGTTTTCGGTAAAAAAAAAAAAGCGCCAAGTTCTCCTTAATGTTTCGGCCAGAAAAAGTAGTGATATCTGAAGTTCGCACAAGGGCACAAGTTAAAAGCCAAACATCCCAAATCTTTCATTGAAAATGGCTTCCTGCGACTTGGCCGTTAATGCCTTCGAGAGGGTTTTTCAAATTTTAAAGTATGTACAAATAAGCTACATGACAACTACATTTTTTGATTATTTTAGGCATTTTGTGGCACAAAGTACAGAAATAAAATACACATTTTAAAAAAGCATTTAAACCACTTTAAATGCTATGTCTATTTAAAAGCTTAGAAGTTAAATATAACAAAATACTTGCATTCAGAAGGTAATATCCCTAATTTCTAAAACATAATTAGTATCAGCTTTTAACAGTTTATACATCGAATACCTCTTAATATATGCAGACAAACTATAATAAATGTTCAAACGGAAAAAATCTCTTTCGTCAATGCACAAGATTTCAATATTATACAATAAAATATAATGTAACATATTGTAAGATTTGAAGAAAGTAAATTTTGTTTTATTTCTTAGGTTTTACGTTAATGACTTTAGCTTTAGACCGTACGAAATGGCAATTAAACCACATGTGGACTAAATGATCTATAATCAAAACTATTGTTTGTTGAAATTGAATGGTATTTATCAGAAATCTTTTACTTATAATGTCTTTATGTGAATTTGCCTCTTTGCATACTAATATTAATTTTAATATTTAAATAATTCATAAATGCGAAATTTCCAATCATTAATTTTGAAATGCTGTAGAAGGCATTAACGGCCAAGTCGCAGGAAGCCATTTTCAATGAAAGATTTGGGATGTTTGGCTTTTAACTTGTGCCCTTGTGCGAACTTCAGATATCACTACTTTTTCTGGCCGAAACATTAAGGAGAACTTGGCGCTTTTTTTTTTTACCGAAAACTTTTTGTTGGGATTATCATTATTTTTTTCTATAATTTCTTATTGTTATTTGAATGTTTTAATTTGTTTTTACCAATATATTAATTATTTCATATAAATAAATTACGACAGCAAAAATATTTCTCTGAAGGTTTGTAGAAAATTTAATTCAACTAGGGAATAGGGGAACAGAAAATCTGAATTTGTTATGCCTAACAAAAGAACTTTGCCCCCATCATGCAAAATCTGAAACAACGATGCTGATTCCGTGTATTCACTCTAAAGCCTTCTTCTTTAGGTTTGTTCTATCCACCCCTTGAAATTCGTTTATAGAATTTCCTGTATTTTAATTCCAGCAATTATATTACGTAACACAATTATCTAAGGTACTTTAAAGCTGTTCTCAACTGCTCTGCTCAACAAGCGCAAAACGTTTTCACACATTTACAAATTTATTTTTTAACGGAAAGATATAAAATTGGAAGTCCTGACTAGGGAAGCGATTTGGAATCAAACTGTGTTTTCCATTTTTTTGATAAATAAATTACTTATTGAGTTAATAACGCGACAAAGACGTTTTTAACCCTTCCTTGAGTGATTATGCTTCTTTCGCACGGAAATTCGGTTCAAAACGCCCCCCACTTTGACACTATTTTCTGAAAGATCTATTGCGTTTGAAACAAAAAAAACAAAAAAAACAAAAAAAAAAAAAAAAAAAAAAAACGGAAAACACAGTTCGATTACATAATTTCTGAACAACAACACCTGCTAGTTTCATGCATTTCCGAACAAAAATAAATTAAAACTTATGTCATAAAGTTGTCCTTTTGGATTTGAGAACAGCCTTAATAAGAATTACAAGAAAGAACTGGGACAATAGTTGAGAAACTCTTCTGCTACGAGCTACGATCCGCAGCTGATCAGTACGGGATACGCTGTAGGTGAGCTTTCGTGTCTTGACCACTGGCTTGTTACGTCTAGCTGTACAGCTACACTTTCATCAAGTACAAGAATATCATGATGATGGTGGCATTGATTAGGTTGGCTGCTGCGATATGGGAAGGATAGCTGATGTCACGACCATTGAGCTTTAATATAGCTAATGAGAGCTAATTTCCTATACTTTAACATTGAAGCGAGTGGTCCCCGTATGAATACAATTTTGCCATAAATCTTTCACGCTCAATTTTGCTTTGAAAGAAAACTATGGCTAAATAGTCTCCCATTGGCGAAGAACTTACGCTCAGAATGGTGGGACACGGTTTTAGCAAACTAAGCAAACCATCGAGTTAGCCTTTCTGTTCTATATTAAAGCTCTGTCGTATTACTCATAACTGACAAAAATTGTATCTTTTAATTGGCCACATATTGTTCAAAAGAACTCAGGCTATTTGAATG
Source organism: Maratus speciosus (assembly GCA_963932465.1). Lineage (NCBI taxonomy): Eukaryota > Metazoa > Arthropoda > Arachnida > Araneae > Salticidae > Maratus > Maratus speciosus. Next base: position 47,418,238 of record OZ010795.1, on the reverse strand, counting down.
GTCTACGAATAAATCGCCTGCGAAACGACGAGTCAATCCGCCATGACGATTCCTTCAAAGATCGCTAAGGCAAAAATCTAATAGGTAGATTGATTTTGTTATTAGCGACAAGGGCAGTACATTATTCCGTGCACAAAAGGTGCTAAACCAAATGGAAAAAAATAAATAAAATGCCGGTTTATGGAGCACAGTTCCATTACCCAGTCTTGTTTCACGTCTCCACGGACGAAGGCAAAAGAGATAAAAACAACGACAAATTAATAATTTTACGTCGTTCACACGACCAGTTACAAGTTGGCATTGAAGTATGATTGGTCTATGTACAGGGTTGGCGAACCTTTTTATCGCCGCGTGCAAATTTTTCTTCCAAAAATATTTTACATGATCTTGACGTGCCAACTAATAACAAATTTAGTGGATTAAAAAATCATGAATAAAAATCTCTTATTAAGATTTTTTTTAAATGAGTATTACACAGTAATAATCTTAAAAACAATTATATTTTAGAAATTATTTTAAAAAAATATGTGATTAATTGTGTTGTTGCATCTTAGAATAAAAATAATTAATATCAGTTTCATACTCAGTTACAGAATGCAAACTGAACTGGATTTATCTGACAACTGCTTTTTATGTGATTTATTGAATTATTCATTTGTGAAAACACTGCTTTCCACCCATTCAGCCATAGGCGGAAGAACTATTATAAGGGCAAATGCCAGTTTCTTTAAATAGTTCTGAAAATAATTTCTGCGTTGTCATATTTTACCATTGGTACATTTAATAATGTGTTAATTTACGGTATTTTAAATAGCCGCAATTAAAATTCTGCAATTTCCAATTAATCCAATTTTGACAAGATCAGGTCATCTAAGTTTGTGTATTTCGTGCAATAACACCGTATATAGCTTTAGAGCCACAAGCAACACCGTGCCAAAACTATTCTTTCGCGTGCCACCTTTGGTACGCGCGCCATAGGTTCGCCGTCCCTGGTCTATGACATGTTATTCGAAGCTATATATATTTTTTACCTTGACCTCTGTCGTTTTGATTATATAAGGTGATACTTAAGGCCAATGTCAGACGGGCGTTTTTTTTTTTTTTTTGCTGCTTTTTTGCTTAAGTATTATCCATTCACAATGATATAGTATTGTGAATTGATAATACTTAAGCAAAAAAGCAGCAAAAACGACGCCCGTCTGACATTGGCCTTAATCTATGCACTACACAGTTCTAGGCACGATAGAGTCATAAGACAGAATGCACAGCACGTAGGAACAGGAATATTAACAACCAGGGGGACTCCACAAAGGAGCCTTTGCGAATCAAACCCTCTACCATCACGACAGCAGAAACGTGACTTAACGCGCTCCCCCATTTCCCCTCCGGCACGTACGCATGATAGAACATTGACAGGAACAGCAGTAAACAATGTTGTTACTAACACTGAGAGGGAAAAAAATGCATTAACAAAAACACTAAGTATACATGGAAAAATAATAAGTTAAGCTCTTCACGACGAGAGTCCTTTATACGTTTCATATAGAATGTTCAGAATCCTTGATTTTTTTTGTACCAGTAATTTCTAAAAGTAATTTTCTCAATTAATCACAGAATTCCTGAGATTATATTAGCCAAAGATTTAAGATGGAAAATACTGGTGATAAAGGATTAAAAATTCTGTACAGGACGCTCGTTGCGAAGAGGTTAACAATCCGTAGTATTAGGTTAGGGAAAATGATTACCATAAAGAACTGGTGCCAGAGTTGAGAAAGTCTTCTGCGAAGATCCATAGATGGAATGACTGTACGTGGTTGGCTGTAGATGCGCTTTCATGTCTTGATCTCTGGCTTGCCTCGTCAGCTTGCTGTACAGATACACTTTCCTCAAGTACAGGAAGATCATGATGATGGTAGCGTTCACGAGATTGGCGGCAGCGATGGTCGTGTCCCTGTAGGTAAAGGGAAAAATTAATGGCGGACACTGACCATAGTGCTATTTAAAAAAAAAAACAGTGTCTTTGTCTATTAAAAGTTAAAACAATTATCTGCAGCGGCCACCCTATGGCCACTTTTCCTTTTTGAAAATTTACCAAAGGTGCATTGGTTCCAAAAACAATGATCTATTTTCTCACCATATTGCTTCTCAAGAGATTTGCAATCCATTTCCTCTTCTCGTGACTACACAAAAGCCAATCTTTGCTGACTTTTTATCTTGCTACCCCAAACTGCACAATTTGTTAGCCTATCGTTCGCAGTTTGTGCGAACTCTTGGGAATGGTAGGGTTGGAAAATGATTGGTCTGAGCATGATTCTAACTAGCAAACAGTTGAGCTTTTGTTGGCAAATGGTTAGTTGGCCAGTGGTGCGGCAAGGCGGACATTTTTTACTGTGGGCCAACGTGGAACGACAATCCACCAACACATATCCAACATTCGCCCAACCATTTTTTGCTACTTGGGACTGCTATTCTATGAGAGAAGTAACAATTTTCTTGCATGCAATTCGTGATTCTCTTCTTGCTGGTTTCAATATGTTAATATTTATTTGAGATATTTAATTTTAGATTCATGATAACAGAAATTATAACAAAAGTTATCGTTTAGCCATTTTAAATAAAAAACGACCACTAATTTAAAAAAGTGAATTAAATTGCTACTGCTGGTCACTGGCCAGAGACAGATAAAGTCAAAGGGAGGTCCAAGGTCTGGAATTCATTCAGAGACTTTTTCTTATGATGTTACAAACTATTTAACGGCTTCGTTTCATTAGAATACATTTATAAATATATATAACACATATTTAGATAAATATATAAATTATAGTATATATATTTTAAATATTATCTAAAAGTAAAAATATTGTTATTAGTATATTATTATCAGTACAAAGTCAAAACAGATTTTAAATGACAGCTTTAACCCCATCGGGACCGGTGTCTTTTACATAAATTTTATTCAGTTGGCACTGCTTTAAAAAAAAAAAAGTTACGTTCAATTACATAATTTTCGAAAATGCTCCAATTAAATAACACAAATATTACATTTTTTCATTACTGGTGCCACACACATATTTTGTATGGGCTGTTTAAAGGTGCATATACGCACCCATGGTCCCGAATGGTTTAAAAACTGAATTTGGGGGTCCAAGGTCCACGACCCAGTTGTCCTGCGCTTTAATCAAGCCCTGCATTGGCTACCCCACTTTTGCCGTTTATTCTACGTTCAGAGTAAACCATTATGAATGTTAACTTGAATTTTTTAAGCGGGAGACCCGGAACTTGACTTAACTTCTCCATGCATTCATATGGTAGTTGAGAACATTCACTTGTGACTTTCTAACCATAAGTAATCAAGTCTGAAAGAGATTTTACCTGTAGTGAGGCGACAGCTGTGTGGAAAGGATTGTCCAAGCCAGCCAGACGACAGCCACTAGGATTGCGCAGGCGCAGATCCATCTGGACTCGCGATTATTGTCTTGACATTGCCACGTGAGGAGGGCGAACAGTGTCGTGATGGCGAGCAGAAGCATCACGTAGATGAGAGAGACGACTAGGCCTTCTTCGAATGTGGTCGGAGGAGCACATCGCCATACTTGTTCGTAAGCTCCTGTTTTGGGGGGCATGAGAATGAGCCACGCGGCGGAAAGAACGATCTGAAACAAGTAACGATTTATTAGCTTTATAAGATTACTATTCGGAAATAGTACTCGATATAGGAATTTCTGAAATAAAAACAGATGTCGAGTCACACTCGACAAAGGAGTGCAAAGGATTAAGGTATGTATGGGCACATTTTGCCTTACCAAGATCACATTACAGTTTCTTGTTCTTTTAATACTTTACCAACACAGTTAAAAAGTGTTTATTAATTCTGTTTGCTTGTCCGTCTGTCCGCTCTCTAATCGCGTGCATATAGTCGGATTGCCATGCAACTGATATATGTTATCGAGGTCTATCATGGCATGTTCGGTATTGAAAATGAAGTGTGTAGCATTCATAGTTCGTTTATAGCAGTGGTTCCTAATCTTTTTTTGGTCGTGCTCCACCTAAGCATTTCTAAAATCATGATGTCCCCCCCCCCCCCTCCCTTCTATATCATATAAATTTTGTGACATAAAAAATGAACTTTCATTTTCCCGGATGGATCGGAAAATAGCGTTAACTCTGATAAGTGATTTCACATTTTTTAATTTATCAAAACCATATTTTTTTATTACAAGTATGCTTTTAACCTAACTCCATGAATGCAGTGATGCCATGGATCTTCGCATTTACATCTACAAAAGTTTTAATGTTTTTTGGCAACTTACCTCAAATTTAAAAGTGATAAATAGTCTACATTTTTATTTTCGTAAAACTTCTTGAAATCTCTGGTAATTTGTATTACATCTGATAGAATTGATGCATTTTATAATGGATTTTAGTACTTCATTAAGAATAAGTGATATTTGTTTATCGCCAAGACTGTATGGATAACGTAATTCACAAGTAACATTTCCGGATTCACGCTTTTATCCACTAGAACCGCCGGAAATTTTACTCAAGTGTTATAAAAATAGTTTACACCAGAATTTTTATCAAAGACTATCTAACTTATTTAACTTATTTCTTCGTGGTACATATTTAACATATTTTAGAAAGAAATTTCTGGTTCGAATCGAAATATTTTTATTTGGTACCGGTCAAAATGACCGTTATGGCGGTTCTAGTGTTCAGTTACTATTTTTCTTTCCTCTCATGACATATTTCTTTGATGGGCTTTTTTGCCCAATATTATTGTCTGGGCACCGTGTTTTCTCCAGTTTTAAATTTTAAAATGCATATGTCATGAATGTCATATTCTGTATGCAGAATATGGTCTGCAGAAGAACCATAAGAAGTTTACTTTCAACCCTTTCCTTCCGTGATGCGCACGGGGTTTTATGCATCTCACTTAGATTATTCAAAACATTTTTTAGATTAAACATGCCCAAATAGTCAATTTTAGATGTAGGTACCCTTCAAAATTTCATATGTGAAATTTCCTTCAGGGGGGTTAATTACACTATGAATAGATGTACAAGTTTTTTTTAAATAAATAGTAAAAAAAAAAAATGTAATTTGCTAAAATAGTATTAAAACCAGAAAAATTATATGATTTTTAAATATATATAAAAGGTGTCAAATTATGCAAAAAAAAAAAAAAAAAAAAAAAATGCACATAATTAATCCGGTGTCAGTGCATTTTTGAACTTTTAAATGGGATCGTTTCAAAAATTAATTTTTATTCAGTCATTTTTAATTTTTTTTCATCTATTATTTCTATTTTTAGATTAAGACACTACTTTCATTATAAAAAAAATTACAGAAATTTTTTAATAAGAAATCTGAAATTGCCCCCCTGAAAAGTCAGATTGCCCCCCTGTGGGGCATACGCCCCACGTAGGGAACCACTGGTTTATAGGAATACTCAAAACAATTCCGTTACATCATGTTCTATGGTGGAAAAATTGTTTTCACTGTTATTTGAATGATGTTATTCAAACATATTGAAATTGACATGCATCATCAAAAGGTGCTAACTGTAGAATAGGGTGCACATAGCATTTGTGTTCATTTACAGGGATACACAAAATAATTTGGTACAGTACCTGTCTATGAGGGATAATGACTGGAAGTGCATTTTCAGTTCTGGTATGCACTTTTAAATTTATCTAATATTTTGCAGATTACTGGGTTTATATAAATTCTACAGATCCTATAAAGGTCTTCACAAAAGAATTCGAGTGCATTCCTGATTATTGATGGAAATTGCTGAAAGGGCATTTTCAGCCGTTATGCGTTTCCGGACTGAATTAAATTTTACATATTATGTAGTATACAGGGTGTTTCATAAAAGATGGGTAAAACTTTAAGAGGTGTTAGTACACATCAAAACAAACAATTTTCATGAAAGAATGTATGGTCGTAATTAAAACGCAAAGGTGCTAGAGGGAGTCAAAGTAGATATTCAGCGTTGCCAGTGGGCTACTTCTTTTTAATTCAGATTTATTGATTGGCACTACTTTTTTGAAATGGTAAAATTTCCCTCGTTTTAGCTTTAATTAATATGTCATTCAATAAGGCGAATTTTATCATTTCAGAAAAGTGGTGCTAATCAAGAAATCTGAAGTAGCCCACTGGCAAAACTGGATATGTTTTTATGCGAGGCAAAAACAAGCAAAGAACGAATAATTGAAAAAGCATGGTGGGAATCTCCTCTCCGTAGAATCGTTGAGTCTCTGACACATTTCCATTTGCAGTTCCGTAGGTAAAATGCATATCAGACTTTTCACTATTAGTGAAGGGCAACATCTTCCGTTACTTTCCTACTGCGATTGACAGTTGCACACTCGGATCAGTAGCTTTTATGTACTAATTGAGGCAAAATTTAGCATACGCGTTCTTCTTCTTCCCCATATCACATGCGCAGGCTATTAGTGCCATTCTTCTCGCGATAACTCCCAATAGGAATGAAGCTTTAACGTTTGCATGGACCAAGTCAGTGTTGCGAGTAGGCTACTTTTTTTTTAAAATTCAAATTTTTTTTATTGCCGCCGGTTTTTTTAAATTGATAATCCGCCTTGTTTTCACCTTATTTAATCTGTCATTACATAAGGCGAATTTCACTGTTTCAAAAAAAAAAAAAATGGTGGCAATCAATAAATCTGAATTTTAAAAAAGTATCCCACTGGCAGCACTGAACAAAGTTTCCAAATGCGCCAGCACCTTTGCGTTTTATTTCCGACCATGCATTCTTTGATGAAAGTTGTTTGTTTGGATGTGTACTAACACCTCTTAAAGTTTTGCCCATCTTTTATGAAACACCCTGTATATATACTAACATATAGATCGTATACAGAGTTGCACAAAAGAATTCGGATATTTTTCGGATTCTAGATGATAATGGCTAAAATAGGTTTTCAAATATGTTACACGTTTTCCAAACTGTTCACTTAAACATAATTTTTAACCTTATTAAACTGTGAAATTTTGTTACAATGTTCTGAATGTGTTGGAAAGGGTTTCTTGATCTATGCCTTACACATGATTTTTATTTCTTGTTGACTATGTTACATATTTTTATTTATGGTGGCTAATGTATAAGTGATAAAAGTAATTTAAAATGCCGTGATACCTGAATGATGACTAAGCCGACGGCTATGACGAGGAGTCCCGCAGGACTGGACAGTCTTGTTCCGTCGCTCAGTATGCGACTTCCGTTGTATCCCATCAGGCGCCACGTGTTCATCACTTTCACCAGCATACCCGAAAATATGACGGCATAGGCCAGGCCCAGGCCGAACCGCCTGATTCCACAGGTTCCTTCCGTGGGCGACAGAATGAACGCAAAGTTCACAGAATACAGCAACAGAAGTCCAAACAGAATCATGTAACCCAAAACCTGTAAAATGAAATGGTATTGTTCGATGAGAGACGGCGTTATATGAGCCATGAATGCAAATTATAAACTAAGACATGAACTAGGATTCTCTAAAGTTTAAGGAGTCAAGGAGAAAACTATTATAGTCCATTTTTGTTAAATTTGATGCGACAATGCCATCTCATAGCTTAAAAGGCATACTATCGTTTGGAAACCTTTGATCGAGACAAAAAATATAGCCTTTTGAAACGCTTATAAGCTGAAAAACACACTTGAAGATAAACTTATGCACTGTGTAAGATGAATCGTTCACACGCATAAACAGAAAAAACGATGGGATAACTAGTTTATAATATCATCGTTTTTACACCCGTTTTTGATCTTTTGAAAAATGCATACTTTGCATTTGTTGCTAATGTAAGCATATATTTATTTATAAGTAGAAAAAAACAACATTATTAGCACCAGAACTTTTTATCTTATAGCTATGACTTCAAGTAGCTCTTTAACCAGAAGTCACAAGGGGTAAAACCTGGAGAGATTGGAGGCCATTCGTGCTGAAAAGAGAGACTCAGGGCACGTGTATCTCCAAATGTAGTCCTCAGGCTTGTCGTGAAAGGAGAAACGATGTGGAGAGGCGCTTCATCTTGCATGAATGTTATAGACCGGGAGTCGGCAGTACAGACAATCACCTCATCGAGTTCACATAAGAAATTCTATTATTAGATAAATCTTGATTCGCATATTAAAACGCAATTGGTCTGCCAAGTCCTATCTTGTAGGAAAACACCTGAAAACCCGATTTTAGCGGCTGATTCGTAGGTTTACCATTGCGTTTTCCTGCACCTAAAGGTATGAAAACAAGGAGGACTGGGAGCAGTAAAATACAATGGTAAACCTACAACGTATTTCCTGGTGGCAATATCATATTCTCACCAGAAATATGTCACGCTACCAAAAATTAGGTCAATTACAGCACCAGGGACTGTATTAAAACTGGATTGCGAGATGAACGTATACACAAGGCAAGTTAAATAAAAAATTTGCAATAAAAGAGCAAAAAAATTACCGTCGTTCCAACTGTTATGGGGAAAGACATGAGGAAGTACAGGGCACAAATAATTACAAGCACCATTCCGAGGACAGATAAAGCTGTAACTATAATCCCCCACACCGTCTGGAAGTTGGCGTAGATCGGCTGGCCTGGTGTCACAAATGCCTGGTGCACCACTCCTAGCTGGCTGACACAGTTCTCGCACTCCTCCTTGCACAGGGATTTCGGCACATTGTCGCTAGAGAAACGTACCAGAGAGTCGTTGATGTAGATCATGTTGTCTTTCCAGCTACCGATCTACAAATACAGAGCAAGTATTAATTTTTGGCAGCACTGTAGAAAAAAAAACTGTTTGCCAAGGAAGCCAGTAAAAAAAGGTTTATTTTACGGAAAAAATCTGTAATTATTACAAAATTTCTGTTATTTTTACAGATTTTTCCCGTGAGATCGTAAAAGTACAGATTATTTCTGTAAAAGAAACAGTGCTTTTACAGCGTCCTGGCTGACAGTTTTGTTCTGTAAAATCAACATATTATTTATTTATTTATTTTTATTTATTTATTTATTTTTATAGTAAGTAGATGTAATTCGCTACATAAGTATGGTCTCATGTTTAAACTTGTTACTTTCCGATGTATTTCTGAATTCGTTTTTACTCGGCCTTAAAATTGGCCGATACTCTTATTCAGAAGAAAATTAATAGATCAGTTTAAACCACGTAACCACATGCCCACCAATTTCCCACCAACCAATCAAAATTACCGATCTTTTAGCGCTCAACCAATGAAAGTGGCGAAACCCTGGAAAATTGGAAGGCAAACAAAAAAACATTCACGAGGTTGTCAAGATGTTGCTAGGGTGTGATGTCAGTTGAAACTGATTTATTAAACAGTTTTCTAGGCAAAGACAGAAGATTTAGGAGAATGCTGTCAACGTGGGAGTTTTGAACCGATGCGATAGTGATGGAAAGAGGAAAACTGCCGTCATGAGACAACAATCGCTCATAACTCAAGATGTAATTAGCTTATCGAAAAATGACAAAAAAATATTTGATTTCATATCCTTTCAATAGCTGCAAATGTCTGAGGCAATACTTGCAAGTGTACATGGCTGCACAAAAGATCTGGAGTACATTAACGGAAATTGCTGAAGGGGAATTTTCTACTGTGCTATGAGTTTTCTAATTGAAATAAATTTTAGAATACAATCTAGCGCATATACTACTGTTCTATAGATCCTATACAGGGTGCACAAAAGAATTAGGATATTTTTTCCAATTATATAGTATAGTAATTGCTGAAATTGTGTTTTCATATATGTTATGCATTTTCCATAATGTTTACTTAAACATCAGCTTCCATCTTATTAACTTGTGATGTTTTGTTATAGTATGAATGTGTTGGAAAGCGTTTCATAATCTATTCTTGACGCATGATTTTCCATTCTTGTTCAAAAGATCATTGACACTCTCATTAAAGCTGTTCTCAAATCCAAGAGGGCAACTTTATGACATCAGTTTTAATTTATTTTTGTTCGGAAATGTATGAGACTAACAGGTGTTGTAGTTCTGAAACTATGTCATCGAGCTGTTTTTTCCGTTTTTTTTGCAAACGCAGTAGATCTTTCAGAAAATAGTGTCAAAGTGGGCGTTTTGAACCGAATTTCCGCGCAAAAGTAGAATAACCCCTCAAGATAGGGCGAAAAAAGAGTTTGTCACATGATCAAAATCGTTTATAACTCAATAGGTAATTTATGGATCCAAAAATGGAAAACACAGTTCGATTCCAAATCGCTTCCATGGTAAAGCTTTCCAATTTTATATCTTTCCGTTAAAAAATGAATTTGCAAATATGTCCAAACGTTTTGTGCTTGTTGAGAAGAGCAATTGAAGAGCTAAGTGGAAAAACATGTTAAGTAACAAAAATTACATTTGAAAAAATTTGAAGTGAAAGTTTTTGTTGTCAATTTTAATGATTTATTTTCTGTTTGATACCATGTGTTTAAAATATTAACAGGTGTGGTACTAAACTCTCTCAGAATAACTTATTCATATTTAATTCTCAAATATTAAAAATTATTCATATTATTGACATTATTTAATATTAAATTATTAAATGTTAATGAATAATGTCTTAAATATTCAAGACTAAATAGAATTTTAGTATTTTAGCTTCACCATGTGATAGGATACCTCATAACGCTTTCATTCAAAAGATAATTTTTTTTTTAGAAAATGTAGCATAACATGTTCATCCACTCAGCTCTTCAATTGAGAACACCCTTAAGATGCAGTAAACTCCCGACTATCCGGCCTAATGTGGCGGAAGGGTAGGCCGGATAACAAAAAAGCCGGATAGGCCGGAGTTCTATAAATATTTACTCATTTCCTGCACCCCCCCCCCCCCATTATATTAAAAACACATGTTACACATTTTAAGATAAATTTTATATATACAGCACACACAGTTTCAAAACAAGCAAAAAATTAACGTTAAACGTAAACCTAATTCGTAAAACAAATGAGTAAATCTTTTTTTACTGTTTATTAATAAATGATTGCACAAATATGAAAAGTTGTGCATAAGATAAGAGTCAAAACTTAGTTTTTAGTTTTTGAAAAAAGCAGTTGATAGATGACTGTTTCACCCTGTTAGCCCTCTTCCGCTACGGCAGTGTCCCTCCATTTACGCAAGCAGATAATATCAGCTGGCGTCGCTTCCTCCTGCTGACTCTTAGTTTCTCTTCCTTAGTCACTACAACCTTCTTTCGTTTATCACTCATTTCGGTAATCTTCAACAAATAAGCACGAAGCACACCTAAAGACTAGACGAAAGCAACCAGGATAAGCGGAAAATAACGTCCGCGCACTTGTTAACATCTGTTGCAAAGCTGATGAATCAGGTTATCAAGCCTTAAGGCTGCGCACGCACCATCTTTTTAACTGTTATCAGTGTCGGCTTCGTTTTTTGTGGCCACGCGTTGTCTTTGATTTTTAACGACTTTAGCAGGAAAGGGACTGATGTCCGGCAAAAGAGGAAACCTTTTCTTCAAGTAGAGTCGAGCTCCTTATCTCCTGACCCATTGTTAATTCCCCTCATTCTTTTGTGAATAAACCGCAGATGGGTTCAGAATAAAAGATTTTCAAAGAAAACTAGAGAAGTAGGCAAAATACGCGTCTGTACGCAGCCTAACTCTCCTCCTCCCTTCCTGTCTGCCTCTGCTATTGCATTCTGCAATCTCTTCTTGCTATTTCTTGTCATGTGTTAGCCCTTTCCTACGGACAAGAACCTGCCTGTCTCGGCTGTTTGCAATATTCCTCTTTTTTTTTTTTACTAGGTCGGATATTACGGAGGGCCGGATAGTTGGGAGTTTACTGTACTTTAAAACTTATTTTATTTTATTCTTATATATACTTTCAGTGCGACATTATTGAGATAGTTTATGATTTGGATTTTCGACTCTTAATCTAATTATGGAAATAGTGTTTTCTAAGTACCCGTGAATGCAAATTTATCCCGCTGGCGGATCCCGAATGATGCAGTATCGTGTAACGCGAAAACTATTGAGGGATCCACAGTCCACGTTTTATCCAACTTTTGGCGAGGAATATTTTACCAGTTCGTTCCCAACATATCTAATGTAAAATAAATATTTCTGCAATATTGGCCTATCATTTGCAAATATTTTCAATGATAATTAAACTTCGTGGGAAGTATTTCCACGAATAAGCAGTATTAGCGCAATATTGGATTCCAAAGTAACCAAATAGAACCAATATTGCTTTGGTACCAGACTAAAGCGCAGCTGCGAATTATCCGTTTTTAGGTGCGTTCGTAATTAGATAAATACGTAGCACCTATAGTCGTCGTTCAGCCCATCTGTATGTCCGCATATAACAGAGCAAAAACTACCCAACTGCATGGTCTGAAGTTTTAAATATAGAATGGTTGCAAAATTGTGTCGAGTCATTTCAATTTTTATGAAAATCGGATGTAGAGTTGAATGACAGGGGCGGTCAAAAATTTTGCGTTACAGGACGGCGCATGAGAAAAATTATTTCAAATGCATTTGAATGATGTTACAGCCTTTCGAACAGAATGAAATGGATAGGCACTTATGACGCGCACTAAAATATACATTCAGCACACTATGCGGTGCAAAAAATATTTATAAAACTAGTTATAGTACGAACGCACCACATTTGCCACGTTTGACGTGCAATTTCCTTGTTAGTTTATTTTTTTGCAAGCCAAATAAACATTGTGACGTGTCATCTAGGCTCAGGCAGAAGCCAGATGACCACGTAAAGTAATAAACATTTTTAATTGGGATCTCCAGATGCCTAAACTATAACTTAACATGTCAGTGCTTCACAAAATCCAGATGTAACTTGTAATCTGAATTTAATGATATAAACACTTGAAAAGTGCTGAGAATCACTTGTAAGAATTGAAACTTTCTTTAATAAGATGAATCAAGATACCACGTGGGCTGCCAAAAAAATAGACGGAAGTCTCGAAGGGCCCGTGGATGAGGAGGAGATGCTGCTTAGACGCGACCGAAGGCGGTCATTATCGGTCTGCTGGAGGAGCGATCCGCTCCTAAAAAGATAAATTTTTCTGTGTCAAGAAATGTATGTGTGCTTGCTGTGTGTGTGTCTGTGTGTCGTCAATAAAAAAACTGTAGAAAATGAGGTCAAAGTTCTTTTTATTTTAGTTAAGATTAATTCCTTAAGTTAGATTTTTATTGGCGTTACAACATCATTTGAACAGGACAAAATATTTCAGAAAATGTTATTTTTTTGTTTTATTTATTTTCTTAATTCAAATTTCTAGTTTAATTGGATTAAACAGAACAAACAACAACAAAAAAGAACGGAATTTTGGCAGTAATTGTACTCGTATATAGCAGGGCTCGTACGCTTCCGGGAATTTTTCAGGACAAATATCAGTATTTGTTTTATAGAAAAATAAATCTAGGTTTAACGCGCGAAATTTCGCCTTTTTTAAGAAGAGATTTCCTGTAAGAAAATACTGGTACCGAAGAATTCGCTGATCTTAAAATTTCAGGACGCGTACAACCCCTGATATAGTATAACAACATAAGTCTATAAACAAAGGGAAAAAATTGAAATAACAATTTGCTATACAAAAAAAAAAAAAAAAAAAAAAAACCATTTATTGCTCAACAATGTTTAGCTTTCTGACGCATTTACGGACTTACTTTTACGAGCAAAAATATGACTCTTGGAGGACTGATTATTGAAGTCATTTGCAATCGAACATTAAAAATAAATAAATAAATAAAATAAAATAAAAAATGTCGATAAATTAATTACATCTGGAATTAAAAGCGATTGATGTCTCCTGAAGGCAAAATTTCCTTTCCCACGCTGTTGCATCAGGGAATTCGGTTTAAAATGCCTACTTTTACTTGTTTGAGGAAAAAATCGTCTATCTTTATTGAAAAATGGAAAAAACTGTTGATTATATAGCTTCTGCGTAAGAACTCCTACCAGTTTCGTGCATTTGGAAACAGAAATAAATTTAGAAATGTGTCAGAAAGATTTGGACTGCTAGTCGCTCAGCTTCCGAATTTCCCTCCGTAATGTTAAGTCTATGGGCGTTTGATGCATTCGTCTATTTAAAATATCTCCACGGTAAATTAATATTTTTAACTAAAGGATGTCTTTTTTTTCCTTAGTTCTCAAAATATTTCTAAAATATGTACTTGATTTTATAGGAAGTGTTAAAATCTTATTCGCAATTCGTCAGCTCTTAACACATAAAATAAGTATAATAATAATATAACCATTCAGCATAGATTTTAGAAATATTTTAAAAACTAAGAAAACAAGTAAAAGTTAAATTTAAAAAATCAAAAAACCCGACTGCGTAAAAAGCGAACTCATTAATTATTTCTCATCAATGGGAAACTATTTTTTATATTACTTACTTATTTTTTTTTTTATTTACTTGTATTGATGACTTTAAGTTGTGTTTAATTGTTAGTTCCTATCTATAAACACTGTTTAGATGAGGCCTATAGATGTCTACGAACGTTAGAGTTGCAGTTAAGCTAGAGATCCTACATACACAACTTCCAGGTTGTGTCCTATTTAAACGGAGCTTCTGACTGTAAAAGAGTCAATGAAACATCGTCTTCATTTTGAAAGACCTATCCAATGATAGGCCACTCAATAGAGTGCGTAAAAATTTTTTTTTGTCTCTACTGCCATTATTTTACGGCCGCCATTTTGAATTTATAAAAACAAAACCCAGCCTATAACCATCGACGGCTAAGATGAATCAATAGAGATCTCATTCATTAAAATCCATCCAGTCGTTGGGATGTTTCGAGGGTATAAAGATAAAAAAATCCACATACCCAGATACGCATGAAACACATTACCCTTCTTGGCAGTCGGGTAAAAAGAGACAGCACTTAAGAAGAGAACACAGAAAAAAGAAATTAAAAATATTAATTTCCCGAGGAGGTATTATAAGTAGACGAATACATCAAAAGTCTATAGACTTAGCTTTAGTGAGGGAAATTCGGAATCTGAATGACTAGCAGCCTTATGGTAAAATGTAACAGTTGTTAGACAAAGATATAAATTTTTAAATACCTGCGTATGCAGATTCGTTCCGTTGATGGTTCTCGAATGCTGCAGTATGTCGTATCCGAAAACGGTACTGGGGCGTCCGCACTCCTCACACTCCTCGTAGGCTCCGTGGAGGGCAGACTAAAATATCAGAATAAAAATGGTTACTTTTCATAGTATCAAATTCAATATAATAACTATTGATTAACTATAGATAACATTCAATCTGAAATTTAAAGATAGGACTAGGAGACCTTTGATTTTTTTAAATTTGAGTATTTTATACTTTTTTGACATTTTATTAAATAGTTTTATACAAAAAAAATTATTTGATCAAGAAAAAAAAAAAAAAAAAAAAAAAAAAAAGCAATTTAACAAATTACAACGACCATTTGGAAAATGATTTTTTCAAAGACTAAAATTTAAGATATAAAAAATCGCACGGAGTGGATCCTACATTACGTACGCCATGAATTAAACATTAATAGTGTTATGACACGTAAAAATTGCAAGCGACAAAAATCGCCTGCGACTCGTACGTATTATCCACCTGAAACTTACGTATTGTCCAAGCATTTCATTGGCTATTCGGGAAAAGGCTTTTCCATCGTCCAAGAAATCTGACGACCCACTTTAAATGAAATTTCATTCTTAAACTTCTAAACATCCCACACTATTACTTTTTACACCGTCGTATAGAGAAAAAAAAATGTACTTTTAAATGCAATTTGTTTGAAAGCTGTATCTCAATTTGTTTCTGAGTTATTAATATTTTTTTTTTTTTGTAGTTTTTATTACTTTTTTGTCATAGTGGCAACAGAAATATCCATCTCTGTTGAAAGTAAAGGGAAATACAGACTATTGTATAAACCCATCAGAAAACAATAAAATGCGGATTCAACCAATAAAAAGGTTCAGATATGCTTTTGATTTCCTACCCTGACGAGGACAATAACCATTTTTCTAATTGGTTAATAAATTCTATCTGTAAATGTTACGATGACTCGGAACCTTTTGATATTTTTTTAGTATTTTATAATACGTTTTCGACATTTTCTTAAATGATTGTATGAAAGAAAATGATTTATCAAGAAAAGAAAAAAAAAATTGCAATTCTGTCTGTTAAGATGACTCGTAACCTTTTGATTTTTTTTCTTTTTTTGAGTATTTTAAAATACGTTTTTGACATTAAAAAAAAAAAAAAAAAAGATTTTATAAAAGAAAAGGATTTAAGGGGGTCTGGGGCTCAAAATTCTATTTTTATTTAAAGAGATTTTATTATGAAATTTTTTTCTGAAATATCTTTTAACATAATAAAAATATTGCATGCAAAAAAAAATCTGAAAAAATTTAATATATCTCTCTATTCTAAAAAAAAGTAACTACCGCTGTCACCGCCGCCGCCGCCGCCGCCGCCGGTTTTGATTTTTTTGTGACCGGAGGCCTTTCTTCGTTAATATTAACAAAAATAATGCATACAAAAATATGAAAATCGGTGGTTTTATACAGAAATGTTTGATAAACACGCTGATGCAGACAGTTTTCAAATCGAAGAATTATTTTAAGAGTTATTTAATGCTAAAGTTGGACAAAATCGTTCCACTAAAAAAGTTTTATAGCAGCAAAAACTATACATGGCAGTGTAATCATTTTTAGATCATTTTATGCGTTAGAATTTGCCGGAGTGCAGATTGCATTAACTTTTTTATTTTGACTCATTTTTTTAGGTTTTATTTCTATTTTAAATTCAAATTTTCAGCATTTCTAGAGATATTTTTTACAGATTTCAGAAAATTGTACTAATTTAAACTGTTGCCAACTGTATAAAAAGCGCAAGCAATAATGTTTGCTTCAAATTAAAAAAAATTATTTACACGTGACTATTATAAACAGGAAAAAAACTTTCAAATTAGAATTAAATAATTACGTATAAAAAGCAGGAACTTATTAAAAATTACGTCATAAAAAGTATACACGTGAATTTTAAAAAAGAAAGGATATTGTAAATAATAAATTCATTAACATGCGTTAAAAGTCTTAGGAGAAATTACGTCATATTTACGTCACATTATAGTTATTACATAAAATGAACACAAAATAATATTGCAAAAAAGTTTAAATTTAGAAATTGCGCTAGACATTTATTTGATATTTTGAGAATTAATTTAAAATGTCTCATTTAAAAGAACTTTCTTTTCGCTTTATTAAAAAATACCACGAGACAAAGACTCTCTTTACTTAATTCCTTTTATATTAGCTTATTTTGAAATGTTGTTACACGTGTATACGTCATCAAGTTATTTTTATTTCGACGTTTTATTTGTGTTTTTATTAATGTTGTACGAATTTATTTGTTCTTTCGTTATTTAAAATAAAAATTACAGTAAACTCTCTGTAAGACGGACTCTGTATAAGACGGAAATTTGTCTAACTCGGAAAGATTTTCAAGTCCCTGCGAATCCATAGACATAGTGTAAAATTTGTCTAAGGCGGAATATTGTCTACTACGGAAAATTTTCTCGGTCCCGATCGATTCCGCCTTAGACAGAGTTTACTGTATATCAATTTGTATAATTTGGCGAGTGGTTTGGCAATTTATATAATTTGGCGAAATTGGTCGACAGGATAATCAAGTAGTACCGCAGCGGAGTTGGCGTTAAAATTCCCCAATCAAAGAGAAATGAATAGAAATTCGTTTCTAGGGAGATCGCCACTGTTTTTTAAATTATAATTCAATCTTTCGAAATCTTTTTAAAGCCTATCCAATTAGCGTGCATTTAGAGTCTGCGGTGTCTGGACGGGGGTTGGCGAGCGTAGCTCGTAGGGGGCCGAGCCCCCTAGTTTTTTAAAATTTAAATTGTAAAATTTTAAACATATTTAATTTTTGATATAACTCTGGAAGTACTGACTCGATTTACAAAATTTTTACACTTTTGTATGCAGAAAATGTGTCTTTTTAATTTGTCTTCAAGATTTCTTAAAATATTGATTAGGAATTTTCTAAAAAAAATTAAGTAAAAAAGTTTTTTTATGAGTGAGTTTTGCATTCATTAGCCTATTTTCACAATTATCACTCAAAATTAAAAATTCTGAAGGCAATTTGTTGGAAATATAGCATAAAATCTCTGTTAATAATTTCAAAAAATATTTTAAGTTAAAAAATGAAGTTTTTTTATGAGCGAGTTTTGCATTCATTAGCCTATTTTCACAATTATCACTCAAAATTAAAAATCCTGAAGATAATTTGTTGTAAATATAGCATAAAATCTCTGTTAAAAATTAAAAAAAAAAAAAATTAAGCAAAAAAAAAGAAGTTTTTTTATGAGTGAGTTTTTCATTCATTAAGCCTATTTTCACAATTATCACTCAAAATTAAAAATCCTGAAGGCAATTTGTTGGAAATATAGCATAAAATCTCTGTTAAAAAGTTCATACATATATCTTGAAAGGAACTTTAGATATAATCTTTTAAAGTTGACAAATCTTGAAAAAATTCATTCTGAGGTAAATGGAGCTAAAGTTCTCGTCAGCAGGCAGTTGATGCATTGCTGGTGTTCTATCTCCGGATCTAATGAAGATAAAAGCATGCAGTCTGCGGTATTTAATGCTAAAAACTCGGTATTTTTTTAAGCCAATAATAATAATAAAAAAAAAATAGCATTTTTTTTTTGAGAATTTTTAGCCCCGGACCCCTTTGATGAAGAAAAGAAAAGAAAAAAAAATTGTCTGTAAATGTTAATTTATAAATCTGTCTGTCTGTAAATGTTAAAATGTTTTTTTTTTTTAAATATTTTATAATATGCTTTTGACATTTTATTAAATGCTTTTCTCAAAGAAAATAATTTAATCAAGTAAAAATAAATGCAATTATGTCCGTGAATGTTAAGATGACTTGGAACTTTTCGATTATTTTTTTCATTTGAGTAATAATACGTTTTTGACATTTTATTAAATGATTTTACGAAAGAAAATGATTTAATCAAGAAAAGAAAAAAGAATGCAATTCTGTCTGTAAATGTTAAAATCACTCCGAACCTTTTGATTTTTTTTTTTTTATTTGAATATTTTATAATAAATTTTTTGGCATTTTATTAAATGATTTTACGAAATAAAATGATTTATTTAATCAAGAATAAAAAATGTAATTCTGTCTGTAAACGTTAAGATAACTCGGAACCTTTTTTTATTTATTTTTTTTTAATTTGAGTATTTTATAATACGTTTTTGACATTTTCTTAAATGATTTTATGAAAGAAAATTATTTGATGGGACAATCTATCACCTGTGGTGGTCAAATTGGAAAACGCCTTAAGATTAATTTATTAACTAATAATTAAACTGTAAACGTATTAAAATGTTGTATATTGCCATCGGAAACGCACCTTCGTATACAGGGGTGTAAAAATCTAGGCGCCAGCGGGCAATCTCTCACCGCTAAATTTTATTAGTTTTCTTCGCTTAAATTTTACTAGCGGCTTTACAAGAAATTTAGATGAAATATTAGACGAAAAATAAACGAATAAAATTTAGTGGTGAGAGACTTCCCGCTGGCGCTTAGATTTTTACACCTCTATTTGTATATAATTTTTACAATTGCAGACTATCAGTAAGTGGGTTAAAAATCATTTGAGAAATTCCATTTTACATACAAAAACTAGAATGAGTTAAAAGAATTTAAAAAAATTGCCAAAATATCTATGTAAAAAACAGTAAAAACGACAAGTTACTTTTTTTTTTTTTTTTTTTTTTTTTTTTTTTAAGGGGTCTCAGGACTAAAATTGGAAAACACGAAAAAAAAAGGGACCGTTTTCAATATTTAATATCTTAAAATGTATTTGATTTTAAGACATAATTGTAATTGGGATGAAATATATATGTTCTTTCATTTCACGTATATAAAAAAAATGCAAGATGTATAATTAGCATTTACAGGGGGCTCCAAACTGTCAGACATTTGGCGAGAAGAAAATTGGCATAACAAATTACGCGCAGGATTGCAAAATAAATTTTGCAACTAGAATGAAAATTTAGGTGCCTACTTATACTGCAGATTGTAATAATGACCTGAACCTAAATAAATTTGTATTTAAAGTATTTTTCTATTTTTAATGCAAAGTTGTACTTAGCTACTGAAAAATTTAGAATATTTCAACAGTATAATCACCTAAACAAATATTTTTTTGAACAATAAAAAGGAAATTTTAGGTTCAGTTCATACAAACTAACATGAAAGATACGTTTTGAAAATTTCATGAAAAAAATAGTCAGAAGTTTTTGAGATATCGTGCGCGTTATGCCCAAAAACGTCATTTGGAGAAAAATGACTTCAAAGTTTCAGAAACACTGCTCCAGCTATTGATCGGGTATAATTCTAAAATCTATAACTTCTGTTCCAATGTGAATTTCAAGAAAACAATTATGTCAAAATGTTCAGAAAAGATAGGAGTTTAACGTCTAAAACAATTTCGAAAATTTTAAAGCTTTAAAAGTCCTGAGACCCCTTAAAATAAACTTTCTATAATACCTGTATCTCTTTATAAAGATCTTTCCTCGACTGATTGCCGCAGTCATCGATGCTCGTAGCTGCCATACCATAAGGACATTTCAATTTCAGGTAATTGTGAAGTCCTTCTGCAATAGCTTCTACAGTTCTCACTGTTTGATAGATGTGTTCGCTGGGGGACAATTCATCTGACGACAACTCTTCTTTTCCCGTGCACTCAAGTGCATACTGTCTTTGCTGTGCCAGGCTTTTCGAGAGCTGGCACTGAAACCGATGTTGCCAGAATTCCTCAAACCATAAGTCAGGGATGGGATAATGGTTCCGCAGAGTCAGTTTTTCGTAGAACTTGCCGAATTCGGGCATTTCGTTGTTCTCCATCTTCAGTGTTATAGCATCGAAGCTGGCGTCTTCTAGGCTTTTGACGACCAAAGCATTGTCCCCCCATGTTTCTGTTCCCACCCAGACGTATTTGGACAGAATGTAACTGTTCTTGATTGCTTCAACCATGCTCTCAATTACCATATCATCGTCTACTAATGAAACAACAACTGTTGCATCTCTGCTCAAGCCATTCTGAAGGTTCATAATCAAAGAGTCTCTTGTACTGTCTGGTTCGACTAGAACTACATTTGCCAGGCAAACTCCCATCTCTTTCGCCGCTTTGGAGAAACTGTAGTATCCAGACCGTCCGAAGTCCGTGTTGCTGTAGACAACATTGACGTACTGCCATTTGAAGTTATTCAAAATTCCTATAAATATTCAAATAGTAATGTAATTAATCAAAGTATAAATATAATTAAATATTCAAATAAATAATCAACATAATCCTAATAATATATATACAGCCAAACACCCTTCATGCGACCGCGGCTAAAACGAAGACATAGTTAAAACGAGCAATTTACACCTTATGAATGGTTCATAATTTGAAATATGTCAAACGTTAAAAATATATTACACATTTTACAAAATCAGGATTTCACAGTATTTTTTATTTTATATTAACTTTTCATAATCTCTTTGTGAATAAATATTTTCTATGTGTAAACACGCCTTACATGTCCTTTGAAATTACAAGTTTTTTAGTGGCTTTGCGTACTTCAGTACATCAGTGATTTCGTCAGTTTTAGTAGTTGATTATAGCTAAAGAAAGGATTCGCCAGAAGAAAATGACACTCAAAGACAGCAAATTTTACGGTAATATTTTGATATTAAATTAACTTCAGCATTAAGATAATTAAGAGCCATTAATAGTAATAATTAGTTTAATTATGTGTGTGTTTTTAAGATTTTCATATTCTTTCCGGGTATCCCGAGGATTTTTAGAATTCCTCTGTTTCTCGCATTAACGGAGTTTGACTGTATTAATAATCCTAATAACATATCCCAATAAACATTCAAAATACCTATCAAAGCTTGTATCTGTGCTAGCATCGACGGAGCGGTGTAAAGAACATCAGTATAAACATCAGGCTCCAGTCTGTCAATTGGCGTAGCGATATGCGTGATATCTAAAGAGTCAAAAATAGGGGAAGCTTCCTTAGACATGTCTTTACCGTAAGTCAAAGCTGCGACTATAGCTTTGGGCTTGATACGCATTTTGGCACTGTCTTCTATTTCTTTCGAAAAGAAGCTGTACAGAAGTTCTTCTCCTTTCTGCGGTCTCTCGCAATAATCGAAAACAATCGCCCCCATTTCGATTCCGGGCATGAGGGTCGAGTTCTTATTGATTTTGTCGACGGCGTAAGCGATGCTGGTGAGATGGTGAAAGATGGATTCGTCTTTCAGATCTCCGCAACTGAAGAAGTTCTTCGATTTCTTGTGGACGGGCATCACGATGGTGATGGCGAAGTCTTGTTTCGGCACGATTTGCATCGTCGAAGAGAATATGCTGGCCGGTTCTTTCTTGCAACCGTTGCACACTGATCGGATGTCGTAAAGGCTGATTTCTTTTCCGAATTCATTGTAGGCTTTGACTTTGCTGAAATTCAGAGACAATCCTTCATCTGGCGAGTATTGTCCGACCTGCAAGAAATGTATAATTAAGTATTACTTATTTGATCTTAAAACAAGAAAGATAAATCATCCGTCAAGTGTAGAATCTGCAACACTTTCCAACACCTTCAGAATACTGTAAAAAAACCTCACCGTTTAACCCTTTCAGGGGTAAAGTACTTTCAGTATTAAAATGCTGAAATAAATGACTGGCACCGGAATTTACGAACTATTTTATTTAGAAATAAGACAAAGGCTATATTTCACATACATATATTAAATGGAAAAGATTTCAGCAAAATTCTGGTGCCATTATGGCGTTTGGAAATAAAAATGAAGTGGTTTCATAAGCATACCACTGCCCGTGAAAGAATTAATAAGTCTGTGTCAGAAAATAATTCGAAAACATTTTTGTATATGGACGTGAATTGCTTAATGGTGGTTTTTAATCCTGTAATATATTCTCCAGGATAAATTCGTATACAAGGCTACACAAAGAACTGAATACATTATCCATCTATGGATCCTAATTGTTGGAAGTACACTTTTAGTTCTGTTATGCGTTTTTACCTGAATTAAATTGTAACTTAATATGTGGTGCATATAAAAATCTCTAGATAACATACAGGGTATTGTAGAAAACAAAATCGAGTAAATTTTCGACTATTAGCGAAAATGGCTGAAGGGGCTTTTCAACAGTGTTATGAGTGTTCTATAACTGAACTGAATTATGCAGTAGTACATATAAAAATCTTTTCATTCTGTATACACTGCTGCACAAAAGAATTCAAGTACCTTTTCGACTATGGGAGGTAATATCTGAAACTAGGTTTTCTAATGGATTAGGCGCTTTCTAAATTACTTTATCTTTCACTTTATTAAACGGAAATATCACTTTTCTTGAAGTGTTGGAAAGTACTTCATAATCTATGCTTGATGCATCATTTTTCGTACTTGTTTTTCTTTTATTTGATTTGTCATGCCGTATGTAAGTTTAGTATACATTTTCATTGCTCTGTTTAAAAAAAAATGCATTAAATATTAATTAAAATGCCCGCATTGTAAATTAAAAATGTTGATTTTACGGAAAAAATTGTCAGGCAGGACACCAGTAAAAAACTGTATATTTTACTGAAATAATTTGTATTTATTACAAACTTTCTGTTATTTAAAAAAAAATTGCTCATATTTACGTAATAAATACAGATTATGTCCGCAAATAAACAATTTTTTTCTGTAAAATCAGCAGAATTTTTTTTATTTATTTTATTTTTTTTATTTATTTATTTATTTTTTTCACAGTACGGAAACTATGACGCTATTAAGAAATATATTTTGAAAGTTAAGTGGAAATATTATCAATATATTAACGTTATATTAACAAAATATATTAACAGAATCAATATATTAACGTTAAGTATGAATTTATACAATTTGTTTAATAAAATTTATAGATAGGGTCAGGTGGGGTAGTTATGACCAGGGGATAATTATGACCGCCGTCATATTGGAGAAAACTATTATGGTAAAAATTTGTTTCAAGCTTAGATATTAACCTCATAATGTATATTTCATCTTAGATATTCTTCATTACTAGTCTAAAGACTTTTTGAGATCCGAAAAGCAATTTGAAACTAAGTCTATAAAATTTTTGATAAACGGATTTGTCACTTTGGAGTTCAAAATGGTCACAATTACCCCCAAACAAATGTGTATTGGCAAGTATAAAATGAAGATATAGTGGTCACAATTACCCCCAAACAAATGTGTATTGGCAAGTATAAAATGAAGATATAGTGGTCACAATTACCCCCAAACAAATGTGTATTGGCAAGTATAAAAAGAAGATATAGTGGTCATAATTTCCCTACTAGTGGTCTTAATTACCCAAACTTATGTGATTGTGAGTTTTTGGTGGGGTAATTATAACCATCCTTTTAACTTTAAAAAAAAAAAAAAAAACTGCTGTGAGAATTAAAACGTGTTCTTAAAAAATCAAAGTTATTATGTACTAAAATATATTATAAATTAACGCATTTAACGCATTTAACCTAATATATAAAATATCTTCTTTTTATATCTTCCTATGTACTAAAAACACCACTTTTCCAAATAGAAATAAGCAAAAAAAAAAAAAAAAAATAATAATAACAAAGTTGAAAATGTAAGAAGTGGTCATAATTACCCCTCTTGACTATACATATTTTATCAGAAATTCAACGAGGCAATTTAAGCGGAAGATATTCCTGCTTATTTTGCTACGACTTCGTTTTAATAAGATTGCCTAGAAAGAAAATAAAAGAATTTTTTTTCCAGTTTCACGCATTTAACAGTTCTTATTATAGAAACCTAATGAGACTTTTATCCTTTTAAAGTCAGTTTCCTGCTCCCACACTTAGTTACGCATACAAAAAGTAATAACCACCCACGAAGAAAAGTCAATGTAAAAGATCTACAATTAATAATTTAAACTCGTAAAATACATTTAATAAAAACTAAATTTTACTGATTTTTACTTTCTTCTATCTTTACAAGAAGAAAGTATTGGATTCGTGAAAAGTTTCGACGGATTTGCCCATTTTAGGGGCCAGCGATCCCGAAAAACATGTTTTTACAAAATGCCTGTCTCTGACTCTGTCTGTCTGTATGTAGATAAGTGACACAAATTTTGTAAGCGCTGTATCGCAAGAACTAATGCACGGAATTGAAAAAAAAATCTATATTCAGTTAGTCACTGATATAAATTGGTGCTGGTTAGCTTTCATTGTAAATCGCCCAACAGGTGGCGCTGCTATGCTACATTTTTCACGATTTCCGCAATAGCTCTATCTCAAGAACTAATGCGCGGATTTTCATCAAACTTCATATTCAGTTAGATGTAGACTCAAGTTGTTTCAGATTGGGTTTAGTTGTTAATCGCCCAATAGGTGGCGTTGCTATGCTGGATTTTTCACGATTTTCGCAATAGCTCTATCTCAACAACTAATGCACAGATTTTCATCAAACTTCGGATTCAGTTAGACGTTGACGCAGTGTTCTCGCTGCCACTCGCCATTGCGCCAAATCGCGACAAAATTCTTAATTTGGCGAGTAAACCAACAGTCAAATTCGCCAAATTGCGAGTGCTCAGTTTGTCTGTTTGTATGTGTGGTGTGCCAATACAGTCGAGATTCTTAACCGCGTTACCGAACGATTGATGTCACTTTAACATGTTCAATCGCACCGTGCTATTTACATTGCTCCATTTATTAGAGATACTGACTCAACACTAATTGAGTTTAACAACAGCCAAAGACACAGAAAGGATTATGCGATAGGTATTTCTCTAACGTCAGCTAAGCAGCTATGCGCTAGCGTCGCGACAGTAAAAACACAAACATAATTACTCGCATTAAGCACCAAATAGAGATAAATTTTGCTGGAATGCGGTGTTGAAATTAGCCATTTACCGTACTATTCAGTAAATGTATGCAAGTATCATTGGCTGGTCAAATTTTTTCAATCGGCTAAGAGTCGAAATCTCATAAAAAATTTTCGCGTATATTTTCACAACGGTAAATCAAAAATTGCTGTTTTTTATTTTTATTTAGATAGCTAAAGGACTGTCTGAAACATTTACACATTTAGAATACATTTAGAATGTACTTATTTTTACTAGTTTCTGTAGCGGATAGTCAAATTTCTACTGTAAAAGCAATTACAAAAAATTAGGTTAACATATTGAAAAAAAGGGATACAATAAAGGTTTAAAGATAGATTTTTCAGTGTTTCAAGTTGACATACGTTGTTGCTGATTAGGTTTTGGTATAAATCACCCAACAGGTGACGCTGCTATACTGCATTTTGAAGGATTTACATGTTTTAGCGATAGTCCTATCTGAAGAACTAATGCACATAATTTCATACCTTAAGAATCCTCATGATGGGCGTAGATTGCCATTTAATTTTGGTTCTGTGATAGCAAATTTTGAAGTATTAACATTTATAAAATAGAAGAAAGTTTTAGGATTGCCACATCCGACTAGTTTATATAGGATTAGACTTACAAAGTAGAAGACATGATTATACTTATACAAATTTCAGATAATTAAGGAATTAAGAAAATCTAATGTATTTCAATATTACAATGTAAAAAAGTAGCAAGATTTTGTAACACACTGTTAAAAAAATCAGTTGATTTTACAGATAAAAAAAACTGCCAGCCAGGACGTCATTAAAAAAACTTTTTTTACTGACATAATCTGTTTTTCTTACGTAAATACGGACAAAATTCGTTAAAATAGCAGAAAGTTTGTAATAAATACAGACTATTTTGCGTAAAATAAAGTTGTTTTACTGGCTTACTGGGTAGCAGTTTTTTTTTCTGTAAATTCAACACATTTTTTACACGACACATGTAAGAGACTGTTTATTTTGTGAACATAACCTGTTTTTCTTACGACAGAAAGTTTGTAATAAATACAGAATATTTTGCGCAAAATAAAGTTGTTTTACTGGCGTCTAGGCTGAAAGTTTTTTATTTCTGTAAAATCAACAGATGTTTTACAGGACACCAGTAAGAAACTGTTTATTTTACGGACATAGTCTGTTTTTCTTACGAAAGTACGAAGAAAATCTGTTAAAAAACAGAAAGTCTGTAACAAATTATTTCCTGTAAAATAAACAGTTTTTAATTGGCACCCTGGCTGACAGTTATTTTTTGTAAAACTAACTTATTTTTCACAGTGCACAAGTAAACAAATAAGCTATTCACAGTAACTTACATTGACAAATGCATGGGCATTATTTCCAACTTGTCTGAAATTCAAGACGTCTAGGACATTGGCGGAATATCCGTTGTTGGTGAACTTGAACATCTTTCCATCGGCACCCGTGAAAGTAGATTCCATTGTCAAGTTGTAGAGTAGTTCCCGTACTTGAGTCTCTTCTCTCAAAGCAGGACATAATCCGTGGTCAAGACCAGGACACATGTGTTGTCGTAACGCTTCAAGACCGACGCCGACACTGAGGACGGAGTTGATAACCTTGGCAACGCTTGAGTCTTGCATCAACGTTATTTCTGATAAAGCATGGCGGTTCCCTTCGCAATTTCCACCCTTACATTTGTAAACCTATATTAAAAGACATAAATGGTGTTATAACAATAGTAAATTGTTAAAATACTAATAATTTTAAAATAAGAAAACTAATTTTAAATGAATACAAATTCTTTATTGTTATAGCGACGACATACAAAAGATTTAAATGAGATATTTGTATTGCGAAAAAATGGCGATTTGAATTTTATAATTCTCTAAATTGTAGGATGAGAATTTTGAATGTGTAGAAACTATGGAAGAACTACAAACAAGAGTAAGACTAATTCCTAAAACTAAGATTTATGTCTTATTGCCTGAAAAGTATTTATTTGAACTAACAGTACCAAGTTACAAAGATACTCGGTTGCACCAGTTCTCCCAGGGGCACCAAAGGGTAGTTGTGGAAAGCATTATTGCTATGGGGACTGTACGAATAAAATTTAAATGCGACATACTTAAAAAAATTGCATTTTGAATTTTATAGGTTTCTGAATTTGAACTAACAGAGCTACTAAGTTACAAAGATGTTCGGTTGCACCATCAGAGATACCAAGAACACCAAGGGGTAACTGTGAGAAGAGTCATTGCTATGGTGACGGCACGAATAAGATTTAAATGCGATATTCGCACTTTTGAAAAAAATTACATTTTGAATTTTATGTTTCTAAATTGTAGGATTTGAATTTTGAAGATGTAGAATATATACAAGAAGTACAAACAAGGGCAAGGCTAACTCTTAAAATTAATATAGCTTATGGCTTATTGTCTGAAGGGTATTTATTTGAACTAACAGAGATGCCAAGTTACAAAGATGCTCGATTGCACCATCAGGGCTCCCAGGGACAGCAAAAGGTAACTGTGGATAGAGTTATTGCTGTAGAGACGGCACACAAAAGATTTAAATGCGACATTTGTACTTGAAAAAAAAATTGCATTTTGAATTTTATGTCTCTAAATTGTAGGATGAGAATTTTGAAGATGTAGAAAATATAGAAGTACAAACAAAGGGTAATGTAACTCTTACAACTAATATAGATTTGGCTTATGGCTTATTGCCTGAAAAGTAATTTATTTGAACTAACACAGATACCAAGTTATAACGATGCTCGTTTGCACCATCAGGGCTCGCAGGGACACCAAAAGGTAACTGCGGATAGAGCTATTGCTTCAGCGACGGCACATAAAATATTTAAATGCGACATTTGTACTTAAGAAAATTACATTTTGAATTTTATATATGTCTCTAAATTGTACAATGAGAATTTTGAAAATGTAGAAAATATAGAAGAAGTACAAACAAAGGGCAAGGCTAACTCGCAAAAGTAATATAGATTTGGTTTATGGCTTATTTATTGCCTGAGGAATATTTACTTGAACTAACAGAGATACTACGTTACAAAATTCTAGTACACCGTAAAAAAAAGACACATGTTAATTAATCAGGGAAATATAATATAACCACGAACAAAAATATAAAATAATCACTTCCGAATTATCCGTAATTACGAAAAGCTTTCTTTATCTTTAGAAACCTCGGAAATTAACATATTGTCGATATTTAAAGAAGCATTTATAAAAACAAAGTTTCTTTTGCTGCCACCGATTTTCGGAAACGTTTCCGAGTCGTTTTTATAGTGTATTGATTTTCTTAATCTTATATCGGTTTTTAGGATAGTAATCCATTCTTAATTAAGCATTTTCAGCTGCGTAATTGAATTCAAACATGCTACAGTAAAAAAAATAACATTAATTTTGTGTTAATGGTGTTAATGTATCATGTTTGTCCGTGAAACTTGTTTGTTGAACATGAAAGGGTTTACTTGAGAATGCATCCTTACTGCATCCTTACATACATGAAAGGTTTACTTTAGCATCCGAAAAAAACCTATATTCCGGGTAGAGAAAATTGATTAATACACTGTACAAAAATTTAACTGGAAATTTTCTGCTTTCTCTCGTTTGAAAAAGAACATTTCTTTGATATAAACAAAATGACTACGTCTGAATTCATTCATATTTAAAAAATCTTTTCAAAATAACAGACATTACATTACATTACAAGATAAAAACACTATAAAAGGACGTTTCGGATTCATTCTGAATCCCTCATCAGCTAATTCCTAACGTAAAAGTCATACTAGGTTTTAAAGTTCAACAAATAGAAAAACATTACATCAAGTTGCCAAAAAATTATAGTTAAAACAAAACTGAATATTCTATTGGTAGAGATGCAGCCTCGTTAATTGCTTTATCAGCAGTTCTCGTGTACCAAGCTTCCAAAAACATACGACTTGCATAAATGCTGCAGCCTGATCTAATTATGTAAGCATTCTCAAAACTCGGGAAATGATCAGTTTTCATGGCGTGGTCAACAATTTTAGAATTTAAATTTTTATTTCTAAAAGCATGTTTATGCTCCTTAAGTCTAGTTTCAAGTGTACGGCTGGTTTCACCTATGTAGGCTGCATTCCATAAATAACATCTTTAAACTGTGAGATTGGATATCGATGCTTAAGATTGCTTAAGAGGTGCTTAAGTGGTTTTAAGCATCGATATCCAATCTCACAGTTTAAAGATGTTATTTATGGAATTCCGTGCAAACAGTGTAATGCAGTCTACATAGGTGAAACCAGCCGTACACTTGAAGCAAGACTTAAGGAGCATAAACATGCTTTTAGAAATAAAAAATTAAATTCTAAAATTGTTGACCACGCCATGAAAACTGATCATTTTCAGAGTTTTGAGAATGCTTACATAATTAGATCAGGCTGCAGCATTTATGCAAGTCTTATGTTTTTGGAAGCTTGGTACACGAGAACTGCTGATAAAGCAATTAACGAGGCTGCATCTCTACCAATAGAATATTCAGTTTTGTTTTAACTATAATTTTTTGGCAACTTGATGTAATGTTTTTCTATTTGTTGAACTTTAAAACCTAGTATGACTTTTACGTTAGGAATTAGCTGATGAGGGATTCAGAATGAATCCGAAACATCCTTTTATAGTGTTTTTAGTGTTTTTATCTTGTAATGTAATGTCTGTTATTTTGAAAAGTTTTTATAAATAAGAACATTTCTGTTTGCCTGACATGGAAGTTTCCGTTATTAAAATTCAACGAGTAAGTATAAAAAGAAAATTTTCCTATTATTCGGGAAAATTTGCGATTTCCACTGAAAATAGAAAGTTTCCGTTCAAAGACAGAAATTTCGCATAAAATCACCCGTAAATGTTACTCCACTGTTAAAAATTTGCAAAAACTGTCCAATCATTCGACTGTTTTTTGTAGAAAATGGTTATATAGCCATAATTGAACGCTATATTATGACTATATTATTGCCATAGTAGGGTCAGAATATAGAGTAAAAATTACGGTTATGGGACCGTTTTCTATCAAAACGTCGGAATGACTGGACAGTTTGCTACAAATAACGGAATTTCTTTTACAAGTGTAAGGCATAGTTCATGGAAGACATAGTTACCTGTTCCCAGTAGTCTCGAAACCACGGATTTCTCGAGTTGTTACGTGGACTTAGACTACTGAAGTACTGTTTGAAGGGGAAGACACTCGCGTAGCTCGGTTGCACCATCAGGGCACCCAGGGACACCAAAGGATAGCTGTGGAAGGAGTCGACAAGCGTCTCGAATGTGAGCCACACGAAGTCGCCGATGTCCATTCTGCCGCCGTCAAGTTCCGTTTTCACGATCGAAAACAGTTTCATCGAATCGCTGGCATCAAGGAATAGAACAACCACTCTACAAATAGAAAAAAAGGAGCATAGTTAATTTTCTTCGTACCATCGGGTAATTTTTGGTGAGAGTTCTTGAAACTGAATGTTTGGAAAAATAAATTTAATTCAATAAAATGTAGCTTCTTCATACGTGATATTATATTTACGTGGTACTTGATTTTGTTTATTAAATATTAAATTTAAATTCTGCAAATAATGTATGAAATATAAATATGCGAGTAGAGGGGACGGGGGAATACACTACAATTGTTAGTACAGCAGAATATTACAGCTCCGGTACTTTTTTTTGTTAGAAATTAAGCCCTAATTCTAACCGTTAACATTCGGAAAAGAATCTACATTGATATAAAGTTTTTAATTTAATTTGAAATTTAATGCTCTTTTAATAAAATAATTCATTTTATAAGCTTTGCACTCAAGATTTCTCATAATTGAATCGTCACACTGAGCCATTTTTTTTAATTGAATGTAGAGATATAATATGTATTTAAAATGACCTGCAATATAAAATATATAATGCTTAGTTCTTAAGGGGAAAAAAACTAAAGAAAAACAAGAAAGAAAAATCATGTCGTCAAGCATAGATTATGAAACACTTTCCAATACTTCCTGAATGCTTTAACAAAACTTTGTTATTTAAGGAAATAAGGTACATAAGATAACTAAGTAAACATTTTAGAAAACGCATAAAACGTTTGAAAAACTGATTTCAGCAGTTACCACATAGCCAAATATGTATTCCAATTTTTCTGAACAGCCCTGTATTTGATCTGAAGGTTGATATATATACTATATAATGGAAAAATTTAGTTTAGCAAGAAAACGCATAACAGGTTGAAATTCCTCATTCAGCAATTGGAAACAAACTTGAATACTTTTATATAACTCTTATTACACGCCGCTATTTAGCTAAAATTTAATACAAACTGATACTCTCTTAAAACTACTGAAATTATATTTTTAGAAATTATCACTTATAGACAACCATGTATCCAATTCTTTGCGTGACCCTGTATATCATTTTATCTATGTTCTAAAAATATTTCTTAATAAACTAAATGCAGTTCAGCGTAAAAATGCATAACTCAGTTAAAAACTACCTTTAAGCAATTCGCGCTCATACCCAGTAACCCTTACGAATTGTTATGTGTAGCCCTGTATATGAATTATAGCATTTATACACACCATATAGTATGCATAAATACTCGTATAGTAAAACATAAAAGCACATATCATAATCAAAAATGCATTTTCAGCAATCATCGCTAATGTACAGTACTTCGGATACAATATATTATCTGAAATCTTTTGTGCGTCCCTATAAATGCTATGCACTTCGTATTATACATGAAATAAGGTATAGAAAAACCTCAGCAACGTATATCAATTTCATTATATAAGAAATAGTTTAACATAATTAAAGTACGCCGCAAACAATTCCCTCCACCCCTATATCATTTCGTAACGGAATTCTTTTGTGTGGCCCTGTAAATGAAAAACAACTATTCTTTGCACCGCATATTCTACACAATGCATATTTTAGGGCACTTCATAAATGCATATCAGTTTTATTGTGTTTGAAAGCGTGTAACATCATTAAAAATCATTTGAAACGATTCTTTCCCATTGTCCGTTATGTAACGGAATAGTTTTGACTGTCGTTGTAAATGAACTAAACATGCTACAAACTTCACTTGAAATAGGGAACATGCTGTGGTAAATGTCAATCACATCCAAAAATTTCAGGACAATCGGAATATATTTACGGGAGTTAGAGCGTGAACAGACGGCCAGACAAACCGAAACCATAAACACATTTCAACTTTTTTGGTAAGTGTTAAAAATTTTCAGGGCAATCGGAGTATATTTAGGGGAGTTAGAGCGTGTACAGACGGACAGACAAACCGAAATCATAAACACATTTCAACTTTGTTGGAAAGTGTAAAAAAGATCTCAATTTTGAACTTTATCAAAAACAAAAAAAGTTATAATTTCTAAATTTCTTACTTGATGAATATAGTAATAATAAGGTCCTTTTGTGTATATATAAGTTTTATACTTTCAGTAAAAAGTTCTGTCAATCTATTTCTTAGAAATCATTCTTTCAATGATCAAAATCACAGTTTTCAGGAAATTGACTTTAAGGTATCTGTCTACATTCAGAGCGTTTTTAACCATTTGGAAAAATGGTTATTGTCCTCGGTCAGGGTAGGAAATCAAAAACATATCTGAAGCGTTTTATTAGTTTAATCCCGCATTTTATTCGTTTTCTGATGGGTCTATACAGTAATGTGTATTTTCCCTTTACTTTCAACAGAGATGGATACTTCTGTTGCCACTATGATAAAAAAGTAATAAAAAAAATACAAAAAAAAAATAATAATAATAACTCAGAAACAAATTGAGATACAGCTTTTAAACAAATTGCATTTAAAAATGCATTTTGTTATACGACGATATAAAAAGTAATATTGTGGGATGTTTAGAAATTTAAGAATGAAATTTCATTTAAAATGGGTCCAGGAATATGAATGTTTAATCCATACCGTACGTAATGTATGACCAGCTCCGTAGAAGTTTAAAAATTGACAGTACCGAAAATTGTAAAACTGAAATTTCTTTTAAAATTTGTTTATGATGGGTCCAGGAATGTTAATGTTTAATTCATGGCGTACATAATGTAGGATCAACTCCGTGAGATTTTTTATGTCTTAAATTTTAGTCTTTGAAAAAATCATTTTCCAAATGGTCGTTTAATTTGTTAAATTGCTTTTTTTTTATTATTTATTTTTATTTATTTATTTATTTATTTATTTTTTAAATAAATGTACAATATTGAATAAATACACATATTTTTAGTTCAATTGTAAGGTAGAATGATAAAAAATCATAAAATCCTAGCAACATATTCATAACTTTTTTTTAAAAATTGGGTTTTTTAAAGCAAAATTTCATCTTTACGCCAGACAGTGTACCCTCCATTCGGCTGAGTGACACGCCATACAGGGTGTTTTTAAATGATATCGGGTTTTAACGCTTGGTAATATTTATTACATGAAACTTAAAATCATAATTAATACGTAAAATGAAAGAGCAACTCAAACAATTTTACCTACAAGCTTACAAGTGTTCAATGCGAGCACTTTTCGTCACACGACTCACATCAAGTCGATAGCTCAGTTCTTCCCAAAAGTTGATGAGTGTTTGTGGTGTCATTGTTGCAAAGGCAGCCGGTATTTTCAAACTGATGATACCGTCTACGGATGCTCCTATCACTTGTGGGAATCATATTTGAACTCCGGAACGCACATTGCACAGTAACTACAGATTCGGTGTTTGCAAACTGCAGAACACAAAATGCTTTCTGCTCACGAGTCACCATTTTTGCTACAAGCGCTTTCTAACGGATGGCGGAAGAAACATTGCATGCACATTCGCATGCACAGGTACCAAGAAACTGTTTGTGTTGCTCTTTCATTGTATGTATTAAGTATAATTTTGAGTTTTATATAATAGATACTACAAAGCGTTAAAACTCCGATATTCGTTTAGAAACACCCTGTATTTAAATTTCTTCTGTACAACATACTACTATCACACTCACGTGTACACTGAACTAGGAGTTTTACACTATCGTCAAAATGAACTGAACTATTTCAAAATATGTCAAAAATACATAATATTAATTCAAAATTACCATTTTTTTAAATATTCGAGTACCCATAAAATAATAGCATTATCTCATAGAGCTTAGAGTTTAGTTCAGAACAGAGTATGTCATATGGAAAGCATTTTGACAAAATTTCACAGAAATAGGCTTAAATTATTTTATGCATTGAATTTTATGGAACATGGAGGTAATGGAAAAAATTGATTTTCCAAAAATCGCATTTAAAGAGTTCTTTCTTTTCTTTCAGATACATACAAAACTATCTACAAGTATCAGTTAATGTTTATGAGTGTTTTTATATAAAAAACGTGAGAAAAAGACGCTGAGAAATACTGTTTACAAATTCTCTTGGCCTTCCTACGCCCACTTCTGGTATTAGACTCATTACTTTCTGTTTATTAAATTGGCCATAACTTCTCTTCTAACAATCATAGAAATAAAATTAAAGCAGGATTGAAATCGTAAACGATTGCTCTTTCAAATAAATCAATAAAACAATATTGTAAATTTTTGCGAAAACGACAATTTTAATGTAGCAAATACCTTAACCGTTCACTGCACGACGTGCCAGATCTGGCAAATACCTAAAAACCTTATAATTTTCATTATGTGCCATGAATTTGGCTAATGGGATCACTGTAACTGAACAACAACAATCCAAAGCATGTAATAACACTTATTTTTATCCATGTCAGACAGCTGCATTATACAAAAAATTAGAATTTGTTTTTTGGGAAAAAAAAAATCAATCAAGATATTAAGGTAAGATTTACTTTCATTATTTTTACTGAATACTTAATAATATTAATATAATAATAGTTGCAGAGTGTTAAGCAGATAAAATTAATTAATTTAAGCTCATTTAGTTGCAAAATATAGCAATACAATATTTTAAAACCCTAAATGTGTACATATGGCAGACACCAGGGTTCTCGCTGCCGCTCGCCATTGCGCCAGATCGCGACAGAATGCTTCATTTGGCGAGTAAACGAACAATCAGATTCGCCAAATTGCGAGTGTTCACTTTCTGATCATTTTGTGTATGTGTTTGTGTGTGCCAATACAGTCGATTCGCGTTTACTGAAAGATTGATGTCGCTTTACATGTTCAATCACACCGTTCACCGTACCATTTACATCACTCTATTTAGAGCGATACTGACTCAACACCAATTCAGTTTAGCAACAGTCAAAGACACATAAATGATTATGGGATTAGATATTTATGTATTATCAGTTAATCACTATCTATGCGCCGGCATTGCGCCGCTAAAAACACAAACAAAATTGCTCGCATCAAGCGCCAGATAGAGAAAAGTTTTGCTGGAATGCCTCTTTGAAATTAGCCATTTATCATACTATGTATTTGCTGTATATGCAAACTATCATTGGCCGCGGTCAAATTTTTTATTGCTTGGAGTCGAAATCTCATAGCAATTTTTAGTGTATATTTCCATAGCGGTAAATAAAAGATAGCTGCTTTGAATTTTTATTTAGACTGCTAAAAATTTGTCTGAAACATTTACACATTTAGGAGACATTTAGAATGTACTTATTTTTAATACTTTCTGCAGCGGATAGTCGAATTTCTATTTTATAAGCAATTACAAAATATTTGGTTATTTCAGAACATATTAAAAAAAGGGACACAATAGATTTTTAAGTGTTTCACGTCGAATTAATTTTGCTAACTTATTTTTCATTTGGCTACTGTTTTTTTTATGTCTTATTCGCCAAATCGCTAATGCTGGTCAAAAGCCGGCGAGAACCCTGGCAGACACCATAAAATATCACATTTTAGCTGACATTTTAAAAATTAATTTTTTTTTACTCTTTTTCCCATTATTAGACCGATATATCGATTTAAAAAAAAATACATAAAAATATAAAAATTCGTGCAGTGAAGGGTTAAAGATCAAATTACCCCTTGATCATATAAAATAGAGCTCCAACTGTTTTGGACATATCTTTCCTTTTAAAAAAAACAATTTTTTGCATGGGGTTTTATTTAAAAGGATCCTGGAGAATCAAATTTTAACATAAGTTATAAAAAAAAAAAAAAAAAAAGGTAATGATGCAGTGTGCGATCAACCGCTTTTTGGCTGGTTGTATTTTTGTATTTTTAATAATTGGCCTGATACCCTTGTTTGATGCAATGTCCAGTAGTAAAAATAGTAGCATAAATGTAATAAGAATGGAATTGTTGAAAAACTATTTAATTACAATTAATATAACACGGGCTGTTTATAGTAACACAAAGACACGGGGAACACATTCCAAGGGCCAACACCAATTAAAGTCTAAATAATAACATTTGATGCTAAAGAGGATTGGCTGAACGACTTAGAAAAATGCTTCTTCTTAATTCCTGCTTTTGTTTTGTAAAATTGAATAATAAAATAATGGGTTATTAAATTAATTAATGGGATAATTTTCATTTATTTATTCTTAATTATTTGTTTTTATACATTTAAAAACAGTGTTTTTCTGTTTTTAATTCGACAGAAAGCAATATCTTCCGCCAATTAGTGGCGCCATCTAAGAAACCACGAACTAACTAAAAAGCAGTAGTTCGCACACTACGTTATTATCAAAAAACGATTTTTTTTATTACCCTTTAAAAGGTACTTGACTCGTTAAATAAAAGAGTGTAAGACGAAAACGTACCTAGCACCTTCATTCCTTTTAAACTGCAACTTGTTGAACAAGACGCTCATGGCAGCATTCGAAAACGACGAGGGGATTTTTTCAGCCAAAGCCAGTTCAATTTCTCGAACTTCCGCTTTTTCTCTGAACGCCTGGAATAGATTGAGTTGCATAGTGGCTTCTTCCGAATACAATGCAGACACATAGTTCCATTTGAAATGTTTGAGCAAGTCTACGAGAGCTCCAGCTCTCACATCGTTAGGCAAAGACAATCGGAGGAGAGTGGGATATTTAGTCTTGTCATTAAAAGGGGTTGAGGTGACTCTAGGAGCTACAGTCATCATCTGGAAAGGCATCGACACATCAATGATCGGCTGAATGACGTCATCATTCTGAGTCGCTACCAGGCCTAAGATCTGATTGACGCTGGGAAGTTTGTGCGCTGTCGTCGCAGATATAGAACTGCTGAAGAAATTCGCGACATCCCTTGCAGCTTTCTCTTTGCTGCTACACGTGTCAAATATGATGGCCCCTAAATTGACGCCAGGTAGGAGTTGAGGGCTGCTGTTGATTTGGTCCAGCGCCCAGAGAAAGGCTTCCAATGTCTGCATTCCCGATGGTTCGACGTCAGAGTTGCATATGAGAGGATTCACAGTGGATTTGTGAATGTCGACAGATGTAGCCAGATAGAGGTGGTCCTTGGAATCCAAGATAACAAAGTCAGTAGGTCTTCGGCCGCAAATTTCGCAATCTCGTAGGCATTCTGAGCTTAGTTTATCGACGCTGATTTCTTGACCATCAGAATTATACATAACTATCTCCGCCAGATTGTTTAAGTGGCTCTGGTATGTACCAACCTAAGTAATATAAAGAATATTGAAGTGAAAATCTTCATAATCGAGAATATAATAGAAACATAATATATATGTATAATATATATATATATATATATATATATATATATATATATCAGTGGCGTGGCGTGAAAATTTTCGGTGGTCATCGCAATTATTTAAGTTTGTGGTGAAAAATTATTAACTCTAAAATTCAATGGTTGAATGTTCAAAAAAGAAACTTTAAATCTTACCTTCACTTATACATGAACTCCAAATGTTCTGCTAAAACTGGATCGTAGAGTTTTAAAAGCTTATTAAGAGTTTTAAAATATTGCTTGGTCATCGCCGCATCCAGCGATGACCGGACGCCACGCCACGCCACTGATATATATGTATGAGTCATGTTATAAATTGTTTAAGAAATAATACAATTATTCAAAAAGGTTTTAAAAACTTTTCAAAATGCACATTTTACGGCAGTAATTTTTCGCTATTATCAATCCAGTGCAAATGTGCTAGCACAAAATAAATTTTAAAATTTGATTTACATCTTCCATAAATATCCTAAAAGAATAAATATGCAATTGGGTGAATGAGAACACATTCGTAATTTATTTTAGACATAAATGCCGAAAACACAAAAATTCTAAATTTTAGACATCCTTGATCAATCCAATGAATGTATTACTTGAATGCTTTCAAATTTGTTCTGCATTTCAACTGTATGATTCGAGGCTAAACAAATCTAGAATCTCAAATCTTGAAGCACGTCGTTAAATATTAATGCACAAATTCATTGTTAAAAAACTTCCTTTGTTAATAATATCAAACTGTTATTTTAATTCCTTACGAACAATATTCAATTTAGTGATAGTATGCTGAATACGAGATATATTAAATTTCGTCAAAAGTATTTTATGTCATTATTTTAATTACATGTGAGTTATATAATTTACGATAATGAAAGGAGGTGATATAAAGATTTATTTACATTATCCAAACATAAATGAGGTTCGAAGTAAATAACTTCCATGATCACAATGGCAATTAGCGACGAAAAAACAACAAGAGATGCTTAGAACATTGTAGTTTAGACTTAAAATGAGGACGTACGCACGTACGTCCTGATATTTCAAGTAGAAGAATTCAAGACCTCGCGGTGTTTAAGGTGTTAATGTTCGCTATTATTTCATAATTTTATGCATTTTAAAGTTCATTCCCAAGTAGCACAAAATGGCTAGGTCAAAGTTGGCTAATTGTCGTTGCGCGTTGGCCCCCTGTTGAAATATCCCCCTTGCCGTACCATAGCCAACAAACCGTTCGCTAAGAAAGTACCAACAGTAGTTTAACCGTTTGCTTACCAGAATCTAGCTCAGATACACTTGAAATTAGAAGGATCCCTGGAGCTACCACTTACCAACCTTATCATTCCCAATCCTATCATTTCTCTAGGCTTCCACAAACTGTCAAAGATGAGTCAACAAACTGTTCTACTTGGGCTAAATCATGCAACATATTCTTAAAAAATCACACTCTAGAAATAGTTTTATTAATACATTGAAAACAGGCATAAGAGATCTTACCTTTTCATAAACGAAATTCTTTCCAGCAGCTCTCCTAAAGTTGAAAATTTCAATCGGCAAGTTTCCATAACCTTGCTTAGTGAATGCAAACATTTCACCTCTCGCATCTAATCTTGAAGAAGCCGTCTCACGAATATAACTGAACAGATGTTTGCGCAGTTCGGGGCTCTGCAGCATTTTCGGACAAAGTCCAGGCTGGGGGTGGCAGTGTTCGTTTCTCAACCTCGCTAAGCCAGCCGATATAGCAAGCAGACCTTGGATGATATTCACAGTTGAGGAAGAAGGGGAGTAAGTAATGGGTTGTTCGTTGACACATTTCTGCTCTTTGCATTCTTGTTTCTGCTCCCACAGTTGTCGGAACCAAGGATTCCTTCTGTTTTCATTTGGATCTAACCTCTGGAAATAGGTGTTGAAATCTTCCACTTCTCCTTGCTGCGTTTTCAGAACGATGACCCCGGTGACTTCGTTCTCGAACTCCTTAAAAGACTGCAAATTAACAATCCAGTCGCCGCTGGAAATGATGACTAGATCACCTCGACTGATCAATCCTGCCAAAACAGCTTTGTGCACAGCTTTCAAAAACGCTTCAGTCGTCTTTTCGTTTGTATACATCACTACAGCACGTGCACCTTTGGCTTTAGCTTCCACGACGTGCATCAGAATTCGGTCCATCTCTGCATCGGTGGTGGTGGCAGGAGCTAAATCCACAGACACACATATATCGTGCTCTTTGGCAAAAGATTTAAACGATTCCAGCATCAGTTCGCTTCGAGCGTCCCCATCGTGGATGACTGTAACGTAATTCCAACCCAGATACACCAGCGTGTCTACAGTAGCCTTTGTTTTCTTTTCTAAAGGGAGGGCAACCTGAAGGTGCAAACTATCCATATCTTTAGGCCGTATCGAATCCGTCACTGAAATGGTAGTTATGTTTAACGGTGAAATGATTGACGAGGCTGCCTTCACTTCGTCAGGATTTCCGATAGTTATAAAAGCTAAATCAGCAGTAATGTCGTCCAAATCTTTTTTCTTATTATCGAGCAAGTAATTGGAGAGCTTTTGCGTAATTTGGACGGGAGAAGAACAAGTATCAATCGCTACAACTCGTAGGCGAATATCTGGCAGGAATTCCGTATCTCTGTTAATTTGGTCGACAGTCCAGAGTGCCGCTTCGAGATCTTGAATAGCCTGTTCATTGATTTTCTCGCTGCACTCGAGTGGATTCGAACCAGCTTTATGAATTGGGAGAAGGATGGGAATCGATATGTCATCGGATTGAGATGCTATTACGATGTCTTCTGTAGATGCCATTCCGACATAAGGATCTTCGAGTCTTGATTGTCGAACACTGAAAAGATAGAAACACAGATTGTTAAAGTATGATATTGTTTTGTAGATATACTGAAAATAACTTCGAGAAGTTTTATAAGAGATAGTTTCAGAAACGAATGTATGATTTTCAATTTGTTTTTTAAATACATAAAAACTTCGAGAAGGTGTTAGTTTCAGATTGTGTTAGTTTCAGAAACAGCCGTATTATCTTTAATTTATTTTAGAGAAATTAAATAAGCTTTTCGAAGAGACAATTTCAGAACCAATTGTACTATTTCCAATTTTTTTTTTTTTTTTAAATATAAAAGAAAATCGAGAAGCTTTGCGAGTGATAGTTTCAGAAACAACTGGATTATTTTCAATTCGATTTTTAAATATAAAAGAAATTTCGAGAAGTTTTATGAAAGACAGTTTCAGAAACAACTGTATTATCTTTAATTTGTTTTTTAAATACACAACAAACTTCGAGAAGTTTTTGTGAGTGTTAGTTTCAGAAACAATAGTATTATTACTTTCTTCTAGAAAGTATTGGATTCGTAAAAATTTTCGACTTCCGGTTTTCGACGGATTTACACGTTTTAGAGGTCAGAGATTCCGAAAAACATGTTTTTACAAAATGTCTGTCTGTGAGTCTGTGATTCTGTTAGTCTGTGAGTCTATCTGTCTGTATGTGACACAAATTTTGTGGGCGCTCTATCTCAAGAACTAATGCACGGAATTTAATAAAAAATTATATTCAAGTAGTCCCTAATATATTGGTGCTGATTAGTTTTTGGTGTAAATCGTCCAACAGGTGGCGCTACTATGCTGCATTTTTCGCGATTTCTGCAATAGCTCTATCTCAAGAACTAAAGCACGGATTTTCATCAAACTTCAGATTCAGTTATTCCTTAATATGAATTGGTGCTGGTAACGTTTTGGTGTAAATCGCCCATCAGATGGCGCTGCTATGCTGCATTTTGCAGCATTTACACGATTTTCGTAATAGCTCTATCTCAAGAAATAATGCACAAATTTTCATCAAACTTCAGATTCAGTTAGTCCTTGACATGATTTGACGTTTTGAACCTTTTTGTGTAAATCGCTCAACAGGTGGCGCTGCTATGCCGTATTTTTGTGATTTCCGCAATAGCTCTATCTCAAGAACTAATGCTTGGGTTTTCAACAAACTTCAGATTCAGGTATACCTGGATATGAATTAGTACTGTTTATGTTTTGGTGTAAATCGCTCCACAGGTGGTACTGCTATGCAGTATTTTTTACGATTTCCACAATAGCTCTATCTCAACAAATAATGCACGGATTTTCATCAAACTTGAGATTCAGTTAGTCCTTGACATGAATTGAACATTTTATACATTTTCGTGTAAATCGCTCAACAGGTGGCGCTGCTATGCTGTATTTTTTGTGATCACCTCAATAGCTGTATCTCAAGAACTAATGCGTGGATTTTCAACAAACTTCAGATTCCGGTATACCTTGATATAAATTAGTGCTGTTTGTGTTTTGGTGCAAATCGCTCAACAGGTGGCGCTGCTATGCTGCCTTTTTCAGAATTTCCCCATAAGCTCTATCTCAATAACTAATGCACGAATTTTCATCAAACTTCAAATTCAGATATACTTTGATATGAATTGGTGCTAAATTGATGTAATTTCTTGTACCATTTAAATGATTTAATTGACATTTATATAGAAGAAAGTATTGTGATGGCCACAACATACTAGTCTTTAATTTGTTTTAGAGAAATTAAATAAGCTTTTCGAAGAGACAATTTCAGAACCAACTGTACTATTTCCATT
The DNA here is from genome assembly GCA_963932465.1 of Maratus speciosus. NCBI lineage: Eukaryota > Metazoa > Arthropoda > Arachnida > Araneae > Salticidae > Maratus > Maratus speciosus. Next base: position 47,374,985 of record OZ010795.1, on the reverse strand, counting down.
TTTTTTTTTTTTTTTTTTTTTTTTTTTTTTAATATAAAATAAATTTGAGAAGCTTTGCGAGTGATAGTTTCAGAAACAACTGTTTTATTTTCAATTCGATTTTTAAATATAAAAGAAATTTCGAGAAGTTTTATGAAAGACAGTTTCAGAAACAACTGTATTATCTGTAATTTGTTTTTTAAATACACAACAAACTTCGAGAAGTTTTTGTGAGTGTTAGTTTCAGAAACAACAGTATTATCTTTAATTTGTTTTGGAGAAATTAAATAAAGTTTTCGAAAGGACAGTTTCAGAACCAACTAAATTATTTTAAATTTGTTTTTTAAATTATAAAAGAAATGCGAGAAGCTTTATGAGTGATAGTTTCAGAAACAACTATATTATTTTTAATTTGTTTTTTAAATATAAACAAAACTTTCAGAAATTTTATGAGATATAGTTTCAGAAATAACCCTGTTATTTTTTATATTTGGATTTTTTTTTCTTTTTAGATAATAAAAAAGCCTAAACAATTATGAGAGGCAGATCCATAAACAGTTATAAGGAACTAATTGTATTATTAAACACGTCACGATAACCATCATGCATATAGGGTGCATACAATACTTAATTTTGACTACCACTATTTCTGAATAGTATTTTTTGCTTTATTTAATCGCACAATCACTACGATTACATAAGACAAAAAATACTTTTTAAAATAATGATACTAAAAAAAAAAAAAAAAAAAAAAAAATACTGCATGCTCCTTGCGAAGAAGTTAATGAGAAATAGTTAACGAAATGAATGACTGTCGAATATATTTCAATGAATATAAATAATTTTCAAGCAAAGAATTTTATCTGTATAAAGGCGATTGGTAATAACGATAGCAAATTAATTTGTATTTTATTATAGTTTTTGCACATGTTTATTCATAAATTTTATGAGATAATGTTTCAGACACATCTGTAGAAAACTATAGAACGAAATATGCTATTCTTTAGAACGCAATCGAAACTTATATATATACATAAATTAAAAAAAATAATAATAAGAGAGAAGTTTCAAAAACAACTGCAGGGATTTATAAAGAATGAGAAAGAGTGAGAATAAAGAATAAAGAAGAGTTAAAGACCTGATATTAAAATAAATAGTTGGATATATCAAATCAAATCAATGGCTGGAGAAAATATTTTTAGAATTATCCAATAAAAACTTATAATAGGGTATTTTATTCACAAAGCTGATTGAAAGTAATAATTAATATTTTGCATCTTATTACAGCTTTCACACACTACTATTAATAAATTTACGAGAAAAATTTACAGAATAAACATTTTGAATATTCCACTATTAGAAGGGAATAATTATGAACTTCGTAAATGAGAATGCATTCCTTAACCGTAGAAAAATTGATAATAATTGAATTATTTAGTACAAAATAAGGTACACTAAAATCCCGAACGTTGGATAAATAATCGGTAAAATTAAACAAGTTGGAAATTGCTCGTCAAACGTGGCAAATGGGGTGCGTTCGTACTATAACTAGTTTTATAATTATTTTTTGCACCCCATATTGTACTGAAGGTATATTTTTTTGCACTTCATAAGTGCATAGTCTGTAACATCATTAAAATGCACTTGCAATAATTTTTTCCCATTCCCCGCAATGTAACGGAAAACTTTTGACTGTCCCTGTCATTAAACTATACATCAGATTTTCATAAAATTTGAAATGGCTCTACAAAATTTTGCAACAATTATATATTTAAAATTTCAGACTATTCGGAAGGCTGCAACATCATTAAAATGCACTTGCAATAATTTTTCCCATTGGCCGTAATGTAAAGAAAAACTTTTGACCTGTCATTAAACTATACATCCGATTTTCATAAAATTTGAAATGGCTCGACAAAATTTTCCAACAATCATATATTTAAAATTTCAGACCATTTGGTTGGGTAGTTTTTGCTCTGTTATATGCGGACAGACAGACAGGCGGACTGAACGAGGACTATAGGTGCTACGCATTTATATAATTACGAACGCACCTAAAAACAGAATAAACTACCGGGTGTCCCAAAAAGGACTGACTGATTTTAAAATTCAATAACTTGCAAACGGTGACAGATATTAAAAAAATTCTTGCAGGAGGGTTATGCATAAGGTCAAAAGTTTTATTACAGTGATTTTCAATTTTAGTTCGATTTACAAACAATAGATGGCGCTGTAAGCAATAGTCGCTAAATACAGGCTCGATTTTTGGTCCTTTATCTTGTTCCATGCAGAAAAAGGTGATGGAAATGTATTATCCGGGCCATGAAGTACCAAAAATCGAGCCTGAATTTAGCGACTATTGCTTACAGCGCCATCTATTGTTTGTAAATCGAACTAAAATTGAAAATCACTGTAATAAAACTTTTGACTTTGTGCATAACCCTCCTGCAAGAATTTTTTTAATATCTGTCACCGTTTGCAAGTTATTGAATTTTAAAATCAGTCAGTCCTTTTTGGGACACCCGGTACATTAAAATTCTGCTCTTTGGATAAATGTTCGACGAAATTAAATAACAGAATAAACTACATTAAAATTCTGCTCTTTGGATAAATGTTCGGGGAAATTAAATAACAGAATATACTACATTAAAATTCTGCTCTTTGGATAAATAATCGGGAAAATTAAGTAAGAGATTAGTGAATAGGCTACGTTAAAATTCTGCTCTTTGGATAAATAATCGATAAAATTAAATAATAGAATAAGCTACCTTAAAATTCTGATATTTGGATAAATAATCGGTAAATTTAAATAACAGAATACATACACTACATTAAAATTCTGCTCCTTGGATAAATAACACAATCCTACATGGCTTTGGGGTTTAAGTTTTGATAACTAATTTTTATATATTTTTTAGCGCTGAATTTGAAAATGACCTTCATTTTTAACCATCGTGTCAGGATTTTTTACAAATCGTAAATTTCAATGGTAAAAAGTAAAAAAATAGAGAACATCTGATACTGAAAGATACAGGAAATAGTTGTGTTTCTTAACTTTTGATAACAGATTTTTATATATTTTTTAGCGCTGAATTCGAAAATGACCTTCATTTTTAACCATAAAGGGCATAGCCGGATAAGCATTGGAAACATGCCTTTTAATCAAATTTCCTGATTTTTTTTCCAGGCGTAGTTACATAAATGACAATATATTTCTCCTATTATCACCCTATAAATATTGATATTTAATGAGATATAAATGTTTTTTCCATTTTTTAAAAAACGGATTTTCTCAAAAACTGCTGCACGGAATTTCATGCCATTAATTGGGGATATATAGATACCAAAGATGCATAACTGGTAATTTTTGTATAATTTTCTGTTTATAAAAACTGTGTGAAATAGCGAAATAAAAATAAAATAAATAAAAGTCGTATCTTATTGTTATCCGAAAATTACCATTTTCTTGTAAAAAATTCCCCATATGTGCCCGTATATTCTATATAAATGCCGAAAGTTTGCGTTGGGTACTACATATAAATATTTACAAAAATGTATATTAAAATTATTGAAATTCATTTTAAGGCGTTATTTTGGGCGGAGCTACTTAACTTCCACACCCGAAGAATTTTTGGAATAAACAGTTACAGAATTGCTGTATTTTAAATTTTAATGAACACATGAGCAACATTCTCAACACTGTCGATATCAAAATGAACATGATGTTGAAAAACATGGCTTACATGCTTAATGGAATCTAAAATACATCAGTTGACATATTGTCTGCTGACTTTGTTCCAAAAATTCTTCGGATGTTGAAGTTAACTAGCTCCGCCCCAAATAACGCCTTAAAATGAATTTCAATAATTTTATTATACATTTTTGTAAATATTTATATGTAGTACTCAACACAAACTTTCGGCATTTATATATAATATACGGGCACATATGGAGAATTTTTTACAAGAAAAATGGTAATTTTCCGATAACCATAAGATATGATTTTTATTATTTTTTTTATTTTTATTTCGCTATTTCACACAGTTTTTATAAACAGAAAATTATACAAAAATCACCAGTTATGCATCTTTGGTATCTATATATCCTCAGTTAATGGCATGAAATTCCGTGCAGCACTTTCTGAGAAAATCCGTTTTTTAAAAAAATCAAAAAAACATTTTTATCTCATTACATATCAATATTTATAGGGTGATAATAGGGGAAATATATTATCAGATATGTAGCCACATCTGGGAAAAAAATTCAGGAAATTTGATTGAAAGCATGTTTCCAATGCTTATCCGGCTATGTCCTTTCAAAGTCAAAAAATAGCAAAATTCTGATACTATAAAATAGGTGTGATGGTTGTGTTTTTTTTTTTTTTTTAATTTTTGGTAATTGATTTTTATGTACTTTTTAGCATTAAATCTGAAAATAACCTTCATTTTTAACTATCACGTCAGAATTTTTCACAAATCGTAAATTTCAAAGTTAAAAAGTAAAAAAAATTGCAAAAAATCCTGACGTGATGGTAAAAAAGGAAGGTCATTTTCAAATTCTGCGCTATAAAATACGTAAGAATCAATTGGCAAAAGCTAAACAATATGACACAACCCAAATTTTGCAGGCTTGTGTAATCGGAAAAATTAAATAACATATTATGCTGCATTAAAATTCTTCTCTGTACATAAATATTCGGGGAAATTAAATAACAGAATAGGCTACATTAAAATTCTGCTCTTTGGATAAATAATCGTAAAAATTAAATAACAGAATAGGCTACATTAAAATTCTGCTCTTTGAATACATAATCGGAACAATCAAATAACAGAATACGCTGCATTCTTTTCTTTGGCTATAAAACCGACAAAAAAAAAAAAAAAAAAAAAACTAGAGAACAGGAATTCTGCTTTTTCAGAATTTAGTGTCGCCCCCGACATTTCCATTACTTCATTTTCTTCTGGTGGACTAGTGGTTTCTATTATTATGAAACAGCCATTATAAATGAAGCTTTCTGACCAGAAAATCAGAGTTCTAACTTTTTACGACTGTTCTTTCATCTTCACCTAACGCTTCATTTATAATGGCTGTTTTATAATAATAGACGTCACCAGTCCATCAGAAGGAAATAACTCGCTTAAGCGGGACTCGGATAATCGGGACTCTACTGCAAAACGTATTTCAATTTTAAGACTTAAAGCACACGCTTTTATTTTATGTAAAATGACGTCATTTGCATTAATATAACTACTTAAAATTAAATATAGTTTATAATAGCTCCCTGTTTTATTATAAATCCTTCATTTATATTTTTCTCAAAATAGCACGTATTTTAATATTTTTTTTTTCAATTTTTATGAGAAAATGGCAACAAAAAGATATAATTGCTATTTTTCAACTATTTGCCCTTTACTTTTTTCAGAAACGGAGTACTTGAGATGCGAAATTAAACAAATGTCGCTGAAAACAGCAAAAAAATTAATATTTCAAAAATAAATGGAGATGCAGTTTTCAAACAAATTGCATTAAAAAGTACTTTTTTTTCCCCAATACGACGGTATAAACATTGAAAATGTGCGATGCTTAGAAGTTTAAAAAAATGCTGTAGAGTATGGAATCGCACAATGAAACATCGGCTTTTGTTTTACGGCTGGCTTATACAAGCTAACGTTATTTATAGGAGACAAAATAAGCTGGGAGAAAGAAATAGCATACCGAGGACTAATAAATAAATACCTTATACAGTCTTTGCAACCACCTTTTGGACATACAGATGGGGTGTAGCGGAAGGTAGCATCAATGACTTTGGCTTCCTGGGCATCATAAGCTAAAACCTACGAGAGAAAACAATAATAATAACATTAATTTAAAAGAATATTTTAACTAAATATGAAACTACTAACCAACTAACACTAGATGTTTGAAGTACACTGTAAAAAAACCACTGTAGATTTGCCAGAACAAACTCGATCACAGTGAATGTGCTGTATCTTTCTCTGGTTTCCTCACTATATTAACATGGAAAGTACAGTAGTTGTAAAAAATTAACAGCACAATGTGCTGGCAATTTGGACGCATTTTTTTACAGCACAAACTGCTTGCATCCAAATTGCCAGCACATTGTGCTGTTAATTTTACGCAACTACTGTATTTTCCATGTTAATATAGTCAGGAAACCAAAGAAAGATACAGCACATTCACTGTGATCGAGTTTGTGCGCGAGATGAACAGTACTTTGTACTGTAAAAATGTCGTTTCTTTTTCTTTTTCTTTTTTTTTTCTTTTTTTTTTTTTTTTTTTTTTTTTTACAGTGTAGATTGCAAAAACAAAATAGACTTGAACAAAAACGTATTCAAAATATCCATTCTGCTCGAAATATGTATACATTTTGGTATTTGTTTGTCCCGACGATCTATAAAAATAACTGTCGCCAAACAATAGGGTTCGACGCCAAAAATGCATACTTATGATGTCACATTCGTTATATCACGATTTTTGGGCAATAATCCTGGTTGAATGCCTCGTAAGTGTATCTCGAATACGGGAGATTGTCGGGATGGTACCTCACTGCAAATTAAAAAAATATATACTATATGGCTTTTTCTTGCTTTGTAAAAACATTTTCTTCAATTTTTACAATATTTTTAGAGTCGCCGATTTTTTACCTAGATTGTTAGAAGTATGAATATCTCGGAGATAACTATCCCAATCAATCACGATACTGTTGTTTAAATCCAAGTGTTTTTTTTTTCTTCTTTTGATTGGTACCAATTCATCTGGCCAGCCATCTTACAAAACACCAATTGCAAATGATTTTGGAACCATCGAACGACGTTTCCTTTTTAACAGAGATTAGCTTATCACAGTTTTTAGCATTACATAGCTATTGTTTATTCCTTTTCAGATAGTCTCATATCATACCCATTAATGCACACACACACACACACACATATATATACATATATATATATTATAGCAGACTCCCACAATCTTGAAAATAGCTTATCTCATCAATTTCTGTAGATGGAATATCCCATATCTTTATTATTTTCTTTTCAAAATGTGACAGAAAGCGTCACAATTGTCACAAAGGTCTATTAAAATAATAAAATTTTGTAAAAAATCACCATAAAATAAAAATAATACATAGGACGCGTTTCGAGCTAAAAATATTAACAGCTCGTCATCAGAAAAAGTAAACACGTGTCCGTAAAGGGACAAGGTCAAAAATGAACTGAAAGGTAGAGAGTAGAGCTTGCAAAGAAGGCGGCAGATGGCGTAGGCTGAACAGATAACATGCAGAAGACGAAAGTGTTGCCGAAATGATAGAAGAGAAATTGATAGGGAAAAATGGAAATAAAAGAAATAAACAAAATTAAAATGAAATAAAAGAAGTAAATTAATATATAAATATAAATAATAATAATAAATAAATATAAAAGAATAAAACAAGAATAAAACAAAAGAACCTTTTATTTTTATTTTTATTTTATTTTTAACAAAATAAAAAGAAAAGAAACAAGAGAAGAGGGAAAAGAATTACAAAGATAATTTTCACGCTGGAGGGAGGAAAGGAGATGATGAGAGATCATTGACAAGATTAGCAGAATTTTTAGAAATAAAATATGCTTCATGAAAATCCAAGTGAGAGGGAGAGGCAGGGGAAGAAATAATTTTGGCCATGGAGAAATTGAAACAATGTCTGGAAGTTCAACAAGTGAGAAGCAATCGCTGTAATAGTTTATTGCTAGAAGAATTATGCTGCCCAAGAAACTAGCTTAAAATCAACTCTGCCAAAACTCTTCAATCCTATATCTGAATCACTGCAAGCACAATGCTACTTGTGGAAATGCAAAGACATCACGAGAAGTAAGTACACACCCTATGTACTTCCAGTTACTTTCCGAAATACGACATCGTGTAGCTCAATGTTGAATATTTCTTTAAAATATGTTTACTATTGTAAAAGTTATTCATGAAAGTCTAGGTTACACTCTCAGAAACACTTTCTTCAATTCACGGAAATTTTCCTGGGAGCAGTGCTACCAGGATTTTCCCGTTAATAGACGATTATCCGTCTCTTTTTTCTCTGTTACAGGAGGTAAAATATACGTAAATCGAAGAAAAATCATGCGTCAATCATAGATTATGTAACACTTTCCAACACATCTGGAATACTGTTACAAAACTTCACCTTTTAATAAGGTGAAAGGTGATAACAATTTGTAATACGCATAAAACATTTGAAGACTAAATTTCGGCAACTACTATCTATATATAGTCGTAAAATAATTCAAATTCTTTTGTGAATCAATCTCTCTCTCTCTCTCTCTATATATATATATATATATATATATACATATTGTATATATACTTCATAGTATGCTTAAACACTTAATGCAGTGGAAAATCCCCTTTCAGCAATTTCTTTCAATAAACGGAAATGTATTCCAATTCTCTTGCACAGACCTGTATTATATGATCTATATATTTCATAAGCATGAAGTAATATACAAAAGAATGTTAAATTTATTTTTTTTAAGTGCATACCACCGTAGAAAATGCACTTCGAAACAATTGTTGCTCATTGGCAGTATGTAACTTCTGTGTGTCTTTGTATATTAATGATAATTAATATGCACATCATGTTCAACAATAAGCATATCGTTGATAATCGTTGCTTCAATGTTGTATCGTTGCTTCAATAATATATATCAATTTCAATATGTTTGAAATAAAGTAACATTAGAAAATACATTGCAAACGATATTTCCGCATAGATCATAATGTCACAGAATACTTTTGAGTGTCCCTGCAAATAAACTATGAATGCTACACACTTCATTTTCAATACCGGACATGCCATAGTAAATCTCAATAACATATATCAATTATAGAGCAATCTGATTATATTAACGAGAGTTAGAGCTCAGACAGACAAACCGAATTCATAAACACTTTTCAATTATGTTGCAAAGTGTCAAGGTTTAAAAAGTTTGTTTTTACAATAAAGAATAAAGTATTTTTAAAGCATAAATTCGACGAAATATAAAATAACTTATATATACAGTGAAACCTCTCTGTGCGACCACACCCATTAAGCGGCCACCTCCCTGAACGATCCTTTTTTCATGGAACGAAATATATTCCCATAGGCTCAATACTCATTTTACCTCCAATCAGAGACCATCCTAGTTGAACTCTTTCCATGAGCTACCCATTTCTTTGTAGAAAATCAAACAACTTCCGGTTTTTCCTGGTCGCTTGAAGATTGTTTTATTCGAAAAATAATTCCGGAGAGCGCATTATTCATCAAACTTCTAAACTAAGTTTAGAATTTTTTTTTAATCCGGTAACTTTTAAGTGTTTAAAACCCTTTGTGCCTTTTTAGGCAATGAATTGAACTCTGATGACAAATTAAGAATGACAGTCAATAAACTCCCCTGCCGTAATCTGTCAGGAAACTCTCAAAGAAATAGATAAATTAATGAAATCGTCATTATTTGTTCCCGTCAAAAAAAAAAAAAAAAAAAAAAAAAAAAATGCATTTATTGACTGAACTATGAAAGGACTTGGAAATAAAAGTTATAAAAGATAAAACCGTAAAATCAAATCAAAGTCAATGCATTCATTTTTTAAGCTCTATAGTATGTAATTAACTTTTGTTTTGGTAGTTAAATTTTCATATTTTTTCCTAATGTGAACAATAAAGTTTAGTAACATTCATTGTGACGTTTTTTCAACAATTAAAATCTAGATTTAAACATGACCTCCATTAAGAGACCACCTCTCGGAGCGACCTATTTTTATTGGAACGGAACGTGATCGCTTTAGGTAGGTTTTACTGTATATATTTAACTTTGCAAATAAAGTGTCAGACACTGTTTCCCTTTGCTTCAGTATTTGTTTTTATCACTCTCCAACAAAGTTGAAAAGTGTTTATGAATTCGGTTTGTCTGTTTGTCCGTCTGTCTGTCTTCCCGTGCTATAACTCGCGTCAATGGAGTTCGATTGGCATGAAATGGATAGATGTTATTGGGTATCAGTATGGCACGTTCGGTATTGCAGATGAAGTGTATAGCATTATCGGTTCATTTACAGTATGGGTGCACAACCTTTTCAAGAGAAGGGCCCCTTACAAAAATTTCTGGGCTGTCGAGGGCCACATCAATAACACGGGGAGAATTCTATTTTGGGGAGGTGATCTGTGGCCTATAATCAGATAAAAATTATGGTTACAGAGGAGTGGGTGGGGGGGATGATCCCCATAGGTTCTCCTACCCAGTCAACATATCCAATTTAGTTGGCAAGGATATTTCAACAGTTTACATTTGCATATATAACAGAGATATAGCAAGGATTATTTAGAAGAGTGGTAATATTCCTTGACTTTATTCGGGGGAGTAAATTGGGTTTTATTAAAAGTGCTAAAAACAAACATAGGCATGAAAGTATCTATCGGCGAAAAAAAAAACGTGAACTTCATGAACGAAGGGGGGAGGAGTAACCAATCAACGAAATTTGCGATTTTTTCCGCGCATGATCAACGAAATTCGCAATTTTTCCGCTCCCGATCAACGAAATTTGAGATTTTTTTGCACCTGATCGATAAAATTCTCTATTTTCCCGATTCCAGCGACAAAATTCGCGATTTTTCCGCACCTGGTCGACGAATTTTGCGATTTTTCGCTCCTGAAGAGCGAAATTTGCGATTTTTTTGTGCCCGGTCAATGGAATTCGCTGTTTTTCGGAGCCGATCGACGAAATTTTCCATTTGTCCGCTCCTGATTGACGATATTTTGGATTCTTTCTGCGTCTGATCGACGAAATTCGCGATTCTTAAATGACTCTAACGAGATTTGCAATTTTTCTCCGCGGTAAATTGACAAAATTCGCGCTTTTTTCTTGCAAACAACTGACGAAACTCGCGATTTTTCCGCAGCCTATGAACGAAATTTAAAATTTTTCCGCGCTTGATCGCCAAAATTCGCGATTATTTTCGTGCATGATTAACGAAATTTCCGATTTTTTCGCTCCCCATCATCAAATTTTGCGATTTTTCGGAGTTCAATCGTTAACATTCGTGATTTTTCCGTGCCCGATCGACGAAATTGGTGATTTTTTCGCGACTGATCAACGCAATTTGCGATTCTTAACTGACTCGGACGAAATTTGCAATTTTGTCAGCGGCAAATGGACAAAATTCGTGATAAACAGACGAAATACGCGATTTTTCCGCAGCCGATCAACGAAATTTGATATGTTTCTGCTCCTAGTTGACAAAATTCGCAATTTTTCCGAACCCGATCGAAGAAATTCATGATTCTTAATTGACTGACAAAATTTACAATTTTTTCTCGCGGGAAATTGACGAAATTTGAAATTTTTTCCTGTGGAAAATTGACGAAATTCGCGATTTTTTCTCGCGACTGGCGAAACTCACTGTTTTTCAGCAGCCAATGAACAAAATTTGCAATTTCATCAACGAAATTTCGTTGTTGTTTATTAACGAAATTAATTTCGCTCGAAATAATTTCGAAATTAATTAACGAAATTAACTTATTAAAAACTTGTCAATTAATTGACAAGTTTTTCGGGCCCATCAACAAAATTTGCGATTTTCCGCGCCTGATTGTCAAAATTCGCGATTTTTCCGTGCCCAACCAATGAAATTCGCGACTTTTCCGAGCTCCATCAACAAAACTCACTATTTTTCTGTGCCCGATCGGTCAAATTTCCAATTTTTCCACGCCTCGTCGACAAAATTCGTGATTTTTTCCTTGCTTGATCAACAAAATTCACTATTTTTTGTGTCCGATCAACGAAATTCGCGATTTTTAACTGAACTGACAAAATGTTCAATTTTTCCCGCGGTAAATTGACGAAATTCACGATTTGTTTCTTGTGACCTATGGACAAAAATTTCCAGTTATTTCCAAAAATTTCCAGTTATAAATTGACGAAATTCGCGGGCCACAGGTTGTGCATCCCTAATTTACAGGGACGCTCAAAAGAATTTCGTTGCATTGTGATCTAAGCAGAAAAATCGTTTGAGGTGTTTTATAATGATATTTCAGTATTTTAAACATACTGAAATGTATATACAGGGTATCCAGTGTCAACGGTGTCCAATGGCTAATTCCTAAACCTTTAGTCGTAGACATATGGTTCCAATTGCAAAAATGTTTTAAATGAGGTAAAGAAATATTTTAAAAGCGATTTGGGTCAATTAAAACATTTCACACGTTTAAAAAATTACGAAATTTAAATTTTTATACGGTCACACGGTCCTATATATATATACACACACACACACACACACACACACACACACACACATATATATATATATATATATATATATACACTGAGGTGAACTATACGGCGCTTACTATAGAATAGACTGTGCATAGAATATATCGCTCATTTAGAAAGAAACTGAACTATTGAAGCCTATGAACTATAACTGCCTGAAGTGCGTTTTCGGTTGTGGTACGCATTTTTAAATTGATCTATTTTTTTAAATATTACTTACTGTGGATGAATTCTATAGATATTATACTGCACAAAATTTCTGAAGTACATTTCCGTTCCATAGTCACGGAAATGGCTGAATGGAAATTTCTAACTGTGCTATTCGTTTCAATGAAGTAAAGTTTAGCATACTATGTAGTATACATACAAATCCATAGATCATATACAAGTCTGCATAAAAAACCGTGATATTTTGATTCTATTATTTCGACTATTGATTGTAATAGAGTTTCAAATGCGTTATGAGTTTTTCAGATTGTTTATTTATACATCCTATTTCACCTTCATAAACTGTGAAGCTTTGTTACTGTATGCTGAATGTGATGGAAAGTATTAGATAAATTATGCTGGACGCATAATTTTCCGGTCTTTTTTCAATATAAGGTTGGTGACAGTTACTGGAGTCGGTGAACATATTTATAAAAACCATTTATTTTTAGTAATAAAAGAATATTTTTTCGAAATTTAGTGTCAACAATATTTTTTTAATGTATCTACTATATCCTTTCAAAAAGAAAAAATAAATATAAAATGGATTTAAATTTTTGTAGTTGTGATTTGAAGAACAAAGCATATCCTTAAGGGGGCTGGTTACTCAGCTTCCGATTTCCCTTCACTCATGAAAAGTCTACGGGCATTGGATGCATTCGTTTATTTAAAATATCTCCTCGGGAAATTAATATTTTTAACTACTATTTTTTGTGTACACTTCCTAAAAGAGGTCTCTTTTTTTTCTTAGTTCTCGAAACGTTTCTAAAGTATAGACTTCATTTTATAGGAAGTGTTAAAATCTTATTCACAGTTCGCCCGCCTTTAACGCATAAAATATTAAATTGAGCCTAGATTTTAGAAATAGTTTGAAAACTAAGAAAAAAAGAGACATCCTTTAAGAAGAGTACACAGAAAAAAAGATGTTAAAAATAGAAATTTCCCGAGGAGATATTTTAAATATATGAATGCATCCACATTACGGAGGAGAAATCCGAAATTGAGTGACCAGCCACTTAAGGTGTTAGTTACTGGAGGTTTCACCCTACGCCCGCGAAAACTAAATAAATAAATAAAGTACTGTCGTGGAAAAAAAAGTAAACACCCCCTACTAACCCCTCAACAAATTATCGTAGAAGAAAGTTACCGATACCGAACGATTGGAAATAAAGTCTATTAAAACGAAGCATAACTTTGTTTTTTTTTTCAATAGCAGTACACAATTCAGACTGCATAAATAAACTCAGCACCACTCTATTAGCCAAAAAACAAATTTTTATCCAATTCGTATGATAAGTTTCCGAGAAATTATTTTAAAACGGGCGTATTTTAAGGGTTGTATCCAAATTGAAGTTCCGTACTCGATTGTTGACCGAGAGAATATTTTTTTCTTGATTTAATATTTCTTGATCAAGGCACCCCACTCAAGCAGTCAATGAAGCCTGCTAGATTACACGACAGCAGAAGAAACTTCAAAGTATCTAGTCACTTCTATCACAGACGGCCCCTTAAAACATCCTTTTGCTATTTTTTAAGCATAATTTGAAAACTACTTGGAAGAAAATTGTGAAATTTTGGATTTTCATAAAGCAGAACTTAATAAAACTAAATCCATCAAAAAAACTGTAGGTTGCAATTCATAATTTTTTCGAATATTAATTTCATAATTCATAACATAAAATTATAAAAATTGCAAATTCAACGTATTTATGTTTGGGTATACGAGGGTCACTCTGAAATTTTTGAGATACAACTAGGTTCTTAAAGTTATACAAAATTTTAGGTGTGTTCAAAGTAGTCTCCTCCAGCATCAATGCACTTTTGTAGACGAATTTTCCATAGATTAAATGCCTCAGGCCATTCATTTCTTGGAATAGATGAAAAAATGCATTTATTACCACATCAATCTCTTCTTCTGAATGAAAACGACGTCCACGTAAGTTCTTTTTTAGATTAAAGAATAACCTAAAGTCACACATAGCTAGATCAGGCGAATACGGCGGATGTTCTATCACTTTAATTCGTTTTTGTTTAAGAAACTCAACTGTTAATCCGGCTGTATGTGAAGATGCATTGTCATGGTGAAGCATTAGTCTCCTAACATTCACTTCTTGTAGAATTTCTGGAAGACATTTAGTGGTATACCAGTTTGCTGTTACTGTTTTCTGTCCTTCCAACCTGATGGCTTTGATCAATCCTGTACTCCTGAAAAAAAAACGGCATACATCACTTTTTTCAGTGCGCGTAATCTTTTCACCATTGTCGTCGTGGGATAATCTTCAAAGACCCATACTTTACTTTCTTGACGTGTTCGAACGTCAAAACACGGTATGTACGTTTCATCACCTGTTACAATTTTAGAAATGATGCGATGACCACCATCATTTAGCAACTTAAGAGTTTCTTTACTGATTCTGACACGCTCCTCTTTTTGGTGCTCAGTAGATTATGAGGAACCCAACGGCAAACTACTTTTTTCATATGCAATTCTTCATGAATAATTTTGTGTATGGCTGCGGATCCAATGTTTAGTTCCTTCTGTATCATTTGATAGGTATAACGATTATCATTCATTAACATTTTTTGTATGGCAGACACATTATCCGGGATTACTGCCGACGGCGGCCTTCCTGCGTGTTCTTCATCCTGAAGAAAATTGCGACCTCTGTTAAATTCTTTAAACCATCTGAACACAGAAGCACGAGCTAAAGATTCATCACCAAATGCTAATTTCAACCGTTGAACGCATTCTTCTTGATTTAATCCTGCTTTAAAATCGTAGAAAATCATATCGCGAAAATGTTCTCGCGTCAACTCCATTTTCTCTTCTGTTTAAAATTTATTCTACGCTAAACAAGTTGAAGTAAATCAGTAAAAAATCGTCTGCTGTGTTAAAATACTTTGTATTTTAAAATTAAACCGTTATTTTTATTTTGTAAATTCTCCTCTGCGCGTATCTCAATAATTTCAGAGTAACCCTCGTATTAGTATTATTGCTACACAAAAAATTAGCACATTAGGAGCATAATTTCAGGAGATATAAATAAAAATATGAAAATGTAATTTAACATTAAAAACACTCAATTTTGAATGTTTATAATTCAAAAACTTATCGTTTAAATGACTTGAAATTTGGTGTCTAGGCATAGTTTTAACCGAAGATTTGAAATAGCTGGTTAAAATTGGGTATTTCCATTGAAAATAAACGGTCAAGTGCGAGCATTACTCGCGCACAGAGGGTTCCGTAGAATAAATATATGAATTTGTAATTGTATTATTAAAAAAAAAAAAAAAAAAAAAAAAAGTTGCTAAAAGGATACTAAGACTTTTTAAAAAACTATATAACGTAGGGTTGGGTATAACTGTATATATTAGAAAAGTGTAATCGGGTATACCATGAAAGTTCAAAGAGATATATGGAACAATATCAAATATAGCTATTCGTATAACACTTTTTTTAATATTATCCTAATCTGTTTATGGTGAACTTAATTCGGTACTGACAATAAAGGCAGTGCATAGTTAAACTTCATTTGGCATTTCATGAAACTAAATTCAGCGTAGTAATAACATTTATTTCTACAGTGTATCTAAAACAAAACCTTTGTTCAAAGTTTAAATTTGGCATTGTGCTAAGCGCGCTTCGAATTGAGGTCTCAAAGTTGCAACGCCGCCTTGGTCAGTGCCGCGTTTTTCCCGATAAGTGTTTAATTAACTTTTAAAGTCACTCGAGACGTATTGAGAGATACAATCAATGCAAACTATCGCGAATCTCACAGTATTTATGCGATTCATTCTAATTAAATATTTCGAGGGCGATGCCCTTAAAAAACGGACACCTAATTTTAATTCCAAAACAGACAAATTGTACCAAGAATATTTAATTAAAATTTTCTTTTTATCATGTACGTGGAAATGAGCAAGTTCGCATTTTCTAATAAATTCGTTTATAAATTCTGGTGTCAGTTCATTATTTCATAAGTTTATAAATAGAATTACTCCGCGCCGGAAAGGATTAAGTGGTCGCAGGACTCTTAAAGCCTCAAAATTTAAGAAATTTTAATTTTTTTAGATGTTTATCTTTTCCGAATATTTTGATATAATCGTTTCCTTGAAATCCCCATTAGAACAGAAGTTTTGGCTTTTAGAATTATACCTGCTCAATAGCTGAAGCGGCGTTTCCGAAACTTTAAAGTCATTATTTTCCAAATGGCGTTTTTGGGTATAACGCGCAGGATACATCAAAAACTTCTGAATATTTTTTCATGAAATTTTCAAAACATATATTCCATGTTATTCTGTATAAACTGAACCTAAAATTTCCTTTTTATTGTTCAAAAAAATATTTTTTTAGGTGATTTTACTGTTCAAATTTTCAAAATTTTGTACTAGCTAAATGCAGCATTGCATTAAAAATATAAAAATGCTTTAAATACAAATTTATTTAAGCTCAGGGAAATTATTACAATCTGAAGTATAAGTAAGCACCAAAATTTTCATTCTAGTTGCAATATTTATTTTGTAATCCTGCGCGTAAACTGTTATACCAATTTTTTGTTCGACAAATGTCTAACAGTTTCGAACCCCTATAAATACTAAGTCTGTATCTTGCAATTTTTTAAATACATGAAACGAAAGAACATACTTATATCTTTCATTCCAATTAAAATTGTGTTTTGAAATCATATTCATTTTAAAACATTAAATGTTGAAAATGCTCTTTTTTCATTTTTCCACTTTTTAGAGTCCCTAGACCCCTTAAATTAGTACGTTTTTAACAATTTGACGTTTATTGCTTTTATACTGTTACTGGACGTTACATTACACATATATATCATTAAAAGTCGTTAACTAGGCATAGAGTACGCCGCCCTGTCCTTGTGTATGTCCAAACTGACCGTACCTTTAAGGGTTAATATCTCAGCTAATTACCGATGATTTTTTTCAAAAATCATTATCAACAATGCTTTTATTCTTCTGCAACGATAGGTATATTCAGCAATGCTCAACAATTTTTCTGAATGCCCGTAAATCGAAATTTGTGTATAACAGAAAAATGCTAATTACTCAAAAACTATGTGACCTAGGGTAATCGCTATAATTTTCCGGCAAGGTTTATATTAACGTCTACTACCTCTAATTTTTTCATAATTTTAGTTTCAGTAGATTCGGAATTAGATGGGGGGTGGGACATATTTTTGTACTACATTTTCAACAATATCTTTGAAAATATAATACCTAAAATTAAAAGGAATGTATTTTTGAGTTCAGCGTTACAAAAGCTTTCACAGGATACCCCACATGATATACAAAGAAAAGATTTTTTTTCAAGTAGAATAATTAGCCCCTCTACTTCTTGACTAAATATATTTATGAATGTTTATTAATCTGAAAATATGTGGGTCAATGGTCTTTATTACTTCCCCGAATTTGAACTTTCCACGTTCCATAGTTTACGATTAAAATGGCTGTGACAGACAGACAGACGGACAGACACAGGAGTGATCTTATAATGTTTCCGTTTTTACTTTTTAAGTACGGAACCCTAAAAATGAAGTTTGGATTCGTTTTAATATGTAGATGGCCCCCTAAGCAAATTTTATATACATCATTTCAAGGTAGAATTTATTTCCAGTCGTTCAGTACCAGTAACTTTCGTCTATGGTAATTTGTTGAGGGGTTAGTAGGGGGTATTTACTTTTTTTTTCCACGACTGTAAATTTTAAAACAAGCCCTTCCGGCTCAGCCGAAAATGATAGGTTCATTTCTTTGTTTTTTAAAGAACATTACGAGATGCATTTTATTTTAATTTCTTCCTATATTTTTACTGAAGATGAAGAAAATTGTTTATATCAAAAGCTATTCATAAATGCAGTACATTTCATTCAGAACTATTATTTTTTCAAAGAATATTAATGCTTCATTCAAAGTTTTTCTATCTTATAATATATTACTGATTGAAAAATGAAAAGATTCTCCCGTTCATTTTTGTTTTTCAGAAAATATGACAACAACTTTTTTCTTTGATAAATATATTTTTATAACGTCACCCAAAAGAAAAAAGAAAGACTTCTTCCACAGATATGACCGCGTGCATGATGTTAGTGCCACAAAACTTGATCGATTGGCTTCTACGGGCTCATTTAAAACTGTGGATCGATCTCATACGATAAAACGGAGAATAAACGCATACAAAAGCTGTATCAGTCGAAAGACATATGCGCTGGCATGAAATATGTAAACCAGGATGCATTTATGACACATAACTCTATTACTATTTTGATAAATCCGTTAGTGACAGTTTTTTGAGGATGTGCCAAGCTAGAGAATCTACACACTGTTCGCAGGAAATTAATAGGGTAGCATGATTTTAAATAATGTACTTAATTAAAAGTTAGAGATTAATCAAAGAATTATATCTGCTGTAATGGATTTTGATGGAAATCTGTTATAATTACGTTCCTACCATGTGAGAAAAAATGTAATAGAATATAATTAACGTTTTAAAATCTTTTTCCATATTCGAATTTCGACGTAACTAGGAATATCGACCATCATGACATTTTATAATCAGTATCTATGTGTTTTTACTTTCTTCTATATCTACAAGAAGAAAGTATTGGATTCGTGAAAATTTTCGATTTTCGACGGATTTGCACGTTTTATGTATAAGAGATTCAGAAAAATATGTTTTTACAAAATGTCTGTCTGTGAGTCTACCTGTATGATGTGACACAAATTTTGTCGACGCTCTATCTCACTATATGCACGAAATTTAATAACAATTTATATTCAGTTAGTCCCTGATATAAATTGGTGCTGACAAGTTTTTGGTGTGAATCGCTCAACAGGTGGTGCTGCCTATGCAGCATTTTTCAGGATTTCCTCAATAGCTCAATTTCCAGAACTAATGCATGGATTTTCATCAAACTTCAGATTTAGTTAGTCCTTGACAAGAATTGACGTTTTATACATTTTGGTGCAAATCGCTCAAAAGGGGGCGCTGCTATGGTGCATTTTTCGGAATTTTCATTATAGCTCTATCTCAAGAACTAATGCACGAATTTTCATCAAACTTCAGATTCAGGTATACCTTGATATCAATTAGTGCTGTTTATGTGATTTATATAGAAGAAAGTTTTGTGATGGACACAACATATTAGTTTTTTGTTGTTGTTTGTTTTATTAACCTATCCTATATTTCATTGCTTCTGCACGCGATTAAATGCTAAATCTAGATTTATCTTTTGCTCGTTTTGAACTTTCTATTTTTTTCCTCCATTAATTTTTTTTAAGACTAGGGGGCTCGGCCCCTACGAGCTACGCTCGCCAACCCCCGTCCAAACACCGTACACTCTAAATGCACGCTAATTTGATCGGCTTTAAAAAGATTTCGAAGATTGAATTATAATTTAAAAAAGAGTGGCGATCTCTCTATAAACGGATTTCTATTCATTTCTCTTTGATTGGGGAATTTTAACGCCAAATCCGTTGCGGTACTACTTGATTATCCCGTCGACCAATTTCGCCAAATTATATAAATCGCCAAACCACTCGCCAAATTATACAAATTGACATAATTTTTATTTTAAATAACGAAAAAACAAATAAATTAGTACAACATTAATAAAAATACAAATAAAACGTCGAAATAAAAATAACTTGATGACGTAGACACGTGTAACAACATTTCAAAATAAGCTAATATAAAAGGAATTAAGTAAACAGAGTCTTTGTCTCCTGGTATTTTTTAACAAAGTGAAAAGAAAGTTCTTTTAAATGAGACATTTTAAATTAATCGTTTTTAATCTGACGTAATTTTGACCAAACTATTCTTTCTCTTTTTAATATTCACGTGAAAATACTTGTGTTAGAAATTAAATATTATTTGCGCTTTCCTAACAAAAATAGTTGAAAAGTATCCTCTTAAAATATCAAATAAATGTCTAGCGCAATTTCTAAATTTAAACCGTTTTGCAATATTATTTTGTGTTCATTTTATGTAATAACTGTAATGTGACGTAAATATGACGTAGTTTCTCCTATTTAAGACTTCTAACGCATGTTAATAAATTTATTGCTTTACAAATTCCTTTCTCTCTTAAAATTCACGTGTAATTATAGTTTTTATGACATAATTTTTAATAAGTTCCTGCTTTTTGTACATAATTATTTAATTCTAATTCCAAATGTTTTTTCTGTTTATAATAGTCACGTGTAAATAATTTTTTAATTTATTTACACGTATAAATATATTTTTTTGAAGCAAACATTATTGCTTCCGCTGTTTATACAGTTGGCAACAGTTTAAATTAATATCACTTTCTAAAATCTGTTAAAAATATCTCTAGAAATGCTGAAAATCTGAATTTAAAATAGAAATAAAACCTCAAAAAAATAGTCAAAATAAAAAAATTAATGCAATCTGCACTCCGGCAAATTCTAACGCATAAAATGATCTAAAAATGATTAAATTCCTATGAACAGTTTTTGCTCCTATAAAACTTTTTTAGTGGAACGATTTTGTCCAACTTTAGCATTAAATATCTCTTAAAATAATTCTTCGATCTGAAAACTGTCTGCATCAGCGTGTTTATCAAACATTTCTGTATAATACTACCGATTTTCATATTTTTGTATGCATTATTTTTCTTAATATTAACGAAGAAAGACCTCCGGTGACAAAAAATTCAAAACCGGCGGCGGCGGTGACAGCGGTAATTACTTTTTTTTAGAATAGAGAGATATTGGTATTGTAGTTATTTTCATTGACTTAGATTTATATAAAAACCAATCACATTCAGACTTTACATCCGCTGAACTTCAGGATTATTATTATTATTATTATTGTTAAAATACTTAAAAAAGAAAACATTTTTCCTTCCTTTACGACATCTTTAATTATCAATTCATACATATACATTCCTTTTTAATGCTTTCCAACACCGGCTACTTATAACTTGAGTTCTGCTGATTGGATTTCTTTGCAACTTGCACTGTTAGTTAGATAAATTTCCAGAAGACATTTTACTATACAATAGATCTTTCTATGTTGCTTAGTTATAGAATTAAAGGGGAATGTTAAATAATCAGATAAACCCTATTACGAAACATTAGGTTTTTGAAAGGTTGTATTGAATGGATTTAGATGGCTTGCACTGCTATTTAGATAAATTTACACCAGGTAAGGTTTTAGTATATAATAGATCTTTCTACGTTTTTTAGTTATAGAATTAAGGGAAAAGATTATATAATCAAATAAACCCGATCACGAAAGATTAGGCTTTTTAAAAGATTGTATTGAACCGATTTCGAAAGAACTTGCAGTGTTAGATAATTTTTCAGGAAAACTTTTAGAATATAAAATATCGTTCTACATTGCTTAATTATAGAATTATAGAGGTGGGGGAAAGTTTAATTAAGTGAACCTGGTTATGAAAGATTACCTTTTTTTAAAGTTTAACTGAACATATTTTTGATGGGAGCTGCACTATTAGTTAAATAAATTATGCCCCCCCCCCCCCCAAAAAAAGTAAAAATTATATGTAAAATTTCACTCCGAATCGCAAAACTTCAATCCTATGTGAGCGGAGCCTCAAGCAAAAGCTTCTCAATTATAAATAGAAGTCGACACCAGTGTTGTAGTTGGAAAAAAATATTTGTGGGAACTCACCTTTTCATAGAGTAGATGTTGATGCTACCGGATTTTTGCAAAGCCAAAATCCAATTTAAAACATTTAGCCAAAAGACAACTTTTTTCAATTAACAGTTATGATTATTACAGTAGACTCCCGATTATTTGAGTTAATATTGACCCAGCTCACATCGGATAAGCAAACAACTCGGATAAACCGGATCGTCACCAACTAAGGATATGAAATATATAAATTTTCACTTTATTCATTCATTTTTATGGTACTAGTACAAATTGGCAGCTAAGTGATTCTATTAGTATCATGAAAATTGCAGGTGTAGCCTCTTCTTTCTGCTCAAAGTATTAAATAGTTTTTTTTTTCAATCGAACTTATACCTTTGGAATGGATAATTTTTTTCTGATGGGCTGATGGCTTCTATTATTATGAAACAGCCATTATAAATGAAGTGTTAAGTGAAGCTGAAAGAGCAGTCGTAAAAAGTTAAAACTCTGATTTTCTGTTCAAAATGGGGCAATTAAAAAAAAAAAAAAAAAAAAAAAAAAAAAAAAAAAAAAAAAAAGTGACTATTTTTTTCCCCCATTCTAACCAGAAAATCACAGTTCTAACTTTTTACGATTGCTCTTTTATCTTCACCTAATACTTCATTTACAATGACCGTTTCATAATAATAGAATCCATCAGTCCATCAAAAGAAAATAACCCGGTTAAAGCGGCTTATGAATATAAGTGAAACGGGTCGTATTAAAACTAGCATAAATTACCGTTTCGCTTAAAAAAAAAGTGTTCGCTCGCGATATTTTTTTTTTTAACGGTACCAAACCACATATTTCTGGGAACGGCGTTCCCACGCGTTCCCACCCAACCACAGCACTGGTCGACACGAAATAAAAAAATATAATTGATAAAATAAAATAAAATAAGATACGATAAAACTCATCAAGAAAACAATAAAAGATTCATAAATAGTTCGAATATGGAAAAGAAAGGAAATTAAAAACAGTTAACGAAAATCTATTATATATATGTTTTTGAGATAAGTTATATTATTATGTCACATTTTCATCGAAAACCGGTACAGCAGACATAATTCTTTGATTGATCTAATTAGTTTTAATTAAATACAATTAGTTTCGTGGGAACAGTTTGTTTCACTAGCTTGGCACAACCTCGAAAAGCTTTGTAAGTGACACATTAACAAATTTATCAAAACCAGGGTATCGAACCCGGGTTTCTTGGCTGACAGTTGAAAACTATTTTTTTAAATTCAAAACTCTCATAGTTTTTTTTACGTTTAACATATTTTTTAGGTGTCGTCTAACAATGCCAGAAATCCTTTTAATAGGCAAAGTAGGAGTTATGTATTCAAATAAAATTTTGAAATTCATTAAAAATGATATTTTCGTATTAGCCTAGTGTCAGGAGTTAACAGTCGCAGAAATCCCTGAAAATCGCTATTTACAGCAGCTTTTTTTATTCTGATAATTTTAGTGATTCAAAAGCGTAGTTTGATTACATATCTTAAATTTGTGTTTTATTAATATTTAATTATTTTATACAGTTATTGATAAAGTTTTAATTTCGTTAAGGAATGTAAGCCGAAAACAAATGCTGAACTATCTACATAAATTTATGTGCAAACGGATTTATCTTTCGTAATCGTCTGCACGGGATAGAGGCTGATTTTAAAGAAAATTATGCTTGAAAATTAATTCAAAAACCATAAAAAATGAGTGAATGGACAGTATTCCTGTGACGTAACATAAGGTAAAATGGCGATTTTTATAGCCTCGAACTAAAAGGACGAATAGAATGCATTTCTTTATGTATTATTAGATAGGAAAAAATGCTAATCTATTTATATTCTTTTAAGTGTAAATTAAATTTTCTGTAATCATCTGCAATCAGTAAGTACGATAGACAATATCCCTGTGACGTCACAAAAGGAAAAAATGGCGATTTTTATAATCTCGAACCGAAATGAAGAATATGGTCCATACGTTTTCCTCTTAATCGACGTTGTAAAAATTGGAAATATTCGATGTTTAGGAATTTAAAAAAAAATGCAGTAAAAGGACACGTTTGTTCTTTATAATATAGATATAATAGAGCTATCTAATATATAAAAACGAAACTTTGTCTGTCTGTAATGCTATACAAATCCACAGTTTGGAAGCCAGAATTGTGAAATGTTATGTACATGTGTATTAAAACACGGCCGAGGCAACTAAAGCAATCCGGAATCGAAATAATGTATAGTTAACTTTTAATTAATAAAAAAACACCCATTTAACAGTAATTTCCTATCAAATTTAAACATTTTTTGTTATAGCAGCTGCCAACAATTAAAAATTCACAATAAAATCCCTTTTTTTAATGTTCAACCCGTAATCGCACGAGTTCTTTAACCAATGTGAGATATACATATGCATATTATGTACGGCACGCTGCAATACTAAAAAGCTCTAGTGGGTATTACGATACCTCACATGAAAATAATTAGAGATTATTTAATTGCGCTTAATTATTACAACTTAAAAAAATAAAGACAAGCATTTTATCAGAAACATCAACAAAACTTTTTATTCTATTTATTCCTTTATTACAAAGATATCATTTTATCGTCTGCTGCCATAGTAACATGGTAAATTAAATTTCATTTTAAAAAAATGCGCAGTAGTTGAAAAATATTTTACTAAATCGAATAGTTACTTTTAATTTTGGTTTTAGAATTAAATTCCTGAATTCCCGTGCGTAGAACTGATTAAACAGCTAGTATGTCATAAATGCATTCTCGTTTACGCATTTCATGTGAACGCATGTCTTTCGACTGATAAAGCTTCTGAATGTTGCCGTTTATATCCTATCATGAGATCGATCCACACTTTTAAATGAGCCCGTAGAGACCAATCGATCAAGTTTCGTAGCCCTAACATCATGTACGCGGTCATGTAACGTCATATTTCTTCAATATGTCTTTCTTTTTTCTTTGAGTGAAGTTATAAAAATATATTTATCATAGAAAGAAAAAGTTACTTCTCTATTTCCTAGGAAACCAAAATAAATGGTGGAAGATTTCATTTTAAATAGAATAAAGAAAGATTAATAAAAGTATCTTTTTAAATTTTATTTTTTAACGCTTGGCTTCATTTTATATAGGAAGCTAATCAAAATGATGTAAGGTACTTCTACCAAAGAAGGACATGCTCTTAATAAGGCTGCCACAGTCTATATTTTGTACTGAACGGTTCCGAGATGACCAATGACAGCATATGCTTAACATTTTATGTGTCTTAAAGCACATAAATTAACGTCTGAATTCATTTTTATTAAAGGTACGTATATTAAACCTTTCAAGAGCGGTGATCACACTGCGTGATCATCTAATTTTAATTTTAAACTGACAAACTGCATCAAGAATATTTTGATAAAGTTTTTCCTTTATAATGAAAGTGTAGAAAAACAGATTTTTATTTTCTAAGAAATTCGTTTGTAAATTCTGGCGTCAGCCAATTATTTCATCTTTTTACAAACAAGAGTTTTTCTGGCCCTGAAAGAGTTAAGACAGACTTGAACAGAATTAATACAATAACCCAGCAGCAGTGAAAAATTAATCGAAATCCGGACTCGAACCTGGGTTCGCAGCGTACCGTGCTGTTGCTTTAACCCTTTCCGGCGCGGCGTAATTCTGTTTATAAACTGATAAAATGATGGACTGACACCAAAATTTATAAACGAATTTATTAGAAAATACGAACCTCTTTTCTCACCCAAGTACGTTATAAAAGGAAAATTTTTAATTAACTATTCTTGGTGCCAGTAAAATAAAAATTAGGTGTCCTTTTTTAAGGACACCGCCGGCGAAAGGGTTAACCACTAAGCTACCCTGGCCGACGTCCTAGCTCGGCAATTTCTCACTAATAAATTATAACAAGGGTTGTTTAGAAGTTAAAGCAACTTCATGGTACGTTGCGGATCCAGGTTTGGGTCTTGGTCCCGGCTAATTTTTCACCCCTCTTGGGTTATTGTATTAAATGTGTTCAAGTCAGTCTTACTATATCGCTCACCCGCAAGAAAAGTGACACATCTCGCAAAAATTCATTTTGCGTTTTATTCTACTAAAAGGTCTGCCATAGGTACGTCTTGCTACACAAACAGTTTCATAAGTGGAGTTATACGTAAAATCAGTTTATTACGCTATCTGTACATTTGTGACCACAGAAGAGGGGTGGATTGTGTGGGGAGGTAAAATGACACAACCCTCCAAACCGTATCCTACGTCTTCAGTTTCAAGGGTTTTATGCATTTATGTATGTTTTCATTCATGCATGCATATCTAAGTGCTATAATTTTTATGTTACAGTAAAATTATGCACATTTTATTTTACCTCTCCTGTGAAATTTACTTTTGTCGAGATGTGTCACTTTTCTTGCGGGTGAGTGATATAACCCCGATAACTAGTATGTTGTGGCCATCACAAAACTTTCTTCTATCTCATACATGTCAATACTTCAAAATTCACTATCTCAGTGCCAAATTAAATGGCAATCTGTGTTCATCACGAGAATTCTAAAAATATGAAATTCCGTGCATTAGTTCTCGAGGTATGACTGTTACTGAAATCGTGTAAATCCAGCAAAATTCAGCATAGCAGCGCCACCTATTGGGTTATTTACACCAGAACCTAATTATCACCAACTTATGTCAACGTCTAACTGAATATGAAGTTTGAGGAAAATTCGTGCATTAGTTCTTGAGATAGAGGTATTGCGCAAATCATCACAAATGCAGCATAGAAGCGCCACCTGTTGAGCGATTTGCAACAACACATAATCAGAAGCAATATTAATCAAGTTATAGTTAAATCTGAAGTTTGATGAAAATTCGTGCATTAGTTCTTGAGATAGAGCTATTGAGGAAATAGTTCAAAATGCAGCACAGCTGCGCCATCTATTGCGCGATTTACACCAACACGCAGTCAGCATCATTTCATATGAAGGACTAACTAAATCCGAAGTTTGATGAAAATGAGTGCATTTGTTCTTGAGATAGAGCTACTGCGAAAATAGTGTAAATTCTGCAAAATGCAGCATAGCAGCGCCACCTGTAGGTCGATTTACAACAAAACGAAAAAAGCATCCATTCATGCCAAGGAGTAACGGAATCTGAAATTTTATAAAAATCCGTACATTAGTTCTTGAGATAGAGCTTTTGCGGAAATCCTGCAAAATACTACATAGCAGCGCCACCTGCAGGGCGATTTACACCAAAAACTAATCAGCACCAATCTATATCAGGGACTACCTGAATATAAATTTTTATTAAATTCCGTGCAATAGTTCTTGAGATAGAGCGCCCACAAAATTTGTGTCACATACAGACATACGGACAGACAGACAGACAGACTCACAGACAGACATTTTGTAAAAACATGTTTTTTGGAATATCTGACCCATAAAACGTGTAAATCCGGCGAAAACTGGAATTCGAAAATTTTCATGAAACCAATACTTTCTTCTTGTAAAGATAGAAGAAAGTAAAAATGAATTCAGATGTTAATTTATGTGCTTTAATATATATCGTGTTATCGATTGAATAGTAATTTATTCATCATTGTCCCGTCACCCAGTACTGTCTTATTGCGGGCCGGTGACGTTCCCCAACATGGTTTATTAGTGAAAAATTGCCGAGCTAAGGACGTCGGCCAGGGTAGCTTAGTGGTTAAAGCAAAAGCACGGTACGCTGTGGACCCAGGTTCGAGTCCTGGCCCCGGCTAGGCTAATTTTTCACTCCTGTTCGGTTATTCTATATTAATTGTGTTCAAGTCTGTTTGAATATGAGTACCCTTAATTTTATGTGTCCTTGACATGTGCGGATAGTTCCAACCACACCCGATACCGGCTTCGTCGTCATTTTTGGAGCACTGAATATTTCGACACGTCGTTGTTAAAAACATCAAGTAAAATTTCAGATGAAATCAGCGTAAATTATTGATTGAATTTTACTATCATGGCATGATGTTCGAAATAATTTAACGATATTTTATAATGTATATTGAAACATTCTGTTTGTGTTGAAAGTAAAATTCGTGAAAAATAGAAATCCTCTAATAAGACCAGGCAGTATAAGGTTTGGTCTTATTAAGGGATATTTCATTTTCATTGTATGTTATGATAACCAAAGCTAATTAAACATTTTATGTGTCAATATTTGTAGAAAACTATGGAATATATCGGAGTGACGTTAAAGAGAGATCAATAGAGTGAAGAACAAATAGAATAAGCAGTTTTGGGTATTCGAAATGGCATGCCCGTAAGTAGAGAAGCAACATAATATTGTAGTACAAGGAGAACTCTTTATTTTGATCTAATTTGGTGTAATATCTCCAAAATATCTGTTAATTAAAGTTAAATAATGTATTTACAAAATTATGGCCTTGTCTAAAGCACGCAATTCTAATAAATTCACTTTAAAGTGCCTTTTGTTTTGAATTCTCCTAGCCACAATTAAACAGCGACAAGAGTATGCATGATTTAATATTTTATAAAAATATAATAAATATTACATCCAAGAACATTTATTAAGTTAATTCTTATATAACACAGTTTATTGTGATGTGAATCCTTAACGTGGTCTTATTTGGTTCAGGTGCCTTATTACATCTTTTTAATTGTTATAATTTTTCATTTTATCTTTAAAACTATTTGGCATTTCATTATCTAATATATAAAAATGAAAATTTGTTTATCTGTCTGTAATGCTATACAAATCCACAGTTTGGAAACCAGAATTGTGAAATGTTATGTATATGTGTATTAAAACACAGCCGAGGTAACTAAAGCAATCCGGAATCGAAGTAATTTATAGTTAACTTTTAATTAATAAAAAAGAAAAAAGAAAAGTGCCCAGCTAAACTGATGGCATTGAGCACACAGGCTATTCACACCAATTGTATATTATGCTCTTATTTTAAAGAATAATTCCCCTAAAAAAAATAAGTGTAGGGGGATTAGCCCTCGTTTTCCCCTTTATACATAAACAATGAACCTCCAAATCTAATCAGGGAAGCTTCTTAACATAATAAACCGGTATACCAAATTTGGAGCAAATCGAATAATCCTGCAAAAAAACCCCATTTATCTAAATTAAGGGGGGTGGACTAGCACCCCTTTTTCCCCTTTAATACTTAACCAATGAATCCCCAAAACGAATCATGGAAGCTCCTTAACATAATAAACCGGTATACAAAATTTGGAGCAAATCGAATAATTCTGCATGAAAAACCTATTTATCTAAATTAAGGGGTGTGGACTAACCCCCTTTATCCTTAACCAATGAACCGCCAAAACTAATCAAGGAAGGTCCTTAACATAATAAACCGTTATACCAAATTTGGAGCAAATCGAATAATTCTGCATGAAAAAACCATTAATCTAAATTAAGGGGGGTGGACTAACCCCCTTTATCCTTAACCAATGAACCCCCAAAACTAATCAGGGAAGCGTCTAATCAGAATGAAACTAGAAAAAAAAATTGAAGCAAATGGGATGCTTCTATCAAGAGTTATCGTGTTATTTACACACGTACCCACGTACGTACATACAGAACCGGCGGGCACATAAGCTCTCAGGCTTTGATAGCCTGTGAGCTAAAAACTACTCATTTAATAGCAATTTCCTATCCAATTTAAACATTTTTTCGTTATAACCGCTGCCAACAATTAAAAATTCACAATAAAATACTTTTTTTTAAATGTTCAACCTGTAATCGCGCGAGTTCTTTAATCAATCTTAGATATACATATTACGTACGCCACGCTGCAATACTAAAAAGCTGTAGTGGATTTTACGATAATTCTTTTTCCTCACATGCAAATAATTAGAGATATACATATTACATACGCCACGCTGCAATACTAAAAAGCTCCATCGGGTATTACGATAATTCTTTTATCTCACATGCAAATAATTAGAGATTATTTAATTGCGCTTAATTATTACAATTTTTTTTTTTTAAATAAAGACAAACATTTTATCACAAATATAAACAATTTTTTTTATTCTATTTATTTCCTTATTCCAAAGATATCCTTTTATCGTCTGCTGCCATAGTAACATGATAAATTAAATTTCATTAAAAAATGCGCAGTAGTAGAAAAATATTTTACTAAATCGAATAGTTATTTTTAATTTTGGTTTTAGAATTAAATTCATGAATTCCCGTCCATAGAACGTTTTAAACAGCTAGTTTAATAATAAAGTTGTGTATTTCCTGAAAAAATAAAAAATACTAGATAGAATTCTGTAATTTTTAAGAATATCAGCAAAAAATCCTTACTTGTTTGAATTGGACTCCAACAGATTGTGAGAAAGTGTATACACTCAAAGCCACTTGCATACCTTCCATTTCGCCGCTGACTCCTTGATTCGTTTTCTGCCCTTGTACTTCAGGTGGACTTCTATACTCAACGTGATGTTCGAATTCTAAAGGTTCTAAGTATTGTTCGACAAACTCTCTCCTGGTCATATATCTGAGTTCGTTGCATATTCCTGGAATACTCAAACACTTTTCGATCCATGCTTTCCTGTACGCATGTGCAAAAGTGAACAATGCGTGCAGAGTTGGTAAAAATCTAAAAATAAGTAGGATCAGATACATTTAGCAACTACGTAATTACTGACTTGAATATTAAATTTTTAAAAACTTCAAATTTTTCACATGAAGAGGTTACCTGCACAGCAAATATATATTACGTAACCACGTAATGATTATTTTAAAATCAAAAGTTTATCTGTACAGTTAACTGCAACTGTACACATTTAGCAACCATGTGATGACTGCTTAAAATATTTCAATGAAAACTTTATCTAGTTATGATCTACATTTATGATTCATTCAGCAAGTAAGTAATCTCCGTGTTAAATTTTACATATGATAAATTTACCTATACAAGACAAATTGTATTAAATAAGATAAATTAAGCAATCAATTTAAGCAAGATAAATTAAAGATAAATTAAGCAATCAATTTAAGCAAGATAAATTAAAGATAAATTAAGCAATCGAGTAATGATTGTTTTAAATATTTCAATGAAATGTTTGTTTGCGTTTAATTATGATCTGCATATAATTACGATGCATTTAGTAACCAAATAATCCCCGTTTCAAACTTTTTACATGGAAGTTTATCTGCAGAGCACAAGATATATTTAGCAATCAACTAATCATTGTTTTAAATATTTTATAAGGAAAGTTTATCCGCTCAAGTTGCGATGCATTCAGCGATCAAGTAATCACTGCTTTAAATATGTAATACAGAAAATTCACCAGCGCAGCATGTTTTCAGATATAAATATGAGACACGGTAAAAAATTAATTTGATGGTTAATCTTAAGTCGATTGTAAAATTTTCAAACCATAATAACAGCCATTGAAATATATAATTCAATGCTCAGATTCTTTTGAATACATTTATGTTTTCACAAGTGGCAACACCGTGTAACTAAGTTACAAGAAATGCACATCATATTTTAAAAGAACAGTATGTCATAATCAGTACAAATTGAATCCGTTATATTTCAATCCAGTATAAATCTTCAGATCGTAATAATACATCCATAGGCAAGTTGAATTCCACTCACGTCTAATTTTGAATGAATTGATATTTTTGAAAGTGGCAACAACCTTAAACTTGATAAAACGAATTTCAGCATTAAAAGGTTTTGGGAAGACTAAAAGTATTCACAGCACAAAGCAAATCATTCAAAGGAAATATTCAGACCGTAATAACAAAGCCATAGAAAAATTCCAGTTCTATCCACAGACAATTTTAAATGCATTTATATTTTTGAAAATAGCAGCATTAAACTCGATAAAAAAATTTCGGTAATAGTGGGATCAATATGATGACAAAAATATTCACAACGCAAGCAAATCTTTCAAAGTAAAATACATGAACGAGTGGCTGCATCATGCTCTTCGCCGTTACGCTCCGAAAATCATCTTATTTTAAGCTTTAAAAAATATCCTGTCAGAGGATTGGCAGGTGCTACAGTCTGTTTACTGTACCTTAGACCGTGATAATGACAGATTATAGACAACAATTAAGGATATACTAAATTAAAAACCCATCACAGTAATCCACAAAGGTGAAAAAAGTCTTAACAATAGGGAAAGCTTTAATATTCTAATTTAGATTTAATGTAACTAATCCGAGTTCTGTATTTGCTTGAGCGAACAATTTATCTTTAACCCGGGAGAAGGCGCGCATACCCAGGGTATGAATGTTTTTTACTTTGTCACCAATAAATATAAATAATAATCGTCACCATATTTAGTCGGAGACAAATTTGCGATAAAAGAAATTGCAGATTACTTTTAAAAAGATAGTGGTGACAATTGTGAAAACCGTACGCGCTCCGGGTCTATCAGGCCCGGCGCGCGTCCTCCTGGGTTAATAAAGTATTGCTGATATTTGCACGTAATTTGTAAATAACTTTCCATGAATATAAATTCAGCAGCAAGTCCGTTATTTTATTACATATCTAACTTCACAGCATATCAAAAAACGCAAAAATAAAAATATTTAATTATTCTGATACATACACTGTACTGACCTCCAAAAGTTAAGGTAAAACTAGTATTTTGTGCCTAATTTAAAAATAAATGAGCATAAACACACGAAATTTAGAAGAAATACGCTTTAAACAGCTGTATTTTTTTTATGTCACATAATTTTAATATCAAGCACAATTTACAAACACATACCGTAAAATCCTGCGTATAAGGCGCACTTTGAATACCAAAAATAAGATCGAGATTTACGGCTTGCGCGTTATACGACGAATATAAAAATGGTAGATTTAAAAATAAGGAAAAGTTGAGCATAAAAAGAATAGATTTATACATGTACCGTAAATACTGTTTATTTAACCCTTCACTGCACGATTTTTCTTTTCTTTATGAAAAAAATAATTTGATTACTTTAGGTAGTCACAAACACAGGAAAAAAAAAAAAATTCAGACTTCATATATATTTTTTAAATATGGATTTTTGTAGTATGTGCCATATGTGTCCCAAAGCACACAATTAGATATTTGTACTTAGATATTTGTACTTTGTTAGATATTTGTATATAACCTTTTTGTACTAAATTTGGCACAAAACAATGCAAAAAGAGTATAATATGTATTAAAAGTTTATAGCAGAGATTTAACCCTTTGAGGTGCAAGTAATTGTTTTCTGTAATGTTGAATTCACATAGAAATATTCGAAAAAAAAATATTTTAAAATAAGGAAAAGCAATTTTGCAACTTTTTTCCTCCAAAGTTAGAAATATAAAATTTAATTAAAAGTTTCTGCTGCGAATATTGATTAAAATTAGGTGGGATATAATATATCCCACCGCCCCTCGAGGAGTTAAAAATGTGCAAAAAAGTAAAAATTATTACAAATTTCAAAATTCAGATTGTAATAAGATATGAAGGAAAAAAAAATCTATAGAAAGTTATTTTACAATATAATAAAGCAACATCAAAAAGCAAATCAAAAGAAAAAGTAGTGTAAAAAAGAGCTTAAAGAGCAAAACAGTTCCAAATGTTCATTTCTGATGAAATTCACAGTAACAGTTTATATCTCGATTTATACCTAAGGCTACTCCACATTTTGAAAGTTTTGCGAGTGCAGTTTGGAAGTTTACATCGCTCTCTTTTTTCCATATAATCCGGCCATACTCCATCTAATCTTATATCTTTGACTGGCATTGCAGATACATGACCTTTATGTTTCTTGGCTATAATTCCTGTTTCTACTTCAGACATTTTTGGGCGTCTTCTTTTAGCATTTCGGGTTTCGCTTCCAATCTTACAAAGGCAGATTGCAACTTGTTCCCTGAATTTAGCCAAAGGCATTTTTGTTAAGTAAATATTTTTGTTCAATTTTTTATATAAGATCCATGAATTTATCATAACAACATCCAGTAGACTAGGGGTGCACAACCTTTTAAAGAGAAAGGCCACTTACAAAAATGTTTGGGTTGTCGAGGGCCACATCAGTAACACAGAGAAAATTCTACATTGGGGGGGGGTAAGGGAGGAGGGTAATAAGTCTTTATTCTTGATGAATAATTATTTTTTGTCTGTAATAAAAATAAGCAAACTTAAATAAAAACGATTGTATGAAGGAATGCAGGGCTTCTTCGCATCTGTGACCATTCAACACTTTATGAAGAGTAACGGTTCCTTCTTGACAAATGGTAACTTGAAGAAAAAAATTACACAAAATTCCTAAATAATTGATCGTTATTGAAAATTATGTATATAAAAAAAAATATTGAAGAATAACTTCATTTAAAATAAAAGGAAACTTATTTTTGAAATAACAAGACATGATGAACTAATTTGGCTATTTTTTATGCGGACTATTAACAAAACTCGTTTTTTTTTGTCAATCAAGTGCGAAGATTGACGAAATTCGCGATTTTTTATCAACGACTGATTGACAGATTTCGTGGTAATTGTCCTCTGCCGATTGGCAAAATTTGCAATCTTTCGAATCTAATTTGCGATACCTGCATTAAATTGACGCAATTCGCGATTTTTTTCATCGATAATTTTCCAAATTTCACGATTTTTTTTCCACAACGAATCAACAAAAATTGCGATTTTTCCGCCTCCGATCGAATTATTTCGCGACTTTTTTGTTCCGCGACCGATTTTCGAAATTTGCAAGTTTTTTCCATGAACGATTGACAAAATTCGGATTTTTTTTTTCATGAGTGATTGGCCAATTTTGCGATATTTTATGTGACAGATTGACAATATTTGCATTTTTTTTTCCAATGACCAATCGACGAAACGTGATTTTTTTCTGATATACATTGATGTAATTTGCGATTTTTTTCGCGCAATAAATTGGCGAAAATCGCTATTTTTTTTACGCGCACAATCGATGAAATTTGCGATTTTTCCCTGCGACCAATGGATTTCTATTTCATGATATTTTTTGGGACTGTCACACAAATTTTGTAATTTTTTCCATGAGCTATTCACGAAATTCTCGAATTTTTGGGAAAATTCACGATTTTTTTCCATGAGCGATTGACAAATTTCGCAATATTTTTTAGACCAATTGACAAAATTTGTTATTTTTTCTATCAATTGTCAAAATTCGTGATTTTTTTCCGCGACAGATTAACAAAATCGGGATTTTTCCCCAGTTGATCAACCAAATTTGCAATTTTTGTACCTCATCGACAAAATTTGCGATTTTACTGTGCCCGATTAACAAAATACGTGATTGTTAACCGACTCTGTTAACCGACTCTGTTAACCGACTAAATTTGTAATTTTTCCCTCAGCGAATTGACGAAATTTGCAATTTTTTCCCGCAATAAGCTGACGAAACTTGCGATATTTCCGTAGCCGATCAAGAAAGTTTGCAATTTTTCCGAAGCTCCTCGACAAAATTCGCGATTTTTCCGCGTCCGATCAACGACATTCGCTATTCTTAACTGACTCTGAAGAAATTTGTAAATTTTACGCGACAAATTGATGAAATTCGACATTTTTTTCTCGCGATAAACTGACGAAACTCACGATTTTTCCGCAGCCGGTCAACAAAATTTGCAATTTTTTTGTACCTTATCGACAAAATTCGCGATTTTTCTGTGCCCGATTAAAGAAATTTGAGACTTTTCCACGCCGAGTCGACAAAATTCGCGAGTTTTCCTCTCGCGATCAACAAAATTCGAAAATTTTCTGCGCCCAATAAACGAAATTTGCGATTCTTAACTGACTCCGACGAAATTTGTAATTTCTCCCGCGGCAAATTGAAAAAATTCCTATTTTTTCTCACGATCATCTAACAAAACTCTCGATTTTTCAGCAACCGATCAAGGATTACATAATCGACAAAATTTCGCGATTTTTAACTCGTCCGATCAACCGAATTCACGATTTTTAACTGACTATGACGAAATTTGCAATTTTTTCAGCGGCAAATTGTCGAAATTCGCGATTTTTTCTCTGACAAAAAACTCGACAAAAAAACACTGACAAAACTCGACACTTTTCCCCAGTTGATCGACTAAATTTGAGATTTTTCTGTGACTCATCGATAAATTGTGCGATTTTTCCGAACTCGATCAACGAAATTTGCGATTCTTAATTGGCTCTAATGAAATTTGCAATTTCTTCCCGGGGCAAATTGACGAAATTCGCGATTTTTTCCTGCGACATCTGGACAAAAATTTGCAATTTTTCCAGTTATAAATTGACGAAATTTATTAAAAATAACGAAGAAATTACATAAATTGTGTTCGCGGGCCACAAGTTAACCCACGGCGGGCCACTTTTGCCCCGCGGGCCACACATCAACCTGTATCCCTACAGTAGACGGTAGAAAACTCGAAAGTAATACTTTTTACATCTCATTTTATTTCTATATCTGCCTAAATGGCTGTCTAGTAAGTCGACAAGTAAATTCGGGTGTCTAGTAAATTCGACAGGAACATTCAGAAGTACTCCACAGATAATTTGAAAATTTGTATCATTTAGAAATTTAATTTCCCCCCCCCCCGGGAACACACACTCTCCCGGCACATAAAAATGTCCCTCCTGCGGAAAAACGTCTGAATTCAACACTGTTGAATTTTATTTGTTATTTTAAACTTTTATATAGTAATTTTAGTAGAATTTAAAATTACTTTAATATTCAATATAAAAACTTAACTTCTGTTGCAGTTGAATCTATTTCTTGTGTTACATGTGTTGTTATCGTGCAGTCAACGTCTGATTCAGGTGAAGAAATAGCATTTTCAGTTCTATTTTTAGCTGGGTTATATGTTGAATCTCCCCAACTATCATCAGAAAGTCCAAAAGATTCATCATCAGTATCAGATGCAAATAATATTGCATTTATTTCATCTTGTGTTAGCCCTTTGCGCGCCATTTTTCATTTGAACGTACTATGAGCTTTATGCTCTATGTTCCATATCTGGCACAAACACAAAAACAAGATTTCAAGCTGATGTACTGAAAGTTTTTAGTTTTAAGCAGCCTAAATAACAAATGTATGATACACTTGAATGTCTAAAATTTTTTCTTGCGATATTTTCAAGATTTTTTTGATGAAAAAGTTGAAGCAAATTCTACGGTTGTTGACGACGCAGACAGAATTTTCTTTTTTGAAATGAACATCTAATATATACTGAGGTACTGCCAGCTAGTGAGAAAAACAGGTACGAAACTCTTTGTTTAAATGCCCTAGATATGGCACAATGCTCAGATAACCTATATTTAAGATCCATAGGAAAATAGAAGGGTTTTATTGGTATGGCCAGATATGGCGCACCGTGCAGTGAAGGGTTAAAAGGAATAACATTACCTTATGAACATAAAAATTTTCACTATCGGGTAACATGAAAAGTTCGTCATATTCGTCTTCTGTTATATCTTCAAGCACATTATCGAATTCTGTTTTATCTTCACATCACTCACTGTCACTCTGATCCACAAATAAAGTAATCATCTTCCATTCTATCTAGATCGTTAAATACATACTACACCTTTTAAATGATGTTTGAATTAGGCCAGGTTTAATTTCATACCATGCTTTTATTATCCACCAACACACTATTTTTATAAAAATAGCAAATAAAGCCTTTGTGCAACAGTATTAAAAAGCAAAAAAACAAGTATTTGGAAAGCATTAATTTAATTTCCACTTTTTTGGTTTCTTTTTCTCTCCTTCTCCGGTAGATGTCGCTACTCGTCCACTCAGTTGTTTCCTCTGCTTCTCTCTCCTTGGTTGTTTTGGACGCATTCGCTACCCGCATCGGGTATATAAGCCGTCATTTTGCTCAGTCTTGCTTTTTCTAGCACGATGTGCCTTGCCCTATCGTGTACTGAAGAAAAATCTCGCTAATAGATTCGAAACAGCTGTTTGCTGCTTTTCATGTATTATTTGTGCATTTTTAAACGTTGGTTTTCTGCTTTTTAACACTATTTCTAGACTTGCATGACGCATTTGCCCTCCTTTTGTAAATGTTTTGCCACCTTCTAACATCCACGTATTGCTTGTCACTTCAGTATGTCATTGTTCGAAAGCGTATGAAAATCCTTGGAATGCATGGCTTATAAAGATAAGAGCATCACATGTATACGTACATTTCAGGCTTCTTTGTAAAGAAAACGGTGCACATTATACGCCGGATTTTACGTAATAACAATTTTTTCAAAAGTCCGTTGTTTAATAAATAAATAAATCACACATTTTTGTGAGAAAAATTAGAAAAAAGAACGGATTTTAATAAGGAATGTATCCGGTTTTACTTTTAATGCAATTACGGTATCGACTTTCCGTACTGTCAATTAAGTTGTCGGACATGGGAATGGGAATCGACGATCCTAGATGGAGGCACTAATTCTAGCTCATTTAACAACCTCATAGGAGGACTTAGGTCAGCCACCTGGCTTCCAAGGTAGTCCCAAAAATGCTCTATCGTATTAAGGTCCGAAGATTGAACTAACCATTCCGTTTGAACCAATCATGGATCCTCAAGATATCCATAAATGTCGGATAGCCTAGCTCGGTGAGATGGGGTAATACAAGGTTAGTCTATTAAATTATAGGACTGGAGCTAATACAATGGAATGAATAATAAAAAATAAACATACGTTTAA
This sequence comes from Maratus speciosus, assembly GCA_963932465.1. NCBI lineage: Eukaryota > Metazoa > Arthropoda > Arachnida > Araneae > Salticidae > Maratus > Maratus speciosus. The sequence goes on along the minus strand of OZ010795.1, from coordinate 47,336,148 downwards.
TAGTCCTCAAAATAATCACCTCCGGCACTCGCACACTTTTGTGCACGATGGTACAAATTCTGGAAACACTCTTCGTAGTCCTCTGAAGATATGCTGCGAAGTTGAGTGGTTACGTTTATTTTTATGTTCTCTATGTCCTGAAATCGATGACCTTCCAGAGCAGTCTTAAGTTTTGGGAACAAGTAAAAGTCAGGAGAATACGGAGGATGATTAACCTCTGGTCATATTTTGTCTAAAAGCGCTTCACATTGAGAGCATAGTGGGGCATCGCGTTGTCGTGCAGTAAGAGCCAGCTGCCTTTATCCATATTCGGTCGCACACGGTGTACTCTTTTAACTAACCGATGCAAAACAGCTTCGTAGTACTCTTTGTTGACAGTTTGATTAGGTGGCACAAACTCGTGATGGATCAGCCCATGTGCATCAAAGAAAAGATCAACAAGACTTTTACCTTCAACTTCTGGAAACCGAATTTTTTGCATCTTGGAGAAGATGGTGATCTCCATTCTATACTCTGTCTCTTTGTTTCGGGATCGTACTGGAAACACCAGGATTCTTCGCCTCTCACGCTCGATTGCAGAAACGACGGTTCTCAGTCAGCTGCGTCGATTAAGTGCCCACAAGCTTCCATTCTGCAATGCTTCTGATAGTCTGTCAAAAAAGGCGGCACAAACCGCGAACAAATCTTTCTCTTTCCCAAATTCTCCCTCAAAATCTTGTGCACCGTGCCCTTGCCCATATTTAAATCGTCCGCAAGCATCCTAAAGGTCTTTGGGTGATTTGGAGTCATCAAAGCGCGGACTTATGCGACCTCATTTTCTGTTCGTTTTGTGATGGGTCGCCCACTGCACTGGTCATCTTTCGTGCTTTCCCTGTCATCGCGAAATCGTGCATACCATTCGAAAGTACGGGAGCGGGCCATAGCAGCATATCCATATGCAATTTTCAGTAACTCGTATGTTTCACTCGGCGTTTTCCAAATTTTGAAAAAAAACTTGATATTCACTCTTTGCTCCATCACCGACCGTGACACGCGCTCTGATGAATCACCTGCGTTTACCTTCTCCAAACCAGAAATGCTAACGCAATCACTGCACATTTGTTCCACCTTCGCACCTCATTGGTTACGCTATCACATCCGCATGATAATGCGTTCATACACATTTTCATTCATTAACTACACATTCAGTTCTGGAATTTAATAGACACATCTTGTATAATTCATAAGAATGAATTCATCACCAACAGCACCAGTATTTGTATAAAATACGAATCAAGGATTTCGTCCCGTTATCTCATAGCAGTCAGAATTTCTCCTGGTTTTGCATGTAGGTCTGTGAGATTCTTGCCCAAGCCATGATTCCACCCACTCCATAACTGTGTTTTTCAATGATGTTACATTGTTAGTATCTGGTGCCTTGTTCTCGCCAGATCAACACATGACCCGAATCACTCTTCAAAGCAAACCAGGACTCGTCTGTGAAGAGTACAGAAGCTTATTGCTGTTTGGTCCAAGTAACGTGCTGTCTTGCCCATCATGAACTGGAAATTTTGTGCCACCGTTTAAAGGACACACACACAACGCACAGTGGTATGAAATGACCAAAAACTGCGACATTGCGCAAAAAACTCAAAAAACTAGATGAACGTATTCTACATTCTACATATTCCAGCGTTTATAAGAAATTGGCGCATATACAAAATTACATTTACCGTCAATAACCCTGTCCAGTTTATGGAATTTTGCATAATTTTGAGGTTTTGCGAAACTGTTTAGGTGGACTTGGCAAATGATATTTCCCTTTCAAAAATCATCAAAAATTTTTGTTGTTGTTCTACGTCATTCAATTAAATACAATGTAGTTTTAAAAAGCGTTTTTTGTAGTGCTTCTTAACTTTTGTTTTTAAAATATCTGTTTTAAAATATAATTTTCACAAAGACAGCGATTTAAAAAAAGTTCCCAATTGTTCCGGAAAACGGGCTAAAAAATTACTGTTAATTAACTGTTAAATTTTTCCTTAGGTATTGGGTAAGAGAAATTCATAATAATTACATCCGCCTGTGTTTCGATAAGCCCACAGTCATGCGGGGACACAGGACCTTTAAATTTTCAAAAAATCAGTTTTCGGGTTTTTGTTTTGTTCTGAATATTTTAAAATTTCTCAACAAATAACCCCATTGAAAAATCTGCATTATTTCTTGAGTTACAATCATTTATAGACGGTTAGTACAATTAAAGGTCCGTAGATATTGAAATTTTAAAATGCGTTTTATCAGATTAGTAAATTTGGATTAGTAAATTTCGGATTAGTTAATTTGCGTGCATTGTTACTTTCAAACCATATAAGCTACAGCTTAAAAAAATGAACCAAATATGTGTTTCTTTATAGTCTTCATGCTAAAACAAAAGCAATTCGCATATTTTGGTTATTTTTTTTCACTTGAAAAACTTACATTTATTTTAAAAATTAATTTTTCTTTGTGTGCTAAAATTAAATTTTAAACAAAACTTTTTGTGTATATTTTTGTTTTAATTTAGAAGTAGGTGAGTTATGATTCTATTTTGTTCAAAAATTGTTTTCTATATGCATAATTTAGGGTTTTATCATGCGCGCAGTACTTAATGCTTTTCATTCGCGTATGAGTGAGACGAATTTTTAAATTTAAAATTTAAATATTGATTTTGTGTATAAAACATTTATTTTTCTGGTTAATATACTTAAGAATATATACTTTAGGCAGAAAGTGAAAAAAAAATCTTTAATTGTACATTGTTTATGTTTTGGTACTTTGAAAAAGGCGATGTTTTTTATCGTTTCGACAAACTCAAAGGTCCTATACCCCGTTAAACAAGTGGGCCGAAAATTCTCGATAAAATGGTGTACTCTGATGAGTTTTACTTTAAAAAGTTCCAATCATGCCATATAAGGCTATTCTGATTTCAGATTCGTATTCCTCACCATCTTTAAGAACATAATATAGAACATTAACATTAAGAACATACCGGGTGTCCTAAAAAGGACTGACTGATTTTAAAATTCAATAACTTGCAAACAGTGACAGATATTTAAAAAAATCTTGCAGGAGGGTTATGCATAAGGTCAAAAGTTTTATTACAGTGATTTTCGATTTTAGTTCAAATTACAAACAATAGATGGTGCTGTAAGCAATAGTCACTAAATACTGGCTCGATTTTTGGTCCTTTCTCTTCTTCCATGCGGAAAAAGGAGATGGAAATGTATTGAGCGGGCCACGAAATACCAAAAATCGAGCCTGAATTTTGATCGCAGCGCCATCTATTGTTTGTAATTCGAACTAAAATCGAAAATCCCTATAAAAAAACTTTTGACCTTATGCATAACCCTCCTGCAAGAATTTTTTAAATATCTGTCACCGTTTACAAGTTATTGAATTTTAAAATCAGCCAGTCCTTTTTAGGACACCCGGTAGTTACAAAATCAAGTTATTTCAATGTCTTTTACGAGCTCTACATTGATGTCCACGAAAACACGCCTTTTGTCCCCGTCTTGCAGAGAGTCCTTGATTGTGAAGACCTCTGCTCACCGTAGTAGCAGATATTGTCATTCCTGTTGCGTTGCAATGATCTGAAATGCGCTGAGCCACAGTAGTGTTCCTCCTCCTTCGGGCCAAAAGTGCGAGAAAGCGATCTTGCACATGAGTTGTAACTCCTGAGGGGTCTTTTTGATACTGAATTTTCAGATTCAGATTAATATTAGACACTTTGTACCACATTACGTGACATATTAACTATTAAGACATCTAGCAGGATGAGCTTGTAGTAACCGCTTTTCCATCCATTCGAATACCCGCCATCTTAACGAATTGGGTAAACAATATCTTTTACATATGGCCAACAATATTTTAATTCCAACATAAAAAATGTTTTCTTCTATAGATAAAAGTATTTTGTTGTATAGAAAAACATGTTTTGTTATTGAAATAAAATGGTTCTATTTCTGGTGTTGTATTTTAAATGAAAGGGGCGACAGGCACGTATTTCAAATGAAAGTTGTGTATTTTGGAGGAAATGAATAAAATACGAATTATGGCTAAATATTTGGCGATTTATCACTTAGGACTGACTATTAAAAATTCTATTTACTAATGTTACTTATCGTGAATTAATCTTACCTCGCTGTCCTCATGAGCACATCGGTTGGATCTTCCTTCAAAATCAAATTGTCGCACATCACCAGATTGTCGTAAGCTGCGCCTCTGTACCCCCTGATTTTGCAGTTCTTACGGGACATGGCGAATTCCATGAAGAAGCGATCGCTGCTGTTGTAGATGGAAGACAAGTCTCCCAGCCTCTTGAAGTATTCTTCGAATGAGCTCACTGCACTGGGATACGGGGACAGGGAATACATCTGGCTTTTATTAATCCAATTTCCCAAAGTCTGTAATTTTGAAAACGGAGGCATCCACGAAAACAGCCACTGGAGTCGGGAAAATGAATTTTGAGATTCGCCGAAGGCTCGGATGATCATTTCCAGCACTTTGCTTTGAGCTGAAAAAAGAAAAACAAGTTGGAAATTTCTCGTCAAGCGTTGCAAATGAGGTGCGTTCGTACTATAACTAGATTTATTTGCACCGCATAGTGTACTAAATGTATATTTGAGTGCACTTCAGTAAGTGCCTATCCATTTCATTCTGCTCGAAAGGCTGTAACATCATTAAAATGCACTTGAAATATTTTTTTCCCATTGGCCTTAATATAACGAAAAGCTTTTGACTGTCCCTGTCATTAAACTCTACATCCGATTTTCATATAATTTGAAATAACTCGACAAAATTTTAGAACAATTATATATTTAAAATTTCAGACCATTCGGAAGGATTTAACATCATTAAAATGCACTTGAAATAATTTTTTCCCATTGGCTGTAATGTAAAGGAAACATTTTGATTCTCTCTGTCATTAAACTATACATCCGATTTTCATGAAATTTAAAATGACTCGACAAAATGTTTCAACAATTATGTATTTAAAATTTCAGACCCTTCGGAAGGCTGTAACATCATGAAAATGCACTTGCAATAATTTTTTCCCATTGGCCGTCATGTAACGGAAAACTTTGGACTGTCCCTGTCATTAAACTCTACATCCAATTTTCATGAAATTTGAAATGACTCGACAAAATTTTGCAACAATCATATATTTAAAATTTCAGACTATTCGGTTGGGTAGTTTTTGCTCTGTTATATACGGATTGACAGACGGACTGAACGACGACTATAGGTGCTACGTATTTATATAATTACGAACGCACCTATAAAGGATGATCATTAGGATGCTTAGTGATTTAAATACTGATACTGATATACACAGTTGTTCAAAAATACACCCGATTAATAAAGTTCAACAATTCCTTAACTGTTGTATTTTCTCAATATAATGAATCTCAAAAGGAAATAAGTAAATTTATAAAGACGCTCGTCCATTCTGTCCATTTCTTCTGTCTAATACTTCAAAATTCGCAGCACCAATTTTGAATGTACCAATTTTGAATGTCAAACTATACACATCATGAGGATTCTAAATGCATAGGGTCGTTGAACTGTGTACACTTATAAAGGAGGTACAGTCGTGGAAAAAAAAAGTAAACACCCCCTACTAACTCTTCAACGAATTATCGTAGAAGATAGTTACTGGTACCGAACGATTGGAAATAAAGTCTACTTTTAAATAATGCATATAAAATTTGCTTAGGGGGCCATCTACATATTAAAACGAAACCAAACTTCATTTTTTTCAATGACAATACCCAATTTTAACAAGATATTTCAAATCTTCGGTTCAAATTATGCCTAGACACCGAATTTCAAGTCATTAGAATGATAAGTTTTTTAATAATAAACATTCAAAATTGAGTGCTTCTAATGTTAAATTACATTTTCATATTTTTATTAATATCTCCAGAAATTATGCTCCTAATGTGCTATTTTTTTTGCAGCAATAATACTAATATACCCAAACATAAATACGCTGAATTTGCAATTTTTATAAATTTATGATATGAATTATGAAATTAATATTCGAAAAAATTATGAATCGCAACCTACAATTTTTTTGATGGATTTAGATTTATTAAGTCCTACTTTATGTAAATCCTAAATTTCACATTTTTTTTTCCAAGTAGTTTTCAAATTATGCTTAAAAAACGGCAAAATGATGGTTTAAGGGGCCGTCTATAATAGAAGTGACTAGATATTTTGAAATTTCTCCTGCTGTATTGTAATCTAAAGTGACTAGATATTTTGAAATTTCTCCTGCTGTATTGTAATCTAAAGTGACTAGATATTTTGACATTTCTCCTGCTGTATTGTAATCTAGCAGGCTTCATTGACTTCTTAAGGTGCCTTGATCAAGATGGGGGCTCTCTCGGTTAATAATCGATTTCCGAACTTCAATTTGGATACAGCCCTTAAAATACGCTCGTTTTAAAATAATTAATTTCTCGAAAACTTATGGTACGAATTGCATAAAAATTCGTTTTTAGGCTAATTGGAGGCTGTAGAGTTCATTTATGATGTCAGAATTGTGTACTGCTATTAAAAAAACAAAATTATGGTTCGTTTTAATACGTAGATGGCCTTCTAAGCAAATTTTATCTATATCATTTAAAAGTAGACTTTATTTCCAGTCGTTCGGTACCAGTAACTTTCTTCTACGCTAATTTGTTGAGGAGTAAGTGGGGGGTGTTTACTTTTTTTTTTTCCACGACTGCACAAGCATCGCATCTTTCTAAGAAGTCATTGAATTTCGGCACCTACAACATACTATGAAGTTTGATTGAAACAGGTGCATTAGTTTTTGAAATACAGCTATTGCAAATATCGTGAAAAATACAGCTTAACAGAGTCACCTGTTGGGCGATGAACACCAAAACCTAATTCAGCAACAACATATCGCTCACCCGCAAGAAAAGTGACACATCTCGACAAAAGTAAATTTCACGGGAGAAACTAAAAAATATATGCATAATTTCACTGTAACATGAAATTAAAGCACTTAGCTCTGCATGCAGGAATAAAAACGCGTGTAAAAGCGTAAAACTCTTAAGAATGACGTTGGATGAAGTTTGGAGGGTTATGTAATTTTACATTCCCACACAATCCATCCCTCTTCTGTGGTGACGAATGGACATAGAGCATAATAAAGTGATTTTCCGTATGACTACACTTATGAAACGCTTTGTGTAGCAAGACGCACCTATGACAGACCTATGAGTCGAATAAAACGCAAAATGAATTTTTGCGAGATGTGTCACTTTTCATGCGAGTGAGCGATAGGTCAACGTCTAAGTGAACCTTAATTTTGATGAAAATCCGTGCATTAGTTCTTGAGATAGAGCCATTGTGGTAATCATGGAAAATGCAGCATTGCAGCGCCACCTGTTGAGCGATTTGCACAAAAAAACAAACCAGCATCAATTTATATCAAGGTCTAACTGAATCTGAAGTTTTGTTGAATTCCATGCTTTAGTTCTTGAGATAGACCGCCCACAAAATTTGTGTCTCATACAGACAGAGAGACTCACAGGCTCACAGACATACATTTTCTATTTAGTTGGATGTGCGAATCCCAAAACTTTCTTTCTCTCATATATTTTAATATTTCAAAATGTTGTTACAAGTGTCATTATTTCATTTTCATTAGTTCAATACTATATCAACTTTGATTTTCATCTTAAATTTCTGCTTCAGAGTCAATGAATCGCAGTAAAGACGAGTTAATCTCAACAAGATATCTTTCTATATATAAAAAAAAAGTAACGATTTGGAAATGGACCAATGAAAATCTGCGTAGATATCGTGAAACGCATCTGATTGGTCAGAGGTTTCTGACGCTATAAGGGGTGGTTACCAAGCCGAGGGGCGGCGGGGGGGGGGGGCAACGTCGTCAAATTTGTCGCCAACTTGGCGATGTATCGCCGAATTTGGTGACCAAAGTTAGTCGCCAAAAGTGAAGCTAACTTGCGATAGATTTCCAGAATTTCGCCAAATTTCCATAGATTCTCATTGAAATCCAATAGGTTTTACTTGCTTGCAGAAAATCAACAAATTGAGATATTTCAATGCAATAAAAACTAATATTCACTCAGGAATAGAGCTTACTTGACTTATTTACATTATTTTTAAGCACGTACACTAACTATTTACAATATTCGTAACACTATATATATATATAGTTATATATATAATAATTATTATAATTATGAAACACTGTAAGCTCTAATGATTATGCGCTTGGAGATAAAGAAATAAAATTGTCAGGAGTTGGGGAGGAGCGCGTTTTTGCCAAGTGGAATCTAAAAATTGAGTGCATAGAAAATAAGGGATCGCGACGCGATCCAGAATGGAAACGCGAAATAATTGCGCGTGGGGTTGGCTAGAAAATAGGGACTGCTTCGCGATACCGAATGGAATCGCGAAGTGATTACGCGGGGGATTGGAGAGCGTAGCGAGCAGGGGGGTGGAGCCCCCCTAGTTTATTAAAATCAATAGTTTTTCCTTATCCTGTTGTATATCAACTGTTCGCGAACAGTCCGCTTATCAGGACGGGAACTTCCCGTCGCTTCACGAGACGCCGGTGTTCAATAGAACTGCGAAAAATCAAGAAACTTACGCAAAAATCGCTATTACGATGCCCCCTTTCGGCGGAATATTTACAAATTCAGGGAGGAACTTCTTGCATGGCCAAAAACATACGCAAAAAAATTGGTTCAATTCTATGCATAACTTGAGACTTTTCTATGGTAGAATATTCAAAATCGCTATTTCAGCGCACCCTTCCGGCAGATTTTTTCAAAATTAAGGAGGATCTGCTTGCCATAGCCAAAAACCTAAAAAAATTGGTTCAATTCTATACATAACTTCATCCCCTTTTTGATGGTGCAATGGCGGCAGACATACGGACACACGGACAGACAGACATTTTCTGTAAGCATGCTTTTTAGTAACTCTGACCCCAAATCGAGTAAATCCGTCGAAAACCGGAAGTTGAAAAAAATTTCGATTACAACGCTTTCTTCTATTGAAGTAAAAATAGTCAAATCATGTTCAGGACCTTTTAAACGTATACATCCGTCGAAAACCGGAAGTCGAAAATTTTCACGAATCCAATACTTTCTTCTTACAAAAACAGATGAAAGTAAAAAAACGCCATTGTACCGCTTGGAATGATCCATTTTGTCCATAATACAATAACTGAAAATTTACGAATTAAAATCTATAACGTTTCCGAAATTTTTCATATGGAATTTCATTTTATCTATTCACGTATGCCTTTTGCACGAAATCAACATCCATTCAATTATCTGATAGATAGAATTCAATTTCCTGAATCGTGCATTATGACTGCATAGATTATTTATTCAAAGGAAATAGCAGCGAACTTTAAATGATGTCCTCATTTTGGTTTTACCGTTCAAAAGTTTTGTTTATTTTTTAAAAATTGAATTTCACTATTGTACATCGCTAATGCATCCCCTATCATACTTTTGTAGTGTAGTAGTTTAAATATGATTATTGAGAGTTAAGATAGTCCGTGAGCCGGTGGCATCGTGTTCGCGGAATTGAAAACTTTTTATGTAAATCGATAGTAACGAACAAAATGAGCTTGGTATGACTAGGTTTGACAAGCCGAAAATATGTTTAATTAAATTAATTATTATTAAAAAGTGTAGGAAATAGTTTTATAATATAATTTCATCTTCGTGACATCTGTTTGTGAATAAATATGCTATTTAATTGTGAAATAATGTAAACTTGTGAATATGCGTTTTTTCTGCTTGTGAGGTATGGCGAAATGATTTGTTTATGAAAGCCATCCATAGATGACGCTACCTGCCGGAGCATCATTCCATCGAATTTCATTGTGACTCCAGTAGACTGACTTTCATATCATATCGATTTGATTCCGTAAGATGGCGACACCACATAATTTCTTCGGACTTTTTCCTTATAGACTGATTAGTGAAATACAAAGACTAAAACCGTCTATTCATCAACTTTCCTTTGTGAGTTCGAACTAATTTGACTTTGAATTAAAGACCAGAACTTAATATAAAATCCCCGCAGATGGGCGTCAGCGATTAACTCGTGGACTCGTGTTAACTCGGTCCAAAATTCAACTGAAAAGCTTTGCTCACAGCTCTCATAATATTAACGCCCTTGGTCAAATTTTAAACCTTAAATGTATATTACTTAACCTATAACTTAGATTCATGTTTTATTAATAATTGTATCTTAATAATGTTACATTAAAGTTCCAGTAGTCAAAAATTCAAATTCTGATGATTTCGAAGCATCCGCGATACACAACATAATTTAATAAAATATAAAACACAAAGTTCCGGATCTGAAATTGTGTCATCGTGAAGAAATTGGATTACCACTGTCTTGAGGTAAGCTGAATTTTTCTCTTACCTAATATTACTTATAATAAATATATAAAAGGGTCGAAAAAAAATCGTACTCACGCATTTCAAAACTAGTATGTTGTGGCCATCACAAAACTTTCTTCTATATAAACCAGGTCAATTAAATCATTTAAATAGTACAAGAAATAACAACGATTTAGCACCCATTCATATCAAAGTAAATCTGAATTTGAAGTTGGATGAAAATTCGCGCATTGGTTCTTGAGATAGAGCTATAGCAGAAATTCTGAAAAATGAAGCACAGAAGCGCCACCTGTTGAGCGATTTACACCAAAAATAAGCAGCTCTAAATGATATCAAGGTATACCTGAATCTGAAGTTTGTTGAAAATCCAAGCATTAGTTCCTGAGATAAAGCTATTGCGGAAATCGCAAAAAATACAGCATAGCAGCGCCACCTGTTGAGCGATTTACACCAAAAATTAAACAGCACTAATTTATACGTCAATTCATGTCAAGAACTAACTAAATCCGAAGTTTGATGAAAATCCGTGCAATAGTTCTTGAGGTACAGCTCTTGCGGGTATCGTGAAAAATGCAGCACAGCAGCGCCACCTGTTGGGCGATTTACACCAAAAATTAAACAGCACTAATTTATATCAGTTACTAACGGAATCTGATGTATGTTTGATGAAAATTCGTGCATTTTTTCTTGAGTTAGAGCTATTGCGATAATCATGAATAATGCAGCATAGCAGCGCCCCCTGTTGGGCGATTTTCACAAAAAAGTAATCAGCACCAAACTATGTCCTGGACTAACTAAATCTCAAGTTTTATGAAAATTTGTGCAGTAGTTCTTGAGATATAGCTATTTCAGAAATCGTGAAAAATGCCGCATAGCAGCGCCACCTGTTGGGCGATTTTCACCAAAAACTAATCAGGTCCAGTTTATATCAAGGTCTAACTAAATATAAAGTTTTGTGAAATTCCGTGCATTAGTTCTTGAGAGAGAGCGCCCACAAAATTTTTGTCACATACAGACTCACAGAGTGACAGAGTGACAGACAGACATTTTCTAAAAACCATCAAATCGTGTTCTGGGCATTCTAAAACGTATAAATCCGTCGAAAACCGGAAGTCGAAATTTTTCACGAATCCAATACTTTCTTCTTGTAAAGATAGAAGAAAGTAAAAATTAATTATTATTAAAAAGCTATGACGACTTACCGTTATCGCGGAAAGCCGACACTTGGTCGGCGTCCAGGCGCGAAATAAACACGCCCCCATTAAAAATTCAAAGCAAATAAGTGTGAAATTTTATCACCGGCCGATTCTTTAAAATAGATATGACAAACTTTTCCGGCAGAATAAAGTTTGTCATGCCAAGTTTTTCTGAAAACACACAAAATTTTCTATAAAATGCTCTAAGAGTGATCCATATCCGCGATGACGGTAAGACATCAAAGCTTTTTGAAAATAATTAGTAATCTAATTAAACCTATTTTCAGCTTGTCAAACCTAGTCACACCTAACTCATTTTGTTCGTATGACTTTTTACAATCGATTTACATAAAAAAATTTCAATTCCAAGATAACGGGGATTTCGATGTCACCGGCTCCCGGAGTATCAGGAATACATTCAGATGAAAATAATTAATATATAGTTATCAGGGCTGCCACAGGCGACTACTTTTCAATGCTATCTCGCACCACCTTTTTCAAAACAAAAATCCTTCACATACACTATGCCAACATGTGCAACAGAAATATACTATAAAATTTGAGTTTTAAAAATAGTGGTGCGGATGAAATATAAAAATAATCGCCTGTGGGAGCCTTGAGTTGTTCAGATGATTCATTGTAAACGTATGAAAAATATGCTTTTAATTCTAGAACAAAAAATGTGTTATGTACTTAAATAAGGTTTTCGGTTGTTATTGTGTCGTGCTATGAATATTCTGTATCGAGGCTATCACTTTGTATATGGCAGAATAAATAATAGGAAGATGTATTTAAAAATAAAAAGAATAAAAACTGTTTTCTAATATTGTACCAATGAATCATATTACATAAATGGATCATATTATAATATTGTATAAATGGATCATTCCAAACAACCATAGTAGCTGAAGGTCTCCCCCAAAGCGGCCTCCTTTCAATTCAATATAGTTAATTATTTAAACCAAAATTTAGCGTTGTGGCAATCCTTTAAGATTTATTTTTTTTCATACTAGGAAGCATCGCCCACAGTGCTTACAAACGAAGCTTGAATCAAGCGAAATATAAGGAAAGGGCATGTTTACAAACAAACGCTTTCGTGAACCAATCTACATTTTTGCCTTAGCGATCATTGCAGGAATCGTCATGGCGGCGTTGTCCAATGGTATCGCAGATCTATTAATCGTAGACAAATCAGATCGCATGAATTCTTGTGTACAGCAGGAGTCATAAATACGGACAGGCAGGGATCGAATTGTTCCTGGAGCAAACCGAAACGATATTCGGGTCATTTTCTCTAAACAGTGATATTTTTGTCTCTGCTTCAAAAATAATGAATAAACTTGTATAGAAATGAAATAAAATGCTAGAATACTTTAATCACATGTTTTTATGTATGTATAACAGGATAAAACATACTATTATTAAATATAAGCCATTTAAATAATTTATTATGTTATATAAATGTCATTCCCCTGTGTGTCCCTGCCTCCACCTTAACACAAAAAGTAGTTCCTAAAAGTTGACCATCCAAATATATTTGTGATTTTTTGTTGTTTAATTATTAAAAAATATCATAGAATACTAAAATTTGAAAAGTAAAAACTTTTCATGGTTTGTATTTTTCTGAAAAAATAATAAAAAATGTCCTTTGGTTTTGTTGTCATTCCCCTGTCATAAAATGAAAGTAATGATTCTCAGATCCGGCAACACTTATATTACTCCAGAATTTCATCTGTGAACAGTGGCATCATCAGAGAAGCCATCTTGAATTGTTCTTTTTTGCAGTAACAAGTCTGGACAAGTAAAGCTTGGTGATTTTCAGTTACATCTTGGTAAGTATTTTTATTGACTGTCATTACCCTGTCTCTCTTATTTATCTAAATTTTGTAATGAAAGCTGAATCAATGATTAAACTTTATTTGTATTAAGTTTTTTAAGCTTTTTTTAAGCTCAATTAATTTTTGTATATATAGTTATGATAGTATACAAGCTAACCCTAATTTTTGTCATTCCCCTGTGGTCATTCCCTTGTCATCTGTAAGGCAGGGGAATGACTACTGTCTCTAATTTTCACATATTGTGAATATTTATTAGAAAATTTCATTTTTTAAATATTTTATTTCATTGTAATACAATATTTACTGTTTTAAAAGTTTAAAATGCATGTTTTTGTTAGCTCTATTCATCAAAACATAAAAAATTGCTCATAAAAAAGTTGAATTTTATTTTTTAAAGTATATGAGTAAAAATAAACACTCACTGCTCTTAAAAAGCAAATAAATTAGGCAATAAGCAGGCTACTAACATAGTTGTCAAGCATAAATCAATAGGATGGTTAGTGATTATTGTAATTTGCCAGATTAAAAAAGTTATTCACTACCTTAATTAAAAACATTGTTAGCTTATTAAAATAATATAAATTTTTTTATGGTTTTATGATTGTTCTTAATAAAAATATTTTTCAGATTTATAATGGCTTCTAAGAAAGGAACAAGTGACCGGAAAAGATTGCATGTTCTGATTAGAAAGCGAGAAAATGAAAGAAAAAGACTTGAGAAGCTAAAATCTGATCCACTTTTGGCAGCAGAATTAAAAGAAAAAGAGCATCTTAAATATCTAAAGAAGAAAGCAGCTGGAAAAATTAAACCAGTATCGGAATTATCACCTAGAGATCAGAGAATTCAAAGGAAACGATGGAAGATAAATCAAAGAAATAGCCGTGCAAAAAAGAAAAATATCACTGAACACTGTGATTCCTACCTTACTGAAGATATCGTCTCATTTGAACATGAGGAAATCCAGTGGTCACAGCCATCAACAAGCAAAGAGTGCTCTAGCCAAATAAGCCCAAAGAACAGTCTTGTTACCAGGCAAAACTTCGGAAAAAATAATAAGGTTATTAAAACTACCTTAGTTGAATCTAAATTATTCCAAGACACAGAAAAAATTTCCAAAACTAATTCTGATGGAAGAAAAAAAGTTGGTCGTAGGCGAGTAAGAAGGGATCGAGCAAAATCAGCTAGAGAACTGGAAAAGTTGAAAAAGGAATTATTAAGGACTCGGAGAACTTCTGAAAAGTACAAGAAAAAGTTTTATAGGCTTAGAGACAAATATTCCAATCAAGAATCACCTGGAAGAAAGATAAGAAACATCTCAAAAAAGATTAATGCAACACCTGAGGTTAAAAAAAAATTGTTGTTTGGAGAAATATTGACAAAGGAATTGGCAAACGGATATAGCAATCTGAAAAAAGAAAAAGCAAAACAAATTTTTAAAGGAATAATGCAAGGAGACCTTTTTAAGAAATACAAGTTAGTAAGTGAAGCAAAGAAATTCTTACCTTCTAAAATGCACATAACACACAAGATAAAAGAGTTTTATGGTTTGAAATATGGGCGGAAACAACGAACCGGATTTGTTGTTACAAATCTATTAAGAAATAAAGTTGTAGAATTTTTGGAAGATGATGCGAATTCCAGAATGTGCCCAGGTAAAAATGACTGTTTAACCAAGTGTAAAACAAAACAACAAAAAAGGTATTTAAATGATACTTTATTAAACCTTCATAACAAATTTATCAATTTATATCCAGAACATAGTATTAGTTATACCTCTTTTACTAGACTAAAACCATTCTGGATAGTAGCACCTACAGTTTCAGAAAGAGACACCTGCTTATGTGTTATTCATTCAAATATGGAATTGCTTGCAACAAAATTATTCCAATTGGGGATTGTACCACATAAGATAGTTGATAAGTTGGTGGATCTGATTTGCTGTGAAAAAAAGAGAGAATGTTTACAACGGAGCTGTACAAAATGCAGGAATCGTAGCATTCAATATAATGAGTTTGATGAAAATTTGGAATGTTCATTCACTCAATGGAAAACTGACTTAATTTTTTATACTGATAAAAAAAGCAAAAAAGAAAAAGTTTGCCGCAAAACAACAAAATTAAAACAAACAACTACGGCTCAAATGTTGGTACAAGAATTTGAAAAACAGTTGCCAAAATTTATGTACCATGTTGGTAATCAATATCACCAGTACAATGCTATAAAACAACTGAAGGATAATTTAAAACAACATGAAATTGTCATACATGTTGATTTCAGCGAAAATTATATTTGTAAATATGCTCAAGAAGTACAGTCTGTTCATTTTGTTGGTGGTCAGCAAATAACACTCCATACGGGAGTTTTATATTTTAAAAGCATGGATGGGAACAAGGAATCAAAATCTTTTTGTACTGCTTCTGAATCACTTAGACATGATGCAGCAGCAATTTGGGCTCATTTGCATCCAATAATTAATCAACACCTTAAAGAATATCCCTCTATTACAACTATTCATGGATTAAGTGACAGCCCTTCAAGCCAATACAGAAACAAAAGTATGTTTTTTATTTTTCGTACTATTTTACAAGAAGATTTTCCAAACATAAAAGAACTAACATGGAACTATACTGAAGCAGGACATGGAAAGGGAGCACCTGATGGAGTGGGTGGACTATTAAAAAGGAGCGCTGACAGACTAGTTGCACAAGGAAATGACATTGAAAACTTCAACAAACTAATGAAATTTTTAAAAGCAGAAGTTAAAGGTGTCTCAATACACATTGTAGACCGCGAAATTATAAACAGTATTGATTTACGTTGCAATAAAATAGAAAAACCTTTCCCAGGTACAATGAGAGTCCATCAAGTATCATGGACAAGCCAAAAACCACAGACACTAAATTTCAGACGATTAAGTTGCTTTGTATGCAAAGACTTCTGTAAACATTTTACAATTACAGAGACAAAAAAGAAAACAAATCAAGAAAATAGAGGGGTTGACAAAATAGGTAAGTCAATAGATAACTTATTTTAGTATTGCTAAGTATTTGAAAAATATTTTTGAGTATAAATTAGAATAAATTATTTATGATAGAATGTTTTATCCATTTAGAAAAAATGAAAACAGGAGACTGGGTTTGTGTATTTTATGATGGAGAATTATACCCTGGAGAAATAATAAAAGTGACTGATGATGGCGAATATGAAGTGGAAGCAATGGAAAATGTGGGGGATAAATTTTTTAAGTGGCCTGCTAAGCGTGATTTATGCTTATATAGGTCTGAAGATATAAGAGCCAAAATCTCTGAACCCATACCATATGGATCTCGGGCAAACAAATTTTACTTTACTGACTTTCCCCATAAAAAGTTTTCGAAATAAAACTGCTTCTGAGCTATTGTTTATAATAATGTTTTCTTATTTACTATAAAATTTGTGAAATAAAAGAAATAATTTGTATCTGTTTGTCATTTCTATGTCTAAGTGTCATTCCCCTGTCCCTGTTTGTCATTCCCATGCTTCTGGTTGTCATTCCCCTGCCTACTTGAAATTTAAAAATTTATTTTTGTGTGTTTAACATTGTAAAAGATTTTTGCTGACTCTATTTTATTACTTAGAGACACTGTCTAAATACAATAGAAACCAATTTTAAAGAGAAAAAAAATATTAATTTTTAAAAATTTATGATGTTCAAATTGTTCTGTTAAGAGAAAATGACCCATTCCGGTTCGTGAAATTATTACAAATATTGTTCTGGTTCGTAAAATTATGGTAAATATCGTTCCGGTTCGAGCAATTAATAAAACATATTATTGCGGACAGATATCCCACGAGTAATCCACAGCAATTTTAACCACATAAGACAAAATTTGGGCTGTTAAGGATATTTTAACTGATCATTTATAGTAGGATTTGGTAAAGAACTCTATGCAAGCCTCATCGAAATCTGTCCAGTAAAAGTTTTTAAAAAGGCTATTCTTTTAGAATCGGGTTCACCTGAGTGTTGAACCTTCCCCCATAATTCTATAAATAAGCACCATAGAATAATATGTTATCTATTAAAACCTTCCCTGAAAAATTATCTTGCGAATCCCATCAAAATTCATTCAGCAGAACTCGAGTTATAAGCAGCCGGAACGAAATTCCCATTTGCATTTCATATGTACTAAGGGACCTAACCCGGGCCTGCCGGTTTACAAAATATAAGGGAAAACCTTTTTTTTTTAAAATTAATATGTTTTTTGAGATTGCCTCTAACAACAACAAAATAAACAATTTTTATTTTAAAACTATCAATTTTGCATTAATAGCCCAGTGGTAGGGGAGCAAAAAAAGGCCCAATTCGGAAATAATTACGGGAAAGCTAGAAATTATTTAAAACCCTTCAGTTTATGTCTAGAATGAATATGCTACGTTTTCCCCCTCCTACTAGGTGAGCATTAGGAATTATACATAGATTTATAGTAAAAAAACACGTTTTTTTAAAAATACCATGACACTATCTCGAAATCACTAACTTTTTCAAAAACATCGTGAATATAAATGTTGTAGAGCTTAAAATTCTGAATAAAATGAGTACCTACACTTAATACTTTTGTTGAATATTAAGGTCACAATTCTACTTTAAAGTTTTAGCCCCTTGGTCAGAGGGTTGAACTCAGAATTAATTAGGGGAAAACTGGAAATTGCTTTAATCCCTTCATATAAGGTCTAAAAGGAATATTCTATGTTTTCCTCTTCGTACTAAGTGAGCGTTAGAAAATATATACATATTTACATTCTAAAAATATGTTTTTCCTTAATGTTTTTAACAATATATCAAAATAGCTAATTCTGGCAAAAATATTGTCAATGCAAATGTTGTAGAGCTTAAAAGTCTGAATAAAATGAGCACCCACATTAGTCTTTTTGTTCAAAATTAAGGTCGCAATTCTAATTTCAAAATTTTGCTTTAATCGCTAATCAAGAGCTTGAAGTCCGGAGAAACCAAGTTACCTAAGAATATCTCAAAACAGCTAAGTCTATCAAAAACATTGTCAGTACAAATGTTGTAGAACATAAAATTCTGAATAAAATGAGCACTCACATTAATGTTTTTGTTCAAAATTAAGGCCGCCATTCTATTTCAAAATTTTACCTTAATCACTAATCAAGAGCTTCGAGCTAAGAAATTACCAGATTACCTTAATAATATCTCAAAACAGCTAACTATATCAAAAAATTGCCAATACAGTTGTTGTAGAGATTAAAATTTTGAATAAAATGAATACTAACATTAGTATCTTTGTTCAAAATCAAAGTCACAATTTCAGATATTGTTAAAAATATTAAGGAAAAACATGTTTTTCGAATGTAAATGTGTACATATTTCCTAACGCTCACTTAGTATGAAGGGGAAAACATATAATATTCCTTTTAGACCTAATCTGAAGGGATTAAAACGATTTCCAATTTTCCCCGAATTAATTCTGAGTTCAACCCTCTGACCACGGGGCTAAAACTTTAAAGTAGAATTGTGACCTTAATATTCAACAAAAGTATTAAGTGTAGGTACTCATTTTACTCAGAATTTTAAGCTCTACAACATTTGTATTGACGATGCTTTTGAAAAAGTTAGTGATTTCGAGACAGTGTTATGGTATTTAAAAAAAAAACGTGTTTTTTTTTACTATAAATCTATGCATAATTCTTAACGCTCATCTAGTACGAGGGGGAAAACGTAGCCTATTCATTCTAGATCTAAATTGAAGGGATTAAAACAATTTCCAGCTTTCCCCTAATTATTTCCGAATTCAACTCCCTAACCACTGGGCTATTAAATCAATTTTTGAAATTTATTTAAAGCGATATTTTCGTATGAGTTAATAGCCGAAGAAATCACCAAAAATTTCGTGACTTACAGCAGTCCTTTTTAACGCTGATCATTTCAGTTATAGAAGCGCGAAATTCGGTTACATGTCTGTTAAATTTCTGTTTTATTTATATTATTTTATTATTTTATATTATTAATGAAATTTTAACTTCGTTATGGAATATCAGCCGGGAAGAAATGCTGATCTATCTCTATTAACTTAAGTGCAAACGGATTTATATTTCATAATTATCTGAACGCGATAGATTAAAAAAAAAGTATGTTTGAAAAATATTTTTAAAACCATAAAAAATGAGTAAATTGCGATACAGTTTTCAAACAAATTGCATTACAGTTTTCTAACAAATTGCATTTGCAAGTACAGATTTTTTTCTCTATTCGACGGCATAAAAATTAAAAATGTGCGATGTTTAGAAGTTTAAAAATTTCCAGTAAAAGCAAAATTTAATCGTTTGCTGTTGCAAACATCGAAATGACGTCACATTACGGACGGACACGTTTGTCCCTTATAATATAGATAGTAGATGAAACCGATATTTTTCAAAAATATGTAAATGTAATTTACATACCAATAACAATGACTCCTGTTTTATCTGTAAGTTTGGAAGCAAATGACGTCAATATCTTGTGGTAAGTTTTGAATAGCCCTCCTTCCTTTTCGTCAGGAGAAGGCAATGATTTAATGGACGTTATACAAGGGTACCCAGCTTTGGCGATTTGGCTGAATACTTTGGCGACGAAAATGCTGTACTCATCATCTTCATGAAGTACAGCCACTCTTTCCCAGTCCATGTCATGTACAACTTCAGCTAAAACCTGCAAAAAAATAAATGATGGTAACAAATAAATGAAAATAAATGCTAAATTGGAATAAAAATATTTTGATTATTTTATCTGATTTTAATCTATTTAAATTTTAAGCTTTCATAGTGAGTTCTTAATTAAAGCACACACACTACTTCTTTTGGTGTTATTATAGTAGGAATGCTCGAAATACCTTCGCTACAGAGGGGATCTAGCGGGGGGATATTATTAAGGGGGTTCGAAATTTAATTTTTTTCTCCTCTTAAGGTAGAGGAACCCGGGGCAGAACGGGATACCAAATTGAAAATATGTTTTAAAAGTACGAAAGGGTTAATTAAGAGAGCTGCAAAATTTTTCTATGAACACATTATAATGTAACTAGAAAACATGAATTCTGCTTTTTCAGAATTTAGTGTTGCCCCCGATGAAAAAAAAAAAAAAAAATACATGTATATATAAATAGTACAAAACATATTTCAATTTTAAGACTTAAAGCACAAACTTTTATTTTATGAAAAATGACGTCATTCGCATCCGCTTAAGTATCCCACATTGACGATCCACTCTTAAACATCTACAGCAAAGCATGCATAAGGATGTCACTATCGCAAAATAATACACAAATGCAGCAAAAACATGCTGTCATTAAAGAAACTCGACAAAAAAAAAACAAAAAAAAAAACAAAAAAAAAAAAAAAAAACTGGCTATCGAATGATTTATATTCATTCATTTGTTTGTAACATTAATATAGACGATTTCAGTCGTGAGGTTAGTCATGACGTTTTGATTGGAAACTGACACCAAACAAACGGTTGCTATGTTCTATTTTCTATTTTGTTTGTGTGTTGCAGCTATATCTTATATCTATATCTCTCATCTAAGTGTTTTAATACTTGATATGTACTGGTAACCTTTTCCACGATTTATATTTAAAAAGAAATGACGCATAGCAACCGTTTGTTTGGAGTCGGTTTCCAACCAAACCGTCATTATTGACGTCACACTGAAAGCGTCTGTAGATACTTATATTTAAATATAGTTTATAATAGCTCCATGTTTTAACACAAATTTTTCGTTTATATTTTTACAAAATAACACGCATTTTAATTACATTTTCTTTCGATTGTTATGAGAAAATGGCAACAAAAAGATATAATTGCTATTTTTCAACTATTTTCCCTTTACTTTCTACATTAATGGAGTACTTGAGTTGCCAAAATGAAACAAATGGTGCTGAAAACTACAAAAAAATTAATATTTGTAAAATAAATGGAGATACAGTTTTCAAACAAATAGCATTTAAAAAAACTTTTTTTTTTTTTGCAATACGACGGTATAAAAATTGAAAATGAGCGATGCTTAGAAAATTAAAAAATGCTATAGAGTATTTAATCGTACTGCTTTGTTTTACGGCTAGCTTCTGTAAGGTAACGTTATTTTTGAAGATGACACAAAATAAGCTGGGAGAAAGAAATAGCATACCGTACCGGGGACTAATAATCAGAAAAATTTAACAATATTGTAAAAAAAAGAGAACAATATATTTTTTTTCAGAAACAGATCATTATGTTATTTGTCCCGTTCTTGTCCCAAGTGGGGCAGAACGGAGTGGTAAGGACAAATAATTATAAAAACATACAAAACTAGTCGAAATGAAAAAAAAATGTTTGCTCTGTATTTATTTAGTTTAAGTGACTATAAAGATTTAACTACAGTTTTCATTGATCGTGTCCTTTTCTTAAGGCTATTGACAAAATTCACATACTATGAGAGTCTCATCATATTCGCTATCTATTACCGCACAGGAATTTTATGCCCATTTTTTTGCACATGAAACAAACGACCCAACTTTCAACTGAATTTAGGGGTATTGAAAAAATTTAGGGGAGTACTAAAAACGATCTCTTAATTAAAAATATTTTGGGACTAGAATGGGGTACTATTTAGGGTACCCAGGGACACTATTTAGGTTAAGGAGGTAAGGTCACTCGAGAAATATACGTAAACAAACGTTTAACTACACGAAATTAAAGACAATTAACCGAACTTCAAACATGAACTAACTATACTTGTAATCTAAACAAGTATGTATGCCTTACTTTGGTTACAAAATCATCAGAAATTACAAAACAGGAGCAAAAAATCACCCAACGAAAAAGTCACGCACCAACGCTCGAGAAAACTAGACTAATATGGTTGCCGAAGTTGAACGACAACACGTTTTTTTTACTTCTGCTTATTGCCTCTTGCTGGCAGCACCTCCTTGACACCAAAAAACGTCAAACTTCATTCCACCCCGGTAATCCGTTGTGCGCCGGATTCCCCTACCTCCCTACATTAAAATGACCATTTTTGTGAAAAGTTTGATTTTTTTATTGTTTTATTTAAAAGAGCAATCTTATACGATTCTAAACCTATTCTAATTTTATTCCTACGATTACTAAAAGAGGAGTTAGGGTCAATTTAATAAGCATAAAGTAATGAGTCAAATACGGCAAGTGGGCATCGGTAGGCATTATTATTATTATTAAAGTACCAAAGAATCGAATAGCGTTTTTATTTATTTTTCTTGTATAAACAGTATATCCTTAATTATAAGTCTTTGCTCTCTACTGATAATAATAATCTTTTCTAGGTTATTGTGTCCCAAAAAGACGATTTAAAACGTCAGTTTTGATAACAATTTCAGTGAGATATTTTACCATTTCAGAAAATGACAAGAACTTCAGTTTCTAGATCTCTGAATAAGAATATGTGCAAAATTTCTACTTTTACAAAGGAAAATGACTTTGTCATTGTGTCAGAAAGTAGCGAGTTTGGGTTTGAGAAGATTTTATCGTTATAGATAATTTTTATTATGTTCAGAAATTTTCGTTATATATGAAGTATATTTATATAAGTTTTTTAATTACTGGTTACGTTGTTAAAAATTTTGTGCTGGGATGAATCAATTTTTCGTGCTGCAGCAGCTGCAATTATAAGATGTTGAAATCTCGTTCTACAATTGGAGCTTTGGTTCACATTGGGGCTCAAAATGTTGCAATGAGATTTCACCGTTTTATGGTTGCAGCTACTGCAGGAACAAAAGTTGGTGAAATCTCTTTCAAGCATTTAGAGTTTTAGCTTAGTTGGAGCACCAAATGAATGTCGTAACGAGATTTCATTGTTTTATGGTTACATTTACTGCAGCAACAAAACTTGGTGAAATCTCTTTCAAGCATTTGGAGCTTTAGCTCAATTGGAGCTCCAAATGAATGTTGCAACGAGATTTCACCGTTTTATGGTTACATCTACTGCAGCAACAAAAGTTAGTGAAATCTCTTTCAAACATTTGGATCTTCAGCTCAATTGGGGCTCCAAATGTTGCAACGATATTTCACCATTTATGGTTGCAGCTACTGCAGCAACAAAATTTGGTGGAATCCCTTTGAAACATTTAGAGCTTTCGGTCAATTGAAGCTCCAAATATTACAATGCGATCTCACAGTTTTATAGTTGCAATTATTGCAGAACTAAAAATCGTTCCATCCCAGTACAATTTTTTTAAGAGTGTATTGCTCAAATGTTAACCGAAATACTAAATTAAAAAACTTATTTTTGCTGTTTTTTAAACGCCGTAAAAACAAAGTCTTACGAAAAAATGTACAGCGTTATTTAATGAAAAACTGAATATAGTAAGGTGATCTTATCTTAAAAATAACGTCAATTTCTAAACAAAACAATTTAAAATTTTTGTTCTGAAATGACGAAAACTGGGAAAACATATAAATATTGTCAGAGATAGTAGATCCAATAAAAAGAAGATAAACAAGGAAGCGAAAAACGAGCCGTAGTAAAGTCGCAAGTTGAAATTCTCCCGAGAAATAGTGTGTATTTTCATCAGGCTTGACTTGTTTTTCTTCCGAAATTCTAAACTACTAAATTAGAAAAAAAGCGAAAAATGCTTTTTGAAGTTATATTTTTTTGCTTTCTCGCTTTATTACGTTTCTTTTTATTGTTGTTCAGTGCATTTTATTTTATATTATTGTTATTATTCAGTTTAACGAATGTGAAAATTAAAAACGAAATTTAAGGGTGATGTATTTTTAGAAACAGTGTGCACGCGTTTTTCTTACCGCTATTGAAAAAAAAAAAGATTGATACCAAAAACTGCAGGCAAGTCATTGTGGCGTTAATATTTTTCCCTTTTGTTTTTGGAAGATTCAAAATATTTTTTATTAAATAAAATCCCAAGACGATATGCAATATTTCATCTCGATCCAATTACAAATTACACAATATGGACTTTAAAATATTCTCAATTTACTTAAAAGAGAGACAAATAGTAATAATACATATTTTACAAGTTTAAAAAATACATTTTATTTAAATTTCCAAGTGCTTTCGGTTTGCAATCCGGAAGTCAACGTCAGGGAATATTTTCATTAATTACCAGCCCATTCATTCAAATGCGTCACTTCGTTCGAAATGGGAGAGTCTATAATTCTTAGGGGAGCAGGAAGTAGAAGTAGTAGTGTTTTGGATTAAAATTGTGTAGACAAAAATATTTAACTGCCGTTCTATTCGTTTTAATGCGTCACTTTTTTCACATACGTCACTTCGATTTAAATGGGTAACTGGAAAGTAGTAGAAGTGGTAATGCTTCGGATTAAATCTATGCTGAGGAAAATTACTGAGTGTTTAAGTTTTCCGGATATTTAATGTGTCATTTGTGTATTTTTTTAAATTTTTTTCTAAAAAAAAAAAAAAAAAAAAAAAAAAAAAAACAAAAAACGAAAATCATGCATCATGACACAGACTATGAAACACTTTCCAACACTATCAAAACATTGTGTTAAAAAATTTCATTTTTGTTCGTACAATGAAATGAGATATCCAAATAAACAACAACAACAACAACAACAACAAAAAACAACACAACGCAGTAAAAATTTATTTTTCGACAAGTGTTGTCAATATCGGTAATCTGTGTGAATTCTTTCATGGAGCATATGCATATGATCTACACATCTTGTAATACTGTAAAATTAGTTAAGTTTTAAAATGCATAGTAAAGCAGAAAACGTCGGTCCATTGAGTCGTCTAACAGAATTCTTTTGAGTGTCTCTGTAAATAAACGAAAAATTCTACGTGCTCAAGTAATAAGCAGAAAACATGCTTTAGTGCACCTCAGTAATGTATGTCAATTTCATTTAAATAGTGTAATATCGTTAAAATACACTGAAATCGATTACCCTCCCCCCATAGATCATAATGTAATGGAATTCTTTGTGCGTCCCTGTAAACAAACTATAAATGATGCTTATACTCTATATAAAACATGTTGTCGTCCACTTCTGTGATGCATATCAATTGCATCATACTTGAAATGGTGTAGTATCATTAAAATGCACTGCAAACGATTTTCTCCTATTGACCGTAAAGTAATGGAATAATTTTGAGTGTCCCTGTAAACTAACCATAAATGATAGACACTTCATTTTCAGCACTGTAAATGTCGTGGTACACCTTAATAATATAACAGTTACATGGCAATCCGAGTATATTTACGCGACATAGAGCACGGGTAGCTAGACAGGCAGACGAACATGAAGACAAACAAACCGAATTCTTTAACACTT
Organism: Maratus speciosus; assembly: GCA_963932465.1. Lineage (NCBI taxonomy): Eukaryota > Metazoa > Arthropoda > Arachnida > Araneae > Salticidae > Maratus > Maratus speciosus. The sequence goes on along the minus strand of OZ010795.1, from coordinate 47,310,386 downwards.
TTCAACTATAAAAAAGGCGGGGGGGGGGGGGGATTGCACTTTGTGCCAATATATTAAGAAAGAAAAACAACATTAAAAAGCACAAACAGAAGTATGTATAAACCGCACACAGCTGTTTCAAAGTCTCTAAGAATCCATCATCAGTGCTTAAAATAAAAATAAAGATAAAATTAAATTAAAAATGCAGATTAAAAAGGGTGGGGGGACAGTGAGGCGCACCTCACAGCTCGACTGTCAACGGCAAAATAGCGATTCAAAGATATGGCTCCAATTTCTATAATTCGTTTTCTTCCATCCCCCCCCCCACCTTTTTTTCTCCCCTTTGTTTAAACTCTCCCGGAGTAACTGGGCAATTCTGATTGGTTTCCTCGTGTGCGCTACAGCGGATAGGAAAAAATCGTTTTTTAATTCTCCCTAGGCTAAAAACAGTAGAAAAAGCAAAAATGTAATCGGTTTTTAACTGTCCCTAGGCAAAAATCCGCAGAAAAAAGCAAAAACGAAATTGGTTTTTAATTGTCCCTAGGCCAAAAACCTTAGAAAAAGCAAAAACTGATGAAACCATCAACAAAAAGAAGTCGGCTACGACTTGCTTAAGAAATGTTCAATATGCTGTCCACCGTTTTCTCCTACGAGCTGAAAGCTCAAAACAGCATGTTCCACAACAGATCGGAGTGTTTCAGAAGTGATATTGTGAATGTTTTGCGTAATGCATGTTTTCAATTCTCCTAAGTTCGCAATTGGACCCACGTACACAGCATGTTTTAGATAATCTCACAGCCCGAAGTCGCAAGGGTCCAGGTCAGGTGATCGTAGTGGCCAGGTTGTTAGGAAATGGCGACTGATAATTCTGTCATTTCCAAAATGCAGCTTCAACAGCTGCTTCAATGGTGTTTCAATGTGCGGAGGAGCGCCATCTTGCATAAAAATTGTGTTATCCACACATCCGCACTGTTGCAGTGCTGGTATGAGCTGGTTGCGCAAAACAGATCCATAACTTGTCCTATTAACTGTACAGGTGACAGGACCTAAAGGACCAATCTCCTCGAAAAAGAAAGGGCCAACGATAAATGCTGTCGTAAACTCGCAGCACACAGTCACCTTTACAGAATAAAGAGGCAATGGTTGCATTTAGAACGGATTCTCACTTGCCCATATTCTGCAATTTTGAGTATTGATAGAACTTTGGAGATGGAAATGCGCTCCGTCTGTTCACAAAATGTTCCATGGCCATGAACATTCCATGGCCATCCCACTTCCATTCGAGCAAGAAATTGCAGGTGAAAGCTTCTCGTTTTGACATGTCAGTAGGAAGCAACTCCTGAAAATGCGTAATTTTGTATGGATAGCATTATAGGACGCTTCGTAAAATTTTACGAACCGTGCTGACAGGCATGTCTACAGTTCGGGAAATTCCCCGCGCACTGGACGTTCCTAAAGCTTGACACTTCCTGCAATGCTGCAGCCACATCCTACACTGGCGTCGAAGCAATTGCTTTTCTCCCTCTGTTACATTTCACGTAAAATAAACCCGTCTCTTTGAATTTATCAATCATCTTCTTCAGACCGAATGCAGTCGTCGGACCAGAGCCGCATCTTAAACCCTTTAATGTCCCGAATTTCTTCAATGCAATTGCCGCACAGTCACCGTTCTTATATAAAAGCTTCACAAGCAGAGCTCGATCCTTCAGTTATAGAGTCATGACTATCTTCTCAGATGCAGAATAACAAGAACTGCATGTTCCCCACCTTTTTATCACGAGTGTAATGTGCGGTGCGTATGTCACGTCTTTTAATTAGCATCTTATGACGAGCACAGCGCCGTCTATAGATCAACTTTTGAACTTTTTTTCTTTCGCAAAACAAATTTCCATTGCTTCACGTATACTCAGATGAAATATAAGGTCATTCTGTCCGGTGGTTCTTTTTTTTATAGCCTTTTGAAAGTGCAGTTTTAATTATAATCACCCTGTATATGTATTCATATAGACTGATTTTATTAATATGTTAAAATATTTTATTATTAAGTGCACAAACATCTCAACACTTTACATTTCCAAACTCGTATGAAGTACATTTACGTTGTTAATAAACACTTAGGCATTTTTAGGTAGATTTCGTAAGAAATACTACCTATTGCAGTCGTTACCATGGTGCGACTTTTGAAAAATTCTTTCATAACTTTTCATTATAGGACCTCAGGAACCCAAAACCACCCCCACCTAAAAAGTTTATATGTATATATATATATATATATATGTATGTATGTATGTACTAAATTTTGTCCGCACGATAAAAGTCGCAATAATGAACGAATCATCTTCAAACTCGCCAACAACTTTGAGATGGCTAATATCTCGGCGGGGATTGAAAATGGGCGAAATCGGCCCAAGAGGGTGGAAATGGGGAGGGTTCAAAATTTTGAATACTGTCTTAACATGATTCTGATAAACCAGCTCTTACACATCAATGGCAGGAAAAAAATAAAAGTTTTTCGTTATAGCAGTTGCCAACAATTAAAAAAAAAACAAATAATAAAATTCTCACAACAATTACTTTTCTTTTGCAAAATTTTCACGTGTAAAATTAAATAGTTTGACAAATTGAAAACAATTTGAATATTACGTCATAAGTTTCCTAGAGCAAGATTTCAGCATGAAAACTCAAAATAAATAGTTTGACGAATTAAAAAAATATGTATATTCCGTCATATTGGAAATATAATGGACCTCAGCAGGTGAATATGTAACGCCATGTAAGTTTGAAGAAACGTATTAAAACATGATAAAAACCCGACTATGGAAATATTAACATATTTTAACACTTTAAGGTTCTCTGAATTTTTTGTAGCCATTTTTTAAACCTATTCCATATATATGTGTATGTGTATTCGTGTATATTACAATTTTCACAAAAAGTTTAGCTCCCTACAGCTGGCTCTTTGTGAAGAAACTGGGTTTTATCTCTAATCTTGATTTAAGTTTTGTTGGAGAATTTAGTACTTAACATCGAAATCTACCTCCGCCTGTAGGCCCGAGCCGGCAGGGATTTTTTTCGTTATAGCAGTTGCCAACAATTAAAAAAAAAAATAAAATTCTCACCACAACAATTACTTTTCTTTTGCAAAATTTTCACGTGTAAAATTAAATAGTTTGACAAATTGAAAACAAATTGAATATTACGTCATAAGTTTTCTAGAGCAAGATTTCAGCATGAAAACTCAAAATAAATAGTTTGACGAATTAAAAAAATAGGTATATTGCGTCATATTGGAAATATAATGGACCTCAGAAGGTGAATATGTAACGCCATGTAAGTTTGAAGAAACGTATTAAAACATGATAAAAACCCGACTATGGAAATATTAACATATTTTAACACTTTAAGGTTCTCTGAATTTTTTGTAGCCATTTTTTAAACCTATTCCATATACATGTGTGTGTGTATTCGTGTATATTATAATTTTCACAAAAAGTTTAGCTCCCAACAGCTCACTCTTTGTGAAGAAACTGGGTTTTATCTCTAATCTTGATTTAAGTTTTGTTGGAGTATTTAGTACTTAACATCGAAATATACCTCCGCCTGTAGGCCCGAGCCGGCAGGGATTTTTTTCTTCCTTAAGTCTTACCAAGAAAAATGATGGCGAGGTAGAGGAAGAAAGTATCGTAAATATCTATAAGAAAGTGTTTATGATTTTGTTTCACGTCTCATATCTCACGTATTATGACTCAGTCGGGATTTGGAATTTCTTTACAGCTCTCAATTGGGGCACGCATTTCTTTTCTTATACGAAGAATGCTTTGTAGCAATATTTCTTTTTCTTTTGTACTTACAAGAAGTTTTAATTTGTAAATATATTGGATTCCAAAATTTATGTTCCGCTTTGCACGAATGGCAACACAGAAAAGATGTATAAAAAATGTGACATAACACGGGACGAAGACATAAAGTACTTAATTTACGGTAATGGCCAGTTTTATGAACGGAAGAACGATAGAGAGTGAAAGAGAAATAATTAGATTTGCTAGTGTAGAGTCTATGCAGGTGCATTTAGGCAAAATCATGGAAAAAATAATGTGTTAAAGAAAATAAATCATGTTTATGTCGATAGTAGTTGAATCTATCTATAACAACACACACTGCAACCAGGAAGAAATACATTTCAAATAGGTTATGGATAGTTTCGAAGATAAATGATTACGATATAATGATTATATTAGAATTCATGAAGTCTAGTTTTGCTTTAGTACTGCTCAAGGTCTAGTATCTCTAATGCTAAATGCATACTTTCATTATTTCATCATAACATTTGGCCTTATCAAGTAATACTAATTAATGCAAATTAGTTGACCAATTTCGTAACTGAATAATTCGCAAAATATTAATTGTAAGGTACCAGTTGAAAGACAGGTTACTAGTTCTGTATCATCAATTAGAAGCCGTTGTCCTGCCTTTTTGTGAAACTGGAACTAGCAACATTAGTTTTAAACTACAATTGTAAAATGTGTCCACTAAATCACTGCTAAATTATTGTTTCGGGTAGGAGCAGGGAATGGGGATGGGGTATGTCTGTTTTGTTGTCAATTGCATCCTCCTCTATTATTCGACTCACAGTCCGCCACCAATGACATCATGAAATCTTTCAAGTTCAGCTGGAGGCAATATAGCTATGCACCGTTGCATAAGGGATGAGTATTGGTCGCCTCCAACTTTGTTTTCTGCGGACTATGACCCACTGAAAGCAAATCAAGAGTCTCTCGTAACTGTCTTTAATGATCGTCACTTTGTTTCAGGGGTGACGGGTGCTTTCACTTGGTGAAGGTGAAGCAGTTTTTCAAAAGTCCTAAGCACTGTTTGTCCGAGTAAAACCAAAGTGTTTGATCAATAATCACTCTTATATAGAGGGAAGCCTTTTGAAGTCTGCAGATGTCATATCTCCAAAGAGATAAAACGAATCAGCCTTCAAAAGATTCAATGCTATCTGGTTTAACTTCGCCACACCTCTGCTCAACGTCACTAATCAGATGACATCCCATCATTGAAAATTCGTCAATCATAATAATAAAAAAAATTGGATCCATGCTCAGCTGTAGAAGTCTAGCTACTTCAATTCCTAAATCAGCGAACGATTTAAAACACGTTGGCACTTTTAGCGCAAAGTGAATTGTTTTTCCCTTGATATCAATTGCAGTAGCACCTGATAGAGCCAAAACTATGATGGCTACCGGTACTAACTGCTCAATAACTCTTTTTCGAATTTCTTTGAATACCATATGTTTACCAGCTCCGGCCTTCGTTATAATAAAAGTACTCTTGGGTAAATTGGTAACTTTTTTTTGTAAAGACAAAGGTGTTCTGTCCTTAAGGGAAATATATTTTGCTGCTAATCGGTAAAATTGTTATAAGATTTATCATAATTGTGATGTACTTTAAGTTGTTCTTTACAATAGTTCAGAAAGGAAATAAAAAATTGCGATCAGAGTAATTGTAACTCTCACTTTTCTACTCACATGCATGACCAATCACGCGTTGTGTCAAAGCATCTTCGTTTGTCTGTGCGGAGATGATGACAGCTGAAGCTGATCCAATAATAAAAAATAAATAAATATAAGGATTCTATAAAGCTTTTTCCAATAATTAACTCCGATACTGGAGTAGAATATTGTAATTATGATCTGTAGTGTTTCATCTTACCTTCAATAATCTTCCTTCCTTATTAGCTAATGGACCGTATCTATCACGCATATCATAATAAATTATTGAGTTGATCGGAAAGTCATGTCGTATTTTGCTAACAGATGTCGTTAGTGCATTTTTTGGAGTAGAAACGCCATGCGCACGCACCTCACTGAAATACTAGATAAGGTCACAGTTCTAAGCCATTCAATAAACAGGAAATTGTTCGATTCGAATGAATTGGATAGATTTTATACGGATTTGAAAATGGAGGAAAAAACTGTTGGTTTTCGCTATATTTTGCTTTTTTATTTCCACAAAGGCAAGAATGCGACACAAGCTTGTGAAAAGTTGCGTAAAGTTTATGGAGACGGTGCTCTAACGATGCGTCAGTGTTAGCGGTGGTTTGCAAAATCCCGTTCTGGCGATTTTGATGTGAATGATGCACCTCGGTCAGGAAGGACATTGGAAGCTGACGATGACGAAATAAAGGCAATGGTTGAGTCTAACCCGCGGTACACGCCACGAGAGATTGCAGAGGCACTACACATTGCTCAATCAACGGTTTTTGACCATTTAAAGAAGTTCGGATTCGTAAGCAAGCTCAAAGTTTGAGTTCCTCATGAGCTGAAGGAAATCCATTTGGTGAAGTCTTTGAGCATCTGCCATTTCCTTCTTAAACGTGAAAAAACTATCGTTTTCTGAAGCGTGTGGTCACTGGCGACGAGAAATGGATTGTTTACAATAACGTCGTACGCAAGCGGTCTTGGAGAAAGTGCGATGAACCACTTCAATCAACGTCCAAAACGAATATTCACCAGAAAAAGGTCATGCTGTCAGTGTGGTGTGATTTCAAAGGAGTTATGCATTTTGAGCTCTTATCACAGAAGCAAACGATTAATTCAGCCGTGTACTGTCAGCAATTGGAGAAATTGAACAATGCAATAAATCAAAAGCTGACAGAACTCGTGAATCGTAAAGGAGCTGTGTTCCACCACGACAACGCCAGACCACAAACGAGTTTGGTCACCCGCCAAAAGCTGTTGGAGCTTGGTTGGGATGTGTTGTCTCAGCCACCGTACTCATTTGACCTTGCACCTTCAGATTACCATTTGTTTCGCTCTTTGCGAAATTCCTTGAATCGTTAAACATTCGATTCCAAAGAGGCTATAAATCGGCACCTGGTACAGTTTTTCGCTTCTAAAGACAGGCCATTCTACAAGCGTGGAATTATGAACCTTGTTGAGGGATGGCGAAAGGTCACCGAACAAAATTGCCAATGCATTATTGATTGAATTCTTATTTTTGTAGGAATAAGTCACCTTTGAAAAACATAGTAAAAATACGACATGACTTTCCGATCAACCCAATATTAACACTCGTTAAAATTAATATTGACGTTTTAATAATTAGTATATGATATCAGCTGTTTATCATATAGACATACACTGTTAAACATTTTGCAGCATTCTGGCAGGTCATTCAACCGTTTTTTGGAAAAACGGTTTCATAACCATAATTTAACTATATTCTGACCATAAAATGGCCAATAATATGGTCAGAATAGTGTTAAAATTACGGTTGTGTAACCGTTTTCGGAAAAAACGGTCAAATGACCTGCTAGAATGCTGCAAATTTTTAACAGTGTACGAGACTGCGAAAAAGCGCGTACGAGCTCACTTGTCTACTAGATTTTGGTTCTTACAGAAATTTTAGTAAGTACCACTAGCTTAAAGAGTTAATCATAACGATTAGACGTGATTAACTTCCCATAGGGAGACGCAGAGAGTTTTTTAATGATCGATTCTGTAAATTTACTGAAATGTAAATTGTTTGCCGAATAAAATTTAGCTGTAATGGAAATTTTTTAAAGCTTATCGAAGCAATTTATTTATAAAGTAAAATGATAAATAACTAGGACTTTTTTTTTTAAAGTGTAACTTGCAAAGTTTAGCGTCCTTTAAAACGCATGTGAAAGGTTCCTAAATGATCGTTTTTTAAATACCACTTTTTTCATACAAAAATATTCTTTTTAGGTTTCTCTAGTAAATTTTTTAGAAACCTACCTCGAAGATTATTTCCATTGCACATGTTGCAGAAACCTACCAAGAAAATATTTCTTAGGAAATACTGCAAGGTGTATCTGAAATGCTTCAACAAACTTAGGGGGATGATAGTACTCATCAAGACGAACAAAAAATACAATGGAACATAGTATCGCAAATCACGTTTAAAGGGTGAACATCGCAAAACTAATAAAAATATCGAAATCTCGCATGCTGCTTTTATGCAGAACTGGCTAGTAGAACGAAATAAATAATTTTCTGGAGTGTTACTTTCTTGTCTCAGTTTGTCCATTTCCAGACGCATTTTCTTGATTTTCATCCTTTAAACGTCATTTGCGACCCCATGTTCCATTGCATTTTTTGTTCATCTTCATGAGTACTATCATCCCTCTAAGTTTGTTGAAGCATTTCAGATACACCCTGTATATATAAAGAAAAAAACATTTGATAGCCATATAGCTCTATATGTATGTTCACACTTTCCTAACAGCATTAATTTTTATTATAAAATATCTCATAGCCCTATTCAAGGCTTTTTGGCCTATAAATTTTTTTCCCTCTAAATGTGTCTACACCTTATTTCTAGAATTAGAATTTACGAAGTCACAGCATCCATTAAAATACATGCAATTCACCGTTTCACAGCATCATTAATTTTTACCAATAAACATCTCACAACAATATTCAAAACCATTCAGTTTCTAAAATTCTATTTCTCTCGAACACAAATAAGCCTTTTATTCCCTATAACTATTTAAATAGACCATGCATAACAATTAACCATGATTAACTTCCCATCGGACGGCGCGAAAATTTTATAATGACCGTTTCCGTACAGTTACTGAAATGTAAATTGTTTTCCGAATAATTCCCTAACTTTCCTTCGGTATTTTGGCATCACTAGTTCATCAGTGACGTCACTGGGGAAACGTAATGCATTCCAGATAAAGTGGAGAGGATCGTTACCTTGGCCATTTGTTCTGGGGGCACTGCCGTCTCCTGGTGGAGTGGAACTACCGGAATGATGTATCGACCAGCAGTCTCGGCCACTCTTGGATCGGTGAGGATACGGCTCGTGTCCACCATGCCTGTGAAAACAAAAGGAGTCAGTTAGTAGAGGCTTTTTAATAGCAGAGTGGAAATGACATTATTGGATTTCAATGGGGACAGAGAGAAGTTATGACAAGGGTGTTCTTTAACGGAGCGAATGAATGGAGAAGCGTAAGAAGAAAATTCTCTGGTAATAAGAGACATGTTTATCGATAAATATTAATTCAAATAAATTGGGAGAAGTTTAGAAATAATGTATATTTGTTTGGGATAAATTACTTTGATGTTTGATGGATTTCAAAGAAAAGAAGTTGTATGAATCTTCTATGTAGGGTGTTTCTAAACTAATGGGAGAACTGTCATGGATGATAATACGCTTCAAGACAAGCAGTTTTTATACAGAAAATTAGGGATGCAATCCACTTATTCTGTGAAAAATACAGGGTATCTTCTGCGAGCTACATTTGGATTTTCGTTCATTCGTACATAAATGTGCAGAAAAACCTCCTTAAAGCGACCACGTTCCATTACAATAAAAATGGGTTACTCCGAGAGGTGGTCTCTTAATGGAGGTCATGTTTAAATCAAGATTTTAATAGTTGAAAAAAGGTAACAATGAATGTTACTAAAATTTATTTTTCATATTCCGAAAAAATATGAAAATTTAAGTATCAAAACAAAAGTTAATTACTGCAGAGTTTAAAAAATGAATACTTTGACGTTTGCTTTGATTTTACGGTTTTATCTTTTATAACTTTTATTTCCAAGTCCTTTTTAAGTTCTGTAAATGCAATTTTTTTTTTGCACGGGAACAAATAATGACAATTTGATTAATTTATCTATTTTTTTTTTTAATTTTACTGACAGAATAGGGCAGGGGAGTTTATTGATGGTCATTCTTAATCTGTCATCAGAGTTAAATTCATTGCCTAAAAAGCTACAAAGCGGTTTAAACACTTAAAAGTTACCAGAATAAAGAAAAATTCAATTCCAAATTTAGTTTAGAAGTTTGATGAATAATGCGTTCTCCTGAATTATTTTACTAAAAAAACCTTCTTCAAGCGACCAGGAAAAGACGGAATTTGTTTCATTTTCTTCAAAGAAATGGGTCGCTCATGGAGGGCATTAAACTAGGATGGTCTCTGAATGGAGGTAAAATTAAGCTTATGGGAATAAATTTCGTTCCATGGAAAAATGGTCGTTATGGGAAGTGGTCACACAGGGAGGTTTCACTGTATTTCTTTTGTGCTTCTTACATGTATTTTAAACACTCCCGATTTGTTTCAGAAAACAGTGAACTTAAAAAGATTTTGCGAGAATAAAACTCTTTTATGAGTTTAAGAAAGATTTCACAAGAGTAAAATCAAACCGCACTGCGATTTTACATACGATTCAAATTTATTTAAAAAGTAAACTAATCGCTTTCCTTTAGAATAAATCTAAAGGAATTCTAGATTATATATGGATGAATTTAACACTTTATGTTCATTTAACTTATTAAGAAAGCTAGAAGCAAAAAAGTAAAAATTATATTGTTTCCACCGTAATTCCCAAACAACAACCTTCGTGGTCAATTTCTTTAAAAATATATCAAGTAGATAATTGTTTCGAAAAAGATGGCAGAAATAATAAAGTTTCTCGTATACGAAAAAAAATTCCTAGGCAAAAAGTGTTCATGAATTATGATAAAAAGAGTAATGATTCTTAAAAGGAGTAATGATTTGAGATTTTTAGAAATAAATTATTTACGGCAAAAATGGTGGAAACAAACAGGGAGTAAAATATTTTAAAAAATCGATTTGCATCTCTGTTCAACGATTTTCTAAATTAGATTACAAATGTTCTTTCCAGATGCCCAGTTTTTTTTTAGAACAAAAAACAAGAAATGAAAAAATTCTTATTGAAAAACATAAATAAAACTGGACGTTAGAAGGTTCAAAATAGCAAAGGGGAAAAAATCCACCAGGCATTGCTATTTGCTTATGTAAAAGGAAAAAATGCTTAATAATCAGATTTTTCTTGTGTTTAACAAGAGAAAATAAAATTGATCTAGATTATATATGGAGACGCAAATAGATGCCATGATATGCAAATTACTTATGAATATGCAATATTTTACATTTTTTTATGGCTTGAATTATTAGGTATTTAAAAAAGATACAGAAAAGTTTTTTGTATAAAGTTAATACAAGTTGGCAGGTTAAAAAAATTACTTCAAGTTCACCATTATAAAAATTATTTTATGTAATACATTGAATTTAAATATCTGTGAATTGTAAACATCTGTTATGTATTTAATCGATATTAACCCTCTCCTGTGTAATAATAATAAAATCAAAATAGGTTAAAATATTGCGCATTTATTTTATTATATATTTCAAATCTACACATATTTAAGAGTTAAAATATGTAAAATTCTTTTGTAAGAGAGTTCTTTTTTAACACTTTCCAACAAAGTTGAAAAGTGTTTATGACTTCGGTTTGTCTGTACGCGCTCTGACTCTCGTAAATATACTCGGATCGTTCTGAAATTTTTGGATGTTAGTGACCTCTACCATAGTACGATCACGATCCCTATTTCAGATGAAGTTTGTAGCATGTTTAGTTCATCTACAGGGACAGTCAAAAGTATTCCGTTACATTACGGCCAATGGGAAAAAATCGTTTCAAATGATTTTTAATGATGTTACACGCATCCGAACATAACAAAATTTATAAGCATTTACGAAGTGCACTAAAATTTGCATTCTGTAGAATATGCGGTGCAAAGTATAGTATTATTCATTTACAGGGCTACACAAAAGAATTTCGTTACATAATGATGTTGGGAGGGGGGGGGAGGGTTATTTGCGGCGTATTTTAAATATGTTAAACTATTTCATGTATAATGAAATTGATATACGTCACCGAGATTTACTATAGGTTATTTCATGTATAATACGAAGTACATAGCATTTACAGGGACACACAAAAGATTTCAGGCATTATATTGTATCAGAAGTACTGTACATTACCGGTGATTGCTGGAAATGCATTTTTGATTATGATATGTGCTGATATATGTTATGTATGAATGCTATAATTTATATACAGGGCTATACAAAAGAATTCGTAAGGGTTACTGGGTATGAGCGCAAATTGCTTAAAAGTGGTTTTTAAATGAGTTATAAATTTTTATGCTGAGCTGCATTTAGTTTATTAAGTAAGTTTGTAGAATATTAATAAAATGATATACAGGGTCACACAAAGAATTGGATGATAATTTTTGGAAATGTGATTTCAATAGTTTTAAGAGTGTTTAGTTTGAATTAAATTTTAGCTAAATAGAGGCGTGATAAAGGTACTAGGTAAACTACAGGGCTTTACAAAACTATTCAAGTATGTTTCCAATTATTAGTATAAATTGCTGAATGCGAAATTTCAACCTGTTATGCGTTTTCTTGCAAAACTAAATTTTCCCATTATCTAGTATATATATCAACATACAGATCAAATACAGGGCTGTTCAAAAGAATTGGAATACACATTTGGCTATGGACGGTAACTGCAGAAATCAATTTTTTAAATGTTTACTTAGTTATCTTATTTACCTTATTTCCCTCAATAACGAAGTTTTGTTAAAGATTTCAGGGAGTGTTGGGAAGTGTTTCATAATCTATGCCGTACGCATGAATTTTCTTTCTTGTTTAACGTAGAATTAGATCATTAAAAAAAGATTGCGGAAATCGTGTGTTGCGCAAACTTTGCTACTTTAACGTTGCTTATGGAAATCGCGGGATGCGCAGCGAGAGGATTAAAACACGTTTTAACATACGGTAAAACCAAACTCATCATAAAAAGAATTTATAAATTAGATTTTATAAATATCTGATTCAACTTAAAAAAGCGAGCTATCAAACTGCGTCATTTTCAAGTAAATTTGCGTAACATAATGCATTAACCCTTTCAGGGGCAAAGCCTATTGCTAAAATGTTGAAATTAATGCATGACACCAGAATTCACGCACAAATTTATTTGGAAATAAGAAAAAGCTACATTTCATTATTTATAATAATCGGAGAAAAATATACCAAAATTCTGGTGCCATTGTGGAATTTGGGAATGAAAATTATGTGGTTTCATAAACATACCACCGGCCTTGAAAGGGTTTAGGAAAAAAAAAAGTTTATTTTCTGTCTGTCTAGCCTAGTGTTCCTGGTGTCCCGATTTTCAAAGCTTAAAGACTCATCCCACGGAACCAATAAGTGGGGAGACCAAGAGTCCCGATTTTTCATGATGTACGAATTCTTTTATATTTCTTTTAGTGCCACTAGGGGGCTCGGCCCCCTACGAGCTAAGCTCGCCAACCCCCGTTCAGACACCGCATTTTCTAAAAGCATGCTAATTTGATTGGCTTTAAAAAGATTTTGAAAGATTGAATTGTAATTTAAAAAACAGTGTCGATCTCCCTATAAACGGGTTTCTATTCATTTCTCTTTGATTGGGAAATTTTAAGGAAAAATCAGGTGCTGTTAAAAGATACAATGGCTGTTTTCGACTTTGATTAAATAAAATCATTAAACATTTCAAAATAAGCTAATATAAAATGGATTAAGTAAACAGAGCCTTTGTGTCCCGGTATTTTTTAACAAAGCGAAAAGAAAGTTCTTTCTGACGTAATTTTTAACAAAATTTTCTTTCTCTTTTTAATATTCACGTGAAAATACTTTTATTAGAAATGAAATATTATCTGAGCTGTCCCAGCAAAAATAGTGGAAAAGATCATCTCGAAATATCAGATAAATGTCTCGCGTAATTTTTAAATTTAAACTGTTTTGCAATATTATTTTTTGGTCATTTTACGTAATAAGTGTAATGTGACGTATATGTGACGTAATTTCTCCTATTTAAGACTTCTAACGCATGTTAATGAATTTATTATTTTACAATATCCTTTCTCTGTTAAAATTCACGTGTAAATATAGTTCTTATGAAGTAATTTTCAATAAGTTCCTGCTTTTTATACGCAATTATTTAATTCTAATTTGAAAGTATCTTTTCTGTTTAAAAATAGTCACGTGTAAATAAATTTTTAATTTGAAGCAAACATTTTTGTTTGCGTTGTTTATACAGTTGGCAACAGGTTAAATTAGTACAATTTTCTAAAGTAAGTAAAAAATATCTCTCGAAATGCTGAAAATTTGAATTTAAAATAGAAATAAAACCTAAAAAAAAAATGAGTCAAATTAAAAAAATAAATGAATTCTGCACACCGGGAAATTCTAATGTATAAAATGATCTAAAAATGATTAAATTCCGATGTATAGTTTTTGCTCCTATAAAACTTTTTTAATGGAACGATTTTGTCCAACTTTAGCATTAAATATCTCTTAAAATAATTCTTCTATTTGAAAACTGTCTGCACCAGCGCGTTTATTAAACATTCTCTATAATACCGCCGATTTTCATATTTTTGCATGCAATATGTTTCTTAATATTAACGGAGAAAGACCTCCGGTCACAAAAAATTCAAAACCGGCGGCGGCGACGGTGACAGCGTAAGTTACTTTTTTTTAGAATAGAGAGATGCTATCCGTTAGTCTGCATTGAGTGGAGCTTTATGCAGTAAAACTGTTAAAATTAACTGTCTATAACGGAAAATGCTTACGGTATCGCCGAAAGGAATCCACCTGCTCAGACGGCTAAAACAGAATATTTTCTGGTCTCTGGCGATTCTACTTTTTACAGGTTTTATTGCACTTAATTCAACTAATCCTGTAAAAAAGGAAACCGCCTATAACAAATCCTGTCTTATACGTAAAACATTCATAGTTTCTACAGAAAGAATACCATACAATTATAACAGATCAATCGAAAACCTCTCCAATACGAAATTTTGTTTCGGTCAATAGTCGTTCCGTTTTCAAGACTACGTTTCCTTAATGCAATAAAACCTACTAAGACGAAATATCAAGTAACCCGAAAAGATTCCGTTTTAGACAGGTTTCCGTCTTAGATAGTAGACTTGCATGGTATTGTCTCTATCGTGGTTGTTTGGAGAGTTTTTGTGGTTGACTGGTAGGTTTACCATTGTGTTTTCCTGCACTTAAAGGTATGAAAACGAAGGACTGGGAGCAGGAAAAAACAGTGATAAGCCTACTAGTCAACCACTAAAATCGGGTTTGCAGATGAATTCCACCAAGGTATGACTTGGCAGACCAGTTGCATTTTAATATGCGAGTCGAGTTGTAAATAATCTTGGAATTTCAGCCTTCAACTCGATGAGGTGAGGCTGAGGGCAGTGGCCTAAAACTAATATTCATCAAAACATACAGACAAGATAAAATATCTTAAATTTGGCAAAAACATAAATTATTGAGGACGAAAATTTATATTATAATATGTTTCAGAAATAAATTATTTGCAGTAAAAAATTGCGAAACTAAACAACACGAAAAATATTATTTGGAAAATCGATTTGCATTTTTGCTAGACTCTTTTCTAAATTAGATTACAAACGTTCTCCCCACATGCCCAGCTATTTGTGAAATACAAAAAACAAAAAACAAAAAAATAAATCAAATAATCTTTTATTGCAAAAATAAATAGAGCCGGACGTTCTTAAGAAGTTTTTTAGGAACGCAAAGAAAAGAAGAAAATAACTCCCTTTTCTTTGATTTAAGTGTAGGGAAAAAAAAATGTGCTTAGTTATCAGATTTTTTTTCTGTGTTTAGTAAGCTAAAAGAAAAAAATTCTAGTTTATGTAGGGAGGCATAAAAATTAGAGAATTTCATAATATGCAAAATTACGCATAAATACACAATATGTTATCAATTTTTCAATGTTTGAATTACCTAATTACTTAACAAGAGAAAAAACATTTCTAACTTTATTGGATGTTTGCAATTTTTTTAAATAAATGTACTACAGTAGAACCTCGATTATCCGAAGTAATTGGGACCGATCCACTTTCGGAAAATCGAAATTTTTGGATAATCGAAAATGCTTCCATTTTAAGATTAAAGAGAAACATATACAATATTTCTTATTCTGGTAACAAGTGCTTTATAAAAATAAAGCAATAGCAAGAAAGAAACAAATATAAATTACCTGAATTTTAACTTTGAAATT
The DNA here is from genome assembly GCA_963932465.1 of Maratus speciosus. Classification (NCBI taxonomy): domain Eukaryota; kingdom Metazoa; phylum Arthropoda; class Arachnida; order Araneae; family Salticidae; genus Maratus; species Maratus speciosus. Next base: position 47,294,487 of record OZ010795.1, on the reverse strand, counting down.
AAGTACCTTTGACATATATCACAAGGGTTTGAAAAAATGTTTTGTTTGTCGCATTTTTGATTGCATTTGCTTTGAAGCTCTGTCACGGAGTTTTTTAACATTATTAGTTCACCAGTAGCAGTATCACAGTCTTTCTGCTGCTGTAACTATCTATGCCAAACCTTTTGTAAAACATTCAAAAGCTTCAGGATTGCTATTTTTTTTCGTTTTCTTCGTTCCACTCCGCACCTTACGGGAGCTCAAGTTAAATTCAAAGGAAGTCTAAGAAAGGGGATATAAAGTATTTATAGGCACTCGTAGTTCGGAAAGGACCGCTTGCACATAAGGAATAAGATAGTTTAAAAAAAAAAGCTTTCAAAATGGATTTTGCACACAAGGATTGTGATAGTTAAAAGAAAAAAGCTTTAAAATGGATTTCGATTAACCGAGAGTTTCGGTTAAAATAGTTTCGGATAAAAGAGGTTGTACTGTACTTTACATTCTTCATCGACTTTTTTTAATGAATTTTTTTTTCTGAAAAATCGTTAAATTGTAAATTTTTATTTCTTGTCTTACAAAATTAAAACGTACAACTTTTTAAAAACATTTATTTTTACATATTATAAAATATCATAAAGAATATATAAATTATACAAACCGTTATCGCTGTACTGGTAATATGTGTGAACTTTTAAGGCGTTCTTATAAAACAGAAATAAAAAAGCTATTTTACCGGCAGATTTTAATAACGCGCCAGCGTCGGAGTGGCTAAAACCCAGTCTTTAGAATAAAGATTATTTAATTAATAATTGTATATATTTTTTAAATTTCAGGTAAACCAAATTTAAGCTAAAATGGTCACCGGTAGGCAAACACACATACAAACATGCACACACGAAAACAAGTCCGAATTGTACGTCAAATGTGGCAAATGAGGTTCGTTCGTACTATAGCAGTTTTACAAATAACCAGATTTTGGTGCAATAGCTGTTTCACTCTTAAGCAAAAAGGCATGAATACAAAACTTATTACGATGATATATATTAAATTCAGTCATGCAGATATAATAGGACTCAATCTTAAATAGGAAGTCATCGCCATGGCAACCTAGAATCATTACCTATCATGGGATATCATTGAATTAATGACGTATGAAAAGAGTTAATAGAATAATCACCATGGCAACCTTGATCATGACCTATAATAGGATATTACTGAATTCATTACGAAGAATATGATTTAATAGAATGAAGAAAACTTTTATTAATCTCTTTTTAACTTTTGACTCGATTTTCATAAAATTTTAAATGACTCGACCAAATTCCACAATGATTCTATCCATCAAATTTCAAACCATTCGGTTGAGTAGTTTTTGTGCTGTTAATATATGCGGACAGATGGACAGACAGACAGACGGAGGGACCAGATGACAACTACAGGTGCTACGTGTTTATATAATTACAAAGGCATCTAAAAAAACATAATGATGCATGAGTATTTGAACGAGATATGGGCTTTAAAAGAAAAGCCTGAATTTCCAACTTCTTAGTTGTTGCAAACGTCCCAATTCTTAAAAAAAAAAAAAAAAAAAAAAAAAGAAAAAAGAAAAAGAAAACAGCTCGAAAGATGAAAAGAATGAAAAAGTATTTAACTGAAAATTAAAAATATTATTTTAGTTTGAATTAACGAAAGAATGTCAGTTAAAGATAAAGAAACATAAATGTTTTATTTTAGGTTATTCCCATAAACCTCTTTCAATTTATTCAAGGATGGAAAAAAAAATGTTTTCTTTAAATAATTTCAAATTCAAACGTAAAGTGATCGTTGAATTTTGAAAGAAACTTTTTACAAAAAGAGAAAGCCTTGAGCTTTTAATTTAAATGTAAAAAAAAAAAAAAAAAAAAAAAAAAACTAGTTGGATGTGCCAATCACAAAACTTTCTTCTATCTCATATATTTTAATATTTCAAAATGTTGTTACGAATGTCAATATTTCATTTTAATTTGTTCAAATACTATATCAACTTTGACTTTCGTCTTAAATTTCTGCTTTAGTCAAACAATCGAAATAAAAACGAGTTCATCTCGATCATGATAATTTAATAAAATCACGAATAGTCGGCTTATCAGGATGGAAGTTCCCGTCGATTCACGATCCGCTGGTGTACAATAGAACTACGAAAAAACAAGAAAATTACACAAAAATCGCTATTACAGCGCCCCCTTCCGGCGAAATTTTCCCACATTCAGGGAGGATCTTCCTGCCATGGCCAAAAACATACACAAAAAATTTGGTTCAATTCTATGCATAACTTCATACTCTTTTCGATGGTACAATATTCAAAATCGCACAAAAATCGCTATTACAGCGCCCTCTTTCGGCCGATTTTTTCAAAATTAAGGGAGGGCCTGCTTGCTATAGCCAAAAACTTAAAAAACAAATTTGGTTCAATTCTATGCATAACTTCATACACTTTTCGATGATATAATATTAAAAATCGCTATTACAGCGCCCCCTTCCGGCGGATTTTTTCCACATAAAGGAAGGACCTGCTTGCCATAGCCAAAAACTTTTTAAAAAATTTTGGTTCAATTCTATGCATAACTTCATACACTTTTGGATGGTACAATGGCGACAAACAGACGGACAAATGGACAGACAGGCATTTTCTATAAACATGTTTTTTGGGAGCTCTGACCCCTAAAACGTGTCAATCCGTCGAAAATAATTTCGATTACAATACTTTCTTCTATTGAAGATAGAAGAAAGTAAAAACTGTAAACGGTTGCTATGGTTTCGAGATGTAAAGTAGTTATGAATACTTTACTGGTGACAAATAGAGATAGTAAAGAATTAGTGTTTCCGTAAAACAAGGCTGCCACAGACGACTATTTTTTAATTCTAACTGGACCCAGCTTCTCAAAACAGAAATCCTTAACTGACACTTTTTCAAAACTTGCAAGAGAAATCCACTTCAAAATTTATATTAGAAAAATATGTTTCAGAAAGAATATAAAAATAGTCGCCCGTGGCAGCCCTGATAAAATATGAAGTTTTTAACTTATTTTTCGCACAGTCTTTGTCAGACCGACTAAAAGTATTTTAGAATCGCAGTTTCTTAAAAATATAAAACTTTTAGCCTAATTTAGTAAATTTTGTCCGCAGCTATTTTTTAATTTTTAGGGATTTTTAAACCGATTTTCAAGGCGATTTTTTGCACTTCTCCGCGTTTCGTGGTGATTTTCTGTCATTTGTAAAAGGAATTCGGTTTCAAACTTTTATCTAATACAGCAAACTTTGCCGACCACATTTTTGTTTTTCTTCCTTTGCCGAATTTTAATGCGATATTTAGTAAGTTTTGTTGATCTCTAACATTACGCGGCGATTTTTTGCACTTCGTAAAAAGAATTCGGTTTCAAACTTTTTGCCTAATGTAGTAAATTTTGTCATGAAAATTTCGTGATTTTAATGGGATTTTCAATGTGATTTGCATCGCTGTTTCGCGTTGATTTTTCGACATGCGGTTACAATGTTTTAAGCAGACTGTAGCAAATTTTGAATTTTTAGCGATTTTTCATGTGATTTTTACACATTAGTAAAAGGAATCAGGCTTCGATCTTTTAGCTAAATATAGTAACTTTTGTTGTCTTTTCAATAAAGTTTATTCGGAATTCGCACAGCGATTTTTGAATTTTTCGCGAATTATTTGTGCGAATTTTAGGGCTTGTTTTTGCGTTTTCCGAGTATTTATCGATATTCCTAAAAGAAATCCTGTTTTAATCTATTAGCACAATAGAGTATCCTTTGTCCTCTGCGATTTTTGAAATAAATTTTAGCGGTTTTTTATGCAACTTTCAACTTTTTAAAAAATTTTTTAATTTTTTTGCGATTTTTTTGTTACATAAAAAAAAAAATCGCGTTTCGTCTTTTGTTTTGACGGACGCAGGGAGCGCCGGGCTGATCAACTTAACTAGTACAACATAATTGAAGAAGCATCATGATTTCAAAAGAAATTGCAGTTACTTGAAACCCGAGTTGAAGTATGTGGAATTTTTGTCTATGTTTATAAGGATAAAAATTATCACCTCATTATGGCTCACAAAAACTTTAAAATTATTTCAAACGAAAGAAAATGACTGATTATAGACATCTTAACAGAAAACAAGTAATATAAAAATTTTGAAAAGCAGAAAAACCAACGTTTAAAAGTGCACAAAAAATACATGAAAAGCAGCAAACAGCTGTTTCGAATCTACTAGCGAGATTCTTCTTCAGTGCAAGATAGGGAAAAAAGGAACAGCATGCTAGAAAAAGCAAGGCTAAGCATGCACGCTGTTTTATAGCACGCTGTTCCTTTTTCCCTATCTTGCACTGAAGAAGAATCTCGCTAGTAGATTCGAAACAGCTGTTTGCTGCTTTTCATGTATTTTTTGTGCATTTTTAAACGTTGGTTTTTCTGCTTTTTAATATTGTTGCACAAAAGCTTTATTTGCTATTTTATAAAAATTTTGTTTTTAAAGTCAATTCCTACTTAGGTCATCAAAGAAAAATTTAATATAATCTCTTAAGCTAATATTAGTTTTTGTTGCATTGAAATATCTTAATTTGTTGATTTTCTATAAGCAAGTAGGTTTACAATGGAAGTCTATGGGAATTTGGCGAAATATTAGAGATATCGCCAAGTTGGCGTCACTTTTGGCGACTCATTTTGGCCGCCAAATTGGGCGATATATCGCCAAGTTGGCGACAAACTTGGCGGTATTTGGCGACAGAACAGCCCCCCTCCTATACATATGAAGATGCATTAAATGCTTCAATAACCAATGGCCGCCATTTTGTTTCCCATGTAAAACTAAAATTAATTAATTAAAATTTAATGAATGAATTAAAATTAAAAAAAATTCCCTGCCGGCTCGGGCCTACAGGCGGAGGTAGATTTCGAAGTTAAGTACTAAATTCACCAACAAAACTTAAATCAAGATTAAAGATAAACCCAGTTCCTTCGCTAAGAATGAGCTCTAGGGAGCAAAACATTTTGTGAAAATTGTAATATACACAAATACACACACGCATGTATATGGAATAGGTTTAAAAATGGCTAAATCAAATTCAGAGAATCTCAAAGTGTTAAAATATGTTAATATTTCCATACTCGGGTTTTTATCATGTTTTAATACGTTTCTTCAAATTCACATGACGTTACATATTCACCTGCTGTGGTCCATTATATTTTCAATATGACGCAATATATATATTTTTTAAATTCGTCAAACTATTTATTTCATTTTGAATTTTCATGCAGAAATCTTGCTCTAGAAAACTTATGACGTAATATTCAATTTGTTCTCAATTCGTCAAACTATTTATTTCATTTTGAATTTTCATGCAGAAATCTTGCTCTAGAAAACTTATGACGTAATATTCAATTTGTTTTCAATTCGTCAAACTGTTTATCTAATTTAATTTTTCACGTGCAAACAATTGCATTAGAAAAGCAATTGTTGTGGTGAGAATTTTATTGCTTTTTTTTTAATTGTTGGCAACAGCTATAACGAAAAATATTTATTTTTTCCTGCCATTGTTGTGTAAAAGCTGGTTTTATCAGAATCATATTAAGACGGTATTCAAAATTTTTAACCTTCCCCATTCCCATTCCCTCGGATCGATTTTGTTCATTTTCAATCCCCGCCGAGAAATTAGCCATCTTAAAGTTGTTGGCGAGTTTGAAGACGTTCCGTGCATAATTGCGACTTTTATCGTGCGGACAAAATTTAGTACATACATACATACACACACACATATATATATATATATATATATATATATATATATATATATAAACTTTTTAGGTGGGGGTGGTTTTGGGTTCCTGGGGTCATGTAATGAAAAGTTATGAAGGAATTTTTCAAAAGTCGCACCATGGTAACGACTGCAATAGGTAGTATTTCTTACGAAATCTACCTAAAAACTGTATTAACATCAATTTTCATTCAGTACAAGTTTAAAAAAAATTATTTCAACTTGATAGGATGAATAATGAGTATTTTATTAACGATTGAAAATTTGAACAAGATATATAAATAAGTAAATAAATAAATAAATAAATATAGGGAGAATGTGAACTAATAGTAGGAATTGAAAAAAAAGGTGACGTGAAAGCTCAATTATTAGTTTTTTTTAAATGAAATTACATATTCCGATTCACGCTTAACTTATTTTTTGAAATGTGTGCGTTCATTCCCTATCCTCTTCTGATTTATCCCCCATTATTTTTCTTATATTTTTTGAATAAATACAATAGCTTCTCCGAAATTGCAAACTGAATATTGTCATTCTCAGCTTTATCGTTTCACATATAAAATAAGTACATTTCAGTTTTTAGAGTTATTTGACTTATCAAATCTTTTGAAAGAATTACTTTATAGGCGGCACTAAAAATACCGTTTCCTGAAATTGAAATTGAATTTTTCGCTTTGTTCAAAGTAGTAGGATATAATGTAATCTAGAATTTTGAATAACAATTTTTATTTTTGCACTCTTATTTAACTCAATGCGGTTTTTGTATGTAAATATAGAATTCTGTGATCGATTGTTAAACCACTTTCCATTGGCCACAATTATAAAAATTATGTTCACAGATGGGTTTTTGAGGACAATACATTTTAATACTTTTAGATCTTATTCATAAAATAATACATTAATTTTAAGGTATTTTTTCATTAGCCCACGAAAAGTGATGAATCTTCCAATAGTCTCTGTAACTCTTACAATTTTATTTACTAGTTGAAACAACAATGAATTGATGGATGCGCCCATGAACGCTCGCCAAAATGGGCCAGATGGCTGTGAAACTGCAACAGTAAAACATTTTAAAAGTGCCAACAAGGAGAAAATAAACTATTAATAAAAAATGAAGTCTAATATAAAAGAAATAAGTTTTTATCAATTAATAGTTTAATATTAATTAATTCACGTACGATTATAGATTGAGAAATCATTTTAGAAATACTAAAAAGACTAAATAATGTTTCATTTATTTTTCCTGCTGCCCTATTTTAAAAAAGAAAGAGAGCAAAAATTATATATTCTTTTAATAAATTCATTTACTTGAACTTCCTGCCAACCGTTAAAAAACACTGAATTTTTCATAATCGAGTTCGGTGGCCACGCCAAATTATTGTATTGTAACGGAAGTTTTCGGGAAAAAACATGAATTGCAGTCAAAATAGCAGGCATGATTTTCAAGAAGAACATTGAATGCTTATAAAAGAGGGTTAAAAAAAAAAAAACAATTTTTACTTTTATACTTATTTTTTCAATTCCTACTATTAGTTCACACTCTCCCTATATTTATTTATTTATTTATTTATATACTAGCAGGCTATGCCCGCTGCGCTGGTCAATATTTCCAAATAAACCTTGAATTAAGCGAAACGATGAATTCGAACTTGTATTTTTTTTTTAAATGGACATTTAGCTTGAATGTCCATCCGCGTTGCTGAAAAGATGCGAACGCCATTGCGATATTATATTACCTTATGCGTTGGACAAAATTTAGATATTAAGAAGCAGTTCTTTTAGTTGATTATTCACTGTGCAATTTTGGTAGGGAAATGAGGCCGTTATGACAATAGGAATTAAAATGTTCTCATATCTGACAATATTAAATTAGAGATGCATTACAATGATTGCAGAGATTTACTATTGGACTTGACTAATGCTCGGGTGGTTTATTTTCGTTTGTTTGTCCTTGATCTCCTAGCCTCTCAGCTCGCGCAATATGTGATTCTGGTAGCTTAAATACAATCTCACTGTATGTTAGTTATATTTCTTAAATAAACATTCTCTTGTGCTACTACTGTTTTCCCTCTTTGGATTTTAGCAGAGTAAATACTGTCAAAAAAGTAATAAATTATTTGCAGACAAAGAAGATTGTTTAACTTTCATATTTAAAAGAAAAGTGAAACATAAAAATGTGTGTTTTTAAAGATTAATTGCCTGAATAAATCTAAAATGACGTCATTTTCACTGTCTTTTCATTTTGTAGACCAGCTGAAATCATGTAACCGTTATCCCGGGAAAAAACTCGATGACTTAATCTTGTAGAAAAATAAACCTCATGCATCCAATAAAATATTTATAATCACCCGTAATCGACGTCATTGTGAGGGTTCACGTCAAACATTAAAACTGATGCAACAATATTGTTGAACGTGTACCAGGGTTAAGATCTGACAATGATAAATAAAGTTAGTTATACAAAAGTTTTAGCAATATGCATTTTGGTGAATACCTGAACCGAAGATTTATTTTGCATTTTTCTAAAGAGCATAATAACACGGACAAACAAAAAAGCCTGCTATTTTCTTTATGTTTAAGAGTAAATTAATCTTACGTCTGTTGTGTAAATAACCCATGCTGTGTTTAGCTGCTAGAGTTAGCGTCAGGACAATTCTATTTATACTGATCGAAATTCCAGGTAATTTAATTTAAGTATTGCGTGGCAGCGCAATACTTATTTATTTCCAGTGTCACTTCTTAATGTTAATTTAACATAGAAAAGCCTATGGAGATGATAACTTTTTCATTTTTTCTTCCCACCTTTTTGTCCCTGATGCCACTCATTTTTTAATCTTTACTAATTCGAATAATATTATAAATTTAAAGTTTAAAAACGTTTGCCTGACGTCAGGGTCAAAACGAATGGCAAAATACCTTCGCATATGGGTGAATTATAACCCAGAGAGAAACAAGGGCCAATTTTTTGTATATTATTCAAATATTTTTCTTAATAATGCCAAATTTCACTTTTTTCATTGAGAATCAACGGACATTTTTAATAGAAAATGTAACATTTTTTCTTCATTGTTGCAAAAATTTCAAAAGCCGTAATAATAATTTATTTCGTTTTAGTAGAAAGATTCCCAAGTGAAAAATTTTAATTGAAATAGTTTTTTTTTTTTTTTTTTTTTTTTTTTTTTAAGAATTAAGAAATATGGCGTCATAGTGGAAATAAAAAGGACATTTTCAAACATTTCTAAATAATACAAAGAGTATTAATATTATTAAATACACAAAGCAAGTGAAAATGACGTCAGATGTTAACCAAAAAATTTAAATATATCTCACCCATACTGATTTTAGAACACGAATTTTAATTATCGTTAAAATTAATAAGAATAATTAAGGAGCTCATGACTAAAAAAACAGCATTGTCTTAAAAATATTTAAGCATTGCGCGGCAGCGCAATACTTATTTATTTCCAGTGTCACTTCTCAATGCTAATTTAACATAGAAAAGCCTATGGAGATCATAACTTTTTGATTTTTTCTTCCCACCTTTTTGTCTTTGATGCCACTCATTTTTTATTCTTTTTTAATTTTAATAATCTTATAAATTTAAAGTCTAAAAATATTTGCCTGACATCAGACAGAAAATGGATGACAAAATGTCTTTGCATATGGGTGGATTATAACCCAGAAAGTACTACATATGTTTTATTTAAATTATTCAAATATTTTTCTTCATAATTAAATTTTTTCGCTATTTTCATTGAGAATCAATGGACCCATTCCCATAAAATTTAACATTATTTCTTATTCTTGCAAAAAATTCAAATGCCGTGATAAATTTTTGTCTCCAGCAATTAATTTTCAGTTGAAATATTTCCACGTGAAAAACGGAATTAAAATATTTTTTTTTTTTAAGAATTAAAAATAAGATGAATATGGCGTCATAGTGGAAATAAAAGTAATACAAAAAACATTAATATGAGTAAATACAGAAAGTAGGTGAATATGGCGTCAAAAAATTAAATAAATTTTACCGATACTGATTTTTAAACTTGGCTATAAGTTACGTACAGACGAGCGCGTAGTTCGACTAAAAAGACGTTAATTATGTGATTTATTTATGTTTTCTTTTATTTATTTATATATGAAGTTTTAATTTCGTTAAGTAATATTAGCTGGAAACCAATTCTGTACTTTTTCTATTGTTTTAAGACGGCGTATTAATTGAATTTTTCAGACTTATTTTGCCAGTTTCATCATCAATATTTACGTCAGTGTTACACACGGACATTTTCGCTGTGTAATATATGTATTGTTCATAGGCAATTTCTTTTTTGTATCAACAAGAAATAAAAAATAATGGAACCCATCAGTGTGACGTCACAGGCAACTCAACTCTGCCTATGAACCGCAAATTGGATCCAAACAAACCCAGAAAGTTAAGAGTGTATAAGAAATGCACTATGCGTGAAAAAGGCTTGCAATATGAAGCCAGATATAGCTGAAATCATTCGACCCAAACAAGACGAGCACGGGGAACCAAGGTTGAATTATTTGGAATGGGAGAGATTTTTAAATGTACCCTCAATTGTTTGGACCGATTTGTGACAGGTTTTAATTGATTTCAAGGTTACATTTTTAGCTTCATGCTAACCATCACGTTTCCTCCCTATTTGTCTCTGAAATCTGTGGTTTATTTGGATGCAATTTATTGTTGGTACGCGGAATTGAGTGGCCTTTGATGTCACCACTGATGGGGTCCATTATTTGTAAATTTTAAAAAGATGGGGACTTTTAACGTTATGTCTATGGCATTTTTTATCTAAAATTTTCCCTCAAGGTCTTTTTTTTTTTTTTTTTGTCATTTTTTGCCTGGCACAGAAATTACTGGTGTTGCAGCAAAATAAATAACAGTAGTTTAACTTAGGTAACAATTTCCTTTTGAGTTTACATCGTTCCCTGCGAGCAAAAAGGGTAAATATTTTAAAAGTAAAACTGGCTTTTTTTATGTCTTACTGTATAACAGCTATACTGTTGTTAAATATTAGCATTAAAGATATAACACTATTTCTGCATTCATAGCGTTCCCAAGTGGAAAATGGGGGTAATTAAATTTAAGTAAGTTTTGGTTTTTTATGCTCAGATTGGAAGTTTTCGTCCAAACAACGACAATTTGTATTATTGCTTTCATGAACCATTTTGGACTAATCATTGGTAAATTACACCACAAATTGTGATGCGATAATCAAACCATAATGGTGGTTCATTCCGTTAATTTTGAAATGAGTTCATCTGAGAGTTTGTCTGAATGCAGTAGTTATTAAAAAACTTGGACATATTAAACAAAAACATAATTTGCAGAACAAATTAAAAAAGAAAACAATTTATTTCCTGCATTGTTTAAGCCCGAGAAGGGACAGATATTAAAATGTTTCATTCAGTTAGCTCTACATTTAATGTTACATATTTGTAACAAATAAGCTAAACCAATTGAATATAAAAAAATAAAAATGAAATTCAAACAATATGATACTTTAAACACCCTAAAAACTTGGATTCCGTTTAAATGAAGGCGAAATAAATCTTAGGCTTTTTCCATTTATTAGTTGTAAATATTTGTATGTCAGATTTTTGTATTATGTTTATGATGATTGTACATAAAATCATAAGGCACGTCTAAAATACAAAACTTTAAAAAAAGTCCAAGATTTATTTCGCTTTCATTTGAACGGAATCCAAGTTTTTAGGGTGTTTAAAGTATCATATTGTTTGAATTTCATTTTTATTTTTTAATATTCAATTGGTTTAGCTTATTTGTTACAAATATGTAACATTAAATGTAGAGCTAACTGAATGAAACATTTTAATATCTGTCCCTTCTCGGGCTTAAACAATGCAGGAAATAAATTGTTTTCTTTTTTAATTTGTTCTGCAAATTATGTTTTTGTTTAATCCTATCTAGGCTGAAATGATAAGTCCACGGGCATTATTCCATTTGCCACCATTTAGTAATTGCTAATTTCAAAATCTGTCTAATCTTTTGAATTTTGATACGCCATTCAATATGCTAAATAGCGGGTGACACGATTCCGTAAGATTAGTCCAATATGTTCAATAAAACATTTTTTTAAACAATGGTTAAGCAAAAGAAAGTTATGCAGAAAAAGCTAAAAAGAAATGACAAATTAGCAGGCAATATTTATTGCAAAATGTTCATTTATTTATTTATTTTTGTATAGTAATAACGTATAATTGCAGAAATCTTCTTAACAATATTCTTATATCCTAACTTTTAAAGCAGTGAATATTCCTATAAGTGAAATCGACAATATGTTCGGCATGTTAAAAAAATAACATAATACACAATATTCAATTAATAAGTAATGATCTGAGTTCGAGGATATAAAAATCCCATGCTTGAGAAAAACAAAACGTATGTTTCCATAGTAATGGTATTCCATAGTATGGTAAAAAATATTTTAAATCTTTGAAAGTAAATTATTTTAGAATATGTGTGTATATGGAAGACATTTGCACCAAAATTTAAATGATTGACTACATAATTATAATTTTAACTGGTTTTTATATAATTTGAATATAAAAATGTACTCCGAAATGCTCTTCTCTCGGCTTATTTCACACTTTTGACTTATTTGGCTTAAAATTGCATTGTTTGGCGACGAAGGTAATACATAAACAGCATGTAACTCACTAATGCAGCCATTTTTACAAATACTTCTAGTTGTTCCTGTAAATCATATGATGGGAGAATTATATAAAAATAATAATTAAATTGACAAAAAAAAAAAAAAAGAAAAGAAAAATACTAAAGAATGCAACCTAGATTTTATTTCACCAAGTTTTCAGACACGTCTTTATTAACCTGGTGCAAGCGATAAAAGAGCTAAAAAGAAGAAAAATTGCCATTCAAAATTGTCAATTCAAATTTTCAGATTCATTTTTTTTAACCAATCATAAGCGATAATTCGCCAAATATTGTACCAATTGTAAAATTTCACAATAATTTATACTTTAAGCATTACAAATATTTATTCCATGTTTAAATTAAATATTTTCGTTTTATAATATTATGTCTTATTAAATCTTTTTTGTTGTTGTTTTTTAAATTAAATATCAGTATTTTTTTCATTTATTCGCGAGATATTTGTATTATTTTGTAACAGATATAGCCATCTTAATTCTTTAATCAACAAACCTTTCGCCAAAAGATAATCACTGGCAACCTTTTCGTTCAAAATAGCAGTAAAATACGAAATTTATTATCAAAAATCATAGTATAATCAAACCCTGTATATTTTCTCATAAACCACCCCGGGAATATCTCCTGTCGAATGATACAATTTGGAAAAAATCCACCGGGTAGTTTTTGAAAACACTCGAGCGGAACTTTTAGAGCTTACTGCTTTATAATATATATGATTTTAGAGCTTACTGCTTTATAATATATATGATATGATGATATGATATATATCTTGTTCAAATTTTCAATCATTAATAAAATGCTTATTATTCATCCTATCAAGTTGAAATAAATTTTTTTAAACTTGTACTGGATGACAATTGATGTTAATACAGTTTTTTCAAATATTAATTAATTCATTAAATTTTAATTCATTAATTTTAGTTTTACAGGGGAGACAAAATGGCGGCCATTGGTTATTGAAGCATTTAATGCATCTTCATATCTATAAGGGGGTTTACCCTAGGGGGGACCCTGTTCTGTCGCCAAGTTTGTTGCCAACTTGGCGATATATCGCCCAATTTGGCGGCCAAAATGAGTAACCAAAAGGGACGCAAACTTGGTGATATCTCTAATATTTCGCCCAATTCCCATAGACTTCATTGTAAATCTACTTGCTTATAGGAAATCAACAAATTGAGATATTTTAATGCAACAAAAACTAATATTAGCTTAAGGGATTATATTAAATTTTTCTTTGATGACCTAAGTAGGAATTGACTTTAAAAACAAAATTTTTATATTACTTGTTTTCATGAAATTACATATTTGGATTCACGCGTATAACTGTTTCTTACTTGACGTGTTTGTTTATTCGCTTATCCTCTTCAGATTTAACTTCGATTATTCTTGCGATGTTTTTTGAATAAATACAAAATCTTTCCGAAAATTTCAAACTCGCCTTTTATCATTTCACATATAAAATAAGTGCATTTTAGTTTTTAGAGTTATTTGACTTACCAAATTTTTTGAAAGTATTGCTTTATAAGCGGCACTAAAAATACCATTTCTTGAATTTGAAATTGAATTTTTCGCTTTGTTCAAAGTACCAGGATATACTCAGTAATATAATCTAGAATTCTTAATAACAATTTTTATTTTTGAATACGTGTATTTATTGAAATTTTTGTACTGCCAGAGGCATGTTAATATATGGGGGTGTATGGGGAAAAAATCAGGTGCAGTGTATTTTAACAGTGTTACGCTATTTAAAACACATTGAAAATGATATATATCACTCAGATGCATCAAAAGATACTTACTATAGAAAGGGGAAACAATCGCATTCAAAATTCATTTACAGGGACACATAAATGAATTCGATTACAGTACTGTCTATCAATAATATTTTATGGTAATGCATTTTCAGCTGTGGTACATGTTTTCAAATTAAACTGGGTTTTTTTTTTCACGATATTCTGTGTATATAATTTCTATAGATCATATACAGGGCTACTCAATAAATCTCGAGTACATTTCCATTTATTGACGCAAATTGCTCAAGGGGAATTTCCAAATGTGCTGTGCATTTTGTAACTGAACTCAATTTTAGAATACTACGTAGTATATATAGAATTTTTGCATACTATGGTATATATATAGAACTCTATAGATCACATACAGAGTGCAGAAAAGAATTCGGATAATTTTACAACTTTTGATGGTAATTGCTTAACTTGGCTTTTCAAACGTGTTATGCGTTTTTTCAATTTCTTTACTTAAATATCATCTCATTTTAATAAACGGCAAAGATTCTTTACAGTCCTCAGAATGTATTGGAAAATGTTTCATAATCTTTAGTGCAGTGATTTATCTTTCTTGTTGAATAAATACAAAAGCTTCCATGATATTTCAAACTGAATATCGTCATTTCAGTTTTATCATTTCACATATAGAATAAGTGCATTTCAGCTTTTAGAGTTATTTGACTTATCAAATCTTTTGAAAGGATTATTTTAGAGGCGGCACTAAAAATACCATTTCCAGAAATTGAAATTGAATTTTTAGCTTTGTTCAAAGTAGAAAGATATAATATAATCTAGAATTCTGAATAACAATTTTTATTTTTGAATATGTGTATTTCTTAAAACGTTTACGTTCTCAGAGGTATGTTAGACTGTTATGATGTTTTTAAAATCTGTTATGCAGATACAAGTTCAAGAAAACTATTTTTAATTTTTTTAGCCTATGGGATAAACTATGAAAACTAGTAGTACGTGCAATATTGTGTACTCTGTCTTGACACTAATGAACACATATTTGATACAACCCCTCCTATTTTTGCTTCTTTTTGGGAACAACGGATTTCGAGCTTATTCTATCGACGATCATTTTCAGAATTTTCAAGCTATGATTTTGAGACTTTCACAAAATTTGCTCTATATACTTAGCTAATTCATTATGCACATTATATTTTGATTGCATTCGCGCATACGCAGTGAAACATTTTTTAGTAAACATGCTCATTTTTCATCTAATTTTTATTATTTTTTAATTTTGATTGCAGAGTATTGTGTACAATGTTGTTTGCTATATTTTGTGAAAATAACTTTTTTTTTAATATTAAGAACTCTGCAAATTATAAGCAAAAAACTTGGCAAATTTGGGGCTGTTTTTATAAAAACCTTAATTTCTCTACGAGTATACTTGCTATCCTCATAAAAATAAACACAGTATATTACAATAAGTTACTTATTAATAATCTCGAGTTTGAACGCTTTTGCTACATTAGTTTTGACAGGGTTATCCAAAAGATATTCGTTCGTTTTCAATTTGTTGGCGGTCCCCTATGGGGTTTCGGGAAAAAATCTTCGCGGAAACATATGACCTATACTATATTGTTTACACACCTGCAGTTTCAGGTTAATTCCTCATGTATTTTTCTAGATATTTAACAAAACGTCTAAAATAGCAAGTGACCGGTCACCTTTGGCCATATAGTGTATAAGGAAAGATTTTTAAAACCATTCTTGGACTAAATTTCAAATTTAAGTTATCATTTACTATATTATTTACTATATTATATATTATATAATACCATCTTCTTTATTATACATTTATTCACATATCTTCTTTTGATTTATTCTCCTTTATTCGTGTAACATTTTCGAATAAATAAAATGTTATCAAAGAAGCATCATAACCGTAGAAAAAAACAGCAATTATTTAAAATCCGAGATATCAAATAATTCCTGTACAGCCATGAAAAAAAAAAAAAAAAAAAAAAAGTACAACACCTCTCTACAACAAATTGTAGTAGAAGAAAGTTACTGTTACCAAACTATTGGAAATAAAGTGTTCTCCCCCCCCCCCCCTGCCGAAGCCTATGAACTTTGAAGTTTGTATAGATTGCAAATAGAATAAACTATAGCGTATGCAGGGCTCCCAAAATGGTCCGCTTTTTTAATAACACTTTTATAAAACATATTTCTATACTTTTTACGTGCGTTCGTAATTATATAAATACGTAGCACTTATAGTCGTCGTTCAGTCCGTCTGTCTGTCCGTCCGCATATAACAGAGCACAAACTACCCAACCGAAGGGTCTGAAATTTTAAATATATAGTTGTTTCAAAATTTTGTCAAGTCATTTCAAATTTTATGAAAATAGGACGTAGAGTTTAATGACAGGGGCAGTCAAATGTTTTCCGTTCCATGACGACCAATGGTAAAAAATTATTTCAAGTGCATTTGAATGATGTTTCAGCCTTTGGAATAGAATGAAATGAATAGGCACTTATGAAGCGCACTAAAATGTACATTCAGTACACTATGCGGTGCAAAAAATATCTATAAAGCTAGTTATAACATGAACGCACTTCATTTGCCACGTTTGATGAGCAATTTCCAAATTGTGTCGTTTATAGCAGGACTGTCCAACACGGCGTTCGCGGGCACCATGCCGCTCTTTGAAGCTTTTTACGGCGCCCTTTCGAATGAATCCTGTTACTTAGGAGTTTTTTAACACTTTCCAACAAAGTTGAAAAGTGTTTATGCATCGGTTTGTCTGTCTGTCTGGCCACGCTCTAACTCCTTTGAATAGACACGAATTCTCATGCAGTTGATAAACTTTATTTAGGGTCACCATGGTGTGATTGCTATTGTATATTAAGTGTGTTAATAGTAATTACTAGTAATAATAGGATTAATAGTTCAATTACAGGGGCACTCAAAAGTATTCCATTACATTATGGTATATGGAGAATAGTGGTTTCCAGAGTATTTTTTTTTTAAATCTAGGCAGATAAGAAAGTATCTAATTATTTTAAAATCATTCTTTTTCCAAATAACAAATTAAGAAATTCCGATTCACGTCTACACACGCACACACATGTATACATGTAGAAATACAATTCATAAGATATTTTTGAATAAAAACAAAAGCTTCTCCTGGATATCAAACCTAATCTCGCCATTTTTAGTTTTATCAATTCATGTAACGTAAGTACATTTCAAGCTTTTAGAGTTATTTTACTTATCAAATCTTTTGAAAGGATTACTTTATATGCAGCAATAAAAATACCATTTCCTGAAATTGAAATTGAATTTTTCTCTTTTCTTCAAAGAAACAGGATGTATAATGTCGAAATTTAGAATACATAATTCTATTTTAAATGTTTGTGAAACACATAAACTCCCGTGAGCATGTTAAGTTGGATGTTTTTCAATCAGTTCCATGTCCTAGAACCGAGTTTTTAATTTACTTACATTTCTCTGGGGGAAAAAAATGTAATTTTTTAAAATTGCTTTGTTAAAATGAGGGATAACAAATGCATAGTTACATAAAATGATTTGTTTCGTCTTAAAGTTTTTAAAATGAATTTTTATGCATCACTTATTTAATTATTATGAAAATTATAATTAGATACATAATGTTGCCATTAGGATTTGTTATGAAATAATTATGTCTTCATAGATATTTCTATAGGGGAATCTAAGTTAAATGAAAATGATAGATAAATGAAATTTATGTTTTTGAGTAACAATCTCTTTTATTATACATAATAGCAATTAAGATATAGTTTTTTTAAAGAAAATAACTTTTCTTCCGCCTGATTACTTTAGAGTAGATCCACGATTCCATAGCACAATAAAATTTCACATGTATACATGTATGCTGTATATCTATACTCTAAAGCGAAAGAAATTTTGTTTTTATAAATGCTACATTAAATCGCAAAAATAGATTAGTTTCTGGATTTTCTAAAGATACAAAGCGGTTTTCGGAATCGTGGGTAACCCGAAGAGGTTATTATAGATTTTCGTTTGTGGTTACATTTGTATTTTTCTAGATTAAAAAAAAAACATTTGTATTTTTTTACAGTGTAAGAAATACATTTTTTTTCACATCTCGAATGTCTCTATCCTTCAAATTATCAAATAACCGTGCATTTATTGGATAATATCACCATTCTTCCAAAGAAAAGCTTATCGCCTAACCTTCAGTGTCAGATGCCGAAAACAATAAAACTATTCACGACCCAAGAGAAGATGCTCTTTTTTTCTTCTTCTCAAATTTCATTTTGAAACACAGTCTAGGAACTGAAATTGAAACAATTCTTTATAGTGTATGATACCTTATTTGCAGTATCGGGTAACTAACTCTTCGACAAGTATTTTATTTTGTGGGCACAAAATGCTACGTAATTATTTAGTGAAATACTTCTTTCTTTCTTGAATTTTTACTTTCTTCTATCTTTAGAAGAAGAAAGTCCTGGATTCGTGAAGAATTTCGACTTCCGGTTTTCGATGGATTTATACGTTTTACAAGTTCCTGAACACGGTTTGGTGGTTTTTAGAAAATATCTGTTTGTCACTCTATGAGTCTGTGAATCTGCCTGTATGTGACACAAATTTTGCGGGCGCTCTACCTCAAGAACTAATGCACGGAATTTCACAAAACTTGAGATTCAGTTAGACCTTGATATAAACTGGTGCTGTTTAATTTTTGGTGTACATCGTCCAACAAGTGGCGGTGCTATGCTGCATTTTTCATGATTTCCGCAATAGCTTTATCTCAAGAACTAATGTACTGATTTTCATCAAACTTCAGATTCCGTTAGACATCAGTTGTTGCTGATTAGGTTTAGGTGTAAACCACCAACAGGTGGTGCTGCTATGCTGGATTTTGCATGATCGGCACGATTTTAGTGGCAGTCATATCTCAAGAACTAATGCACGGCATTTCATATCTTTAGAATTCTCATGATGGGCATAGATTGCCATTTAATGTTGGCACTGTGCTGGCGAATTTTTCGAGTATTAACCTGTATAAGATAGAAGAAAGTTTTGGGATTGGCACATTCGACTAGTTCGTTTTTCTTTTCGATTTTTGCTTTTTGTGAAACAATAAGTAAAATTATAGCGTTTACCATACCAACACCACGGCGTTTTTCTTTTCGATTTTTGCTTTTTGTGAAACAATAAGTAAAATTATAGCGTTTACCATACCAACACCACGGCGATTTTTTAACATTAGGAAAGGAATTTCATTTCAAACTTTTATCCTAATATAGTAAATTTTGTCCTCCGCGATTTTTAATGCGATTTTCACTGCGAACACAAGAAATCTTATCCGAAAAATATTCCAGTTTGAAATTGCGGAAGAAAATTTTCATTTAATTATTAAAGAGAAATTGTTGCTTCTTTTTGTTTCGAACTTTCTCCATGCTTAAATACCGACTGCGAACTCTGTTATTAAACGAAATGTAGTTAAGAGCGATATGATATCTGAGAATTCAGCATGTGAGTAAGAAAAATTGATTTCATACGAGGGTGTATCAATAAGATTTGGCCGCCACATAGAAATAATGAATGAGTAAAATTTATGAAGTTGCTACATTGTATTAGTACTTTTCTATAGAGTCATCGTGCACAGTAACACATTTCTACAAACGGTATTTCAAAGAGAGGGGGGGGGGAGGATGTATTCCAGGAGGCGTGATAGTAGACCCAAAGGGGGCATTATTCTAACTTTTTCGACCTCCACATGTGACATATTGTTGGAAAGGCCTGTGACCACTTATTCGTCCTATGCACTTCTCGAGACCCTCCCTCCAAATTGGCCTGCCGGAGGGCACTTTTCTAAATTTTGCGGACATCATTCATGCCACCCAGGAGGGGGGGGGGGGTTCGGGAGGTGCATAGCATGAATAAGTGGTCACAGGTCTTTCCTACTATGACCTATATGCTACATGTGGGAGTTAGCAAAAGTTAGATAAATGCTTTCCCCCTTTGGGTCTACTATCTCGCCTATTGGAATACATCCTCCGCTCCCCTCTTTGAAATACAGTTTGTAGAAATGTGTCACTGTGCACGGTGACTATATAGAAAAGGACTAACACAATGTAGCAATTTCATAAATTTCAATCAATTATTTCTACGTGAGGGCAAAAACTTATTGATACCCCCTCGTAACCACAAATAAATAAATAAATCTCTTTTTAATATCTAAGTTTCGTATTGATATTGTTTTTGTTCTCTTAGTAATTAGATGGAAAAGCAAAATATGAAAGAAAGTAATAAGAAAAATATCCTGATTAATTTTTAAATCATAGATTTTTCATTAGTGAATATATGGTGTACAGGGTGTTGCCGATTCACAAATTCAGGGGCGTGATAGTAGGCATCAAGAGAATAAAAATTGACATAAAACATGGGTCTCAAACCCCTTATCAAGTCACAAATATAGGATGTTTCGTCCTAACTGAACTTGAATTGGCGGTTATAATTAAAAAAAAAAAATGCAACGAAAATGCAACAATTGTGTGTGAAATGTGATAACATCACGAAAAAAAATCTGTAAAACAGGGTATTCAAGCAATCGATGATACCGTATGAACGGGTCATCGCAGTCTAAATGGAGAGTGTCCAGTGCCTAGTACTGTCGCGCATAATGGAAACTTCTACCATTTTTTTTATAGTATCACATTTACAACAAAGGTGAGAATTCTGTAAAATGTTTTATTATAATATACTTCAGTTTACTGAAAGTTATGACCGCCAACCCAAATTGAGTTAGGATGAAAAACCCTGTATTTGTGACTCAATGAGTGATTTCCGACCCTATGTTCCTATGTTTCTATTTCTCATCTTCTTGATCCCTGTTATCACCTCTCTGAATTTGGTCACCCTGTATATATATATTATAACAATATAGCTAATAAACTTCTATTAAAAATTCTTAATCAAATGTATACACTTACAATAACAATAGATAATACACATATGGTATAAAAAATAGCTATCATTTGGTCAATATTATAAAAAATCTTACACTTGTAAACAATATAACGGCATATGATTTCAAAGATCTGTTTAATAATATAGATTGATTGGATCTACATAATATAATAAATGCATTATTTAAAAAGTATCATCATTGACTTTACCAATGAATATCGATGCAGATTATTTTCAAACTCTAAGTAAATTCCATTATCTATACTAACTATATATTGCAAGATAGCACAATTTATCAACAGAAAGTCGGTATACCAAAATCTGGATGCACTTCCAGTTTATTATCAGACTTATCACTAAGAACGTAATTTATTGTCATAGTAACATACTTTTATATCGGTATATTGATGACATAATTCTAATTGCTACTGATCAGATTAATATTTCTCAATTTTCAGTAGATTATCCTACTAATTTAGAATTAACGGAAAACCTCCTATCTATCAATACCATTAGCTTTTTAGATCTTAAAATTACAGTAAAAGAAAACAAAACAATAACTGATCTATATGACAAACGGAAAGAATTTAAATTCAAAGTTAATACATTTAACTCATTTCAAATCCTGTCTTCATATCTCAGTATATCGTAATATACCACTTAATCATTTATATAGAATAAAGAGTTTATGTTCCTCTCATGTCATTAACAACGACATTAAACAGCTAATTTATGATGCATTAAATTATGGTTTTCCTGAAAAATTCATATATTCTCTAATATACAATTAGTACATACATGATCTGACAGACCAATTAACATATTGCATAATTAAAAAAAAAACTGTAAAAACCTAAAATAACAATAAAAAATAAAAAATGTAAAATACAAATAAAATATTATTATAGGACGGGTGGGTGGGTAGTTGTTAGAGTATGGAGGAGGGCGGCATTGTCTGGATAATACGCAATGGTTAATTATTAAAAAAAATTGGGCATTTGATTAATAATTACGATGCAATAATAATACATATTTTATAATGGATGTTGATTCGGCACACTTGAATGTATAATGCACAGTTATATTCATTAATTTATATTAAATCTACTTATTTTCTTTATTAATTAATAATGTTAATGTTAAACTCGGATTTAAATTTTAGCCGAATGCAGGCATGTATTAAATATTAGTTTTATTCTTTGTTCTATCCTCTCCCCCAAAATATGTATATTAAATTTTAAGAACGTTTAAACGTTAAAACGTTTGAACGTTGGACACATTAAATGTAACTTATTAATTTCAAACTTTAGATTGTTTATTTGAATTTACCTAATCAACATTATTTTATTTATTAAAAAGTTTATTTATATTTAATTATTTATTTATTTAAGTGAATATGCACTATTGTGACAGTGATTTAAATATTAATATGTTATGGTATGGTACATTTATTTTTATGAAAAAATATTTAATGAATCATTCATATCACCATTTTACATAGCACTGTATTGGTTCCTTGGATACCAAGGTGGATTCATTTTTAAATGGTCTATAGGTGGCGGTAGAAATATTAAATGTTATGGTTTATACCTGTCTATACTATACATTATTACCCTTGGTCCATAATAATTTAAAAACCTTTTTTGGAACATGTGCAAATAATCTCTTACCCCTCCTTTTTTTTTTCTTTTTCTTTTCTTTTTTTTTTTTTCCTTGCTGCATCGTTCAAGGTGAGAAAGATTTTCAAACTGGTAATTTTTCTTTTTCATACGTTTCAATCTAATTTTATTTTTAACTTTTTTGTTTTCTAATATCATTATTTCTGGATTTATTCGGTGTGGTAGTCCTAATATCGTATTCTTTAATTTTTTACGGCTAATGTGAAGATGGAACCACGCACTTTATTTGTGTTAATCAATGTCATTAGGACCTGATGAATCTGCATTGGTCCCACAATTTTCCATTTTCCCTATTTTTACTGTGTTTTTTAAAATACATGTTGCTATTGTTATGGGGATCAGTTTTATAGACATTGAATAAATTCCTTTTTTATAAATATATTTCACATATTTTGTTGGTAATTAGTACTGATTTATAATGGTTTTATATTAATATATAATATATATATACATGAGGAGCAAACATTCAAACCGTGTTTTCTCACAAAAAAATTAAAAAATGAGTTATTATTCTTTTTATGAACTCTGTGTTAAATTACATAGAAATAAACGGTATTTTTTACCAAAAAACATTTTTCTCCGATTATAAATCAAGTTTAAAACTTGACGTTTCAATCAAACAGTGTTTCCTCCAAAGCCTGAATTCAGTCAAACAGTGATTTCTCCAGTCTGCCAATCACAATTGTCACTTAATGTGTACTTTCGTAACCTACCATACATATCACAATTTAAGCGGATTATTTTAGAGAAAAATAAGAGAACTGTTAAGGTTAAAGGCTTCCAGAATTATAGAGTTCACGATCTAAGTGAAGAATATGATGTAAATCTTTTTAAAAAGGGAGTTACTGTTGCCCTTGTTCAAAGTGTTATTTTAGAATCACTTCCTCTTAGCCACGTCATATCAGTTGAAAAGAAAAAAAGATGTTGAAAATTTTTTGAAGGTAATGTATGGTGAACAGGGGCTAAATCAACCTGATGATGTCTTCAAATGGTACAACCACATTATCCATGATTTATAAGCCTACAATGAAGAAGAGGGGGATGTGTGTGACTGTCTAGATGAAGATATTGGTTTTAAAATTTGAAGTGGATTTCTGGAAAACGAGTATTTATTTAGTAAATATTTAATCAATACTACTAGGTACCATATTCTGTCATTTTATTTTATCAATAATCAACTGAAATTCGGTATTTATTCAAATAAAATAATTCTTTTGTATTATTTGTGATTTAGAACTTATTTCATTCAAAAAGCGTTTTATCCCCTTGTCAAACAATCAAAACATGTTTCCTCCTCTGAATTCGGTCAAAACGTGATTTCTCCAAATATTAAATGCATTTTATTAATTTGTTTTATGTTTAATATCTTAGATATGCTTGCAATTCTTTCTAATAACCAGTAATAAAAATACACAATAAAAATTAGAATTAAATGCAAGTTATTTTTTAATTTATCAGTTTTTTGTGTTTTTTGAAAATTTGTATCTCAAGGAGAAAGCATGGTTTAAATGTCTGCTCCACACACACACACACACACACACACACACATATATATATATATATATATATAATTTCTTCGAGAATAAAGCAAATAAGGGCTAAGCCAAAAGTTTTCTGTTATAATTTGAATGTTATTTTTAGGAATTTAGGAAAACAGAAAAAACGAAAGAAAACAGAGGACTTTACTTTGAAAAGTCTCTTATATAAAATTATTAAAGTAGTAAAGCATTTTGAAAATAATTCTAATATACGTATTTCAATAAAAAGAAAAAAAAAACTCCCTAAAATTTCAGAATACTTTTCAAATTACTTAGAAGTATAATAATGAAAGTTATACGGAAACACTGAGTCAAATTTTCCACTGCTTTAAAAATTTTGAATAAAAAACCCAAACTGAATATAAATTTGAGATTGAGATTGGACTTATTTCCCTCTTTGAATATAAAAATAACAAGAAAAATTTTCTGGAAATATTCTACTTTGAAATTTTGAAGACACTTTCCATTTAATTAAAAGAAATTGTTGCATCTTTTGTTGCGAACTTTTCCATGCTTAAATACCGACTGTGAATTCTCATATTAAGAGAATTTCAGATAAAATATATATGATATCTGGAGAGTTTTATCAGAGAGTAAGCGAATGAGAAAGTTGTTTTTGTAAGTACACGAAAAAATAAACATTTTCTAATCTCTAGTTTTCTTATTGATATTGATTTCTTTTGTATAATTAGATAGAAAAACAAGATAGGAAATCTTGTAATAAGAGAAATAGATTGATTAATTTTTCATCTTAGTTTTTTCATGTCTGAAAACAAAATATTTTCTTTCCTCTAGAAAAAGATAGAAAAAAAATAGGAATGCGAAAGTAAAACACGCATTTCATAGTTTGAAAGTTATTTTTACAATTGAAACTAAAGAAAAAAAAGGAGAAAGTTTTATTTTCAAAAATATTTTGCATAAAGTGTTTAAAATAATACATTTTGAAAAGACTCCAAATGCATGCGTTTCAATAATAATGAAAAACAAGAAAGAAAAAAAATCATGCGCTGAGCGTAGATTATGAAACACTTTCTAATCTACTACCCTATACATAAAAGTTAGAGAACCGATAAAATTTCTCTGTTAAAATAATATTTTATATACATTTTTATACCTTTAATTTTTTATTATTACATTTTTATTTGTTTATTTCACACCAAATAGGGCGATACAATTTATCCACCAGCTTTATCCGGGGAGTAAATGCACAATACAGTACATTTTAGAATTATTTCAGATTGCGATTTGTTTGTGAACTGATAGCATAAGAAACTGGGATTAGGTTTTTTCTTTTGTTTTTTCAATGCAGATGATAAATATATAAATAGTAAATATATTTCTATAAAAGCTTTCAAGATCATTGAAAACTATTTTTTAGTCAAATATAAAATAAGCAAACTTTTTAAATCGAATGAAGTAAAGTTTCGAATGTTTAAAATGAAATGTTGCTGTATTAAACCGTCCTTTGGTAAAAGTAATCAAACATTAATATTTTTACACAATTTAGAAAAATTACTATGGCCAATTAGGTCGGACATTACAATTTCTACTGAAGTTCACTGACACAAGGCAAACAGATATGACATTTAGCTAGGGTTGCCGGAAAGCTACTTTTGAAAATAATAGCTAACTTTTTCCCCTCCAAAAATGTGAATATTAATATTGCAATTTTTCAAAATCAAATTCATGGGTTTTTGAAGAAAATTTTAAACTTTTTTCAATATTTTATACTTATTATTAACTAATTTTTATTTTTAAATGCTTTTCTATAAAAAATGTTAATAGTCCGATAAGTGGCCTCGAAAATTGCATTTTTAGAAAGTTATGCTGCTGTAAAACCAAGAAATATTATTTTAACAGAAAAAAAATTATCGACTTTCAAACTTTGTAATACAGGAATTTAAAATGCATCCGGCCTCAATGCTAGGTGCGAACAGCACCAAAAATGGTTCCTTTGTTACTTATCCCGTCGATCAATTTCGCCAAATTATATAAATCGTCAAACCACTCGCCAAATTATATAAATTGACATAATTTTATTGTTAAATAACGAAAAAACAAATAAATTAGTATAACATTAATAAAAATACAAATAAAACGTCGAAATAAAAATCACTTGATGACGTAAACACGTGTAACTTGCTTAAAGTCAAGTGAATGTGACATTTGCGATCAACCATTATTGGCATTTAATCTTATAGTTTGGCGATAGATTTTTGGTCGACGGGATAACTCAATAGTATCCCGTTTGGAAACATATAATACATCTGAAAACCCAATTTAAGCAATTGCCATCTACATTTGGAAAATGATTAGAATTCTTTGAAGTAGCTCTATACAGTTTTAGGTTTCAGGCCAGGCGGGAGGCCTACTAATGTACATATGGTTTTAGCTCAACAAGCCCCGCCCAGCAGAATAACTACCATCATCACGGGCCGCTGCCAGAGGCAGGGCCCGGAAATACCTTCGTTGAATAAGACCCCTATATATTAAAACTTACAAAATTATACAAAAATGTTACAAGTGGCAGCTCAGTTATATCCCAGGCGTGCTGGACTTATCATTATACAATCTTATGTACATTACAGATTTTGAAAGGTGGGGGGGGGGGGGGGAGGAACTCATAATGCAGTATTATACATTGGTGGACAAGTAAAAAATAATAAAAATACACTAAACAAAAGAAGTCCAGATGTGAACCAAATGTAGAATTGAATCTTTAAACTACATAGTTCAGTTAGGAAATACATACCACAATTTGAAATTCCCCTTCAGTAATTTCCCGTAATAGAATGGTGCGTGAAATCTTTTATGCATCCTGTATACGAGGTACGGAATTTATGCACAATGAATAAGATGCAAAAAATCAGTTAAATTTAAAAGCGCATACCGAAATTGAAACCGCATTTCCAGCCATTTTTGCTCAAAGACAGCACTCTGTAACCAGCTTATTAACCATTTGGAAATGGTTGTTGTTTTCGGTCGAGGATGGGGGCCAAATGATGCTCGCATTTTATTTTTTTAAACGAAATTCAACGATGTTCTTTACTTTTAGAAGAAGTTTTATTTGAATAGGTAATAGAAAGGCATAAAATCGTTAAAAACTGAAAAAGTTACAAAATGGGTAGGCGCAAATTATCAGATATGGAAAAGCCAAAGAGCGACGCCGAAATGAAAATCGTCTTGCAAAGCAAAAATCGAGGTCTTCAACTCATTATGTAGGCCATGAAAATCGAGGTCTTCAACTGATTATGTAGCCCATGAAAATGGATTACAGAATAAAAGACGACAAAGGAAACAATCTAATGTTTAATCGATTGATAGTAAAAGGCCATGTCTCGAGGGGCTCCAATCCATTAGCCACGGCGTTTTACAATCGGTTGATTCTAACCGGGGAAAATTGAGCTCAATGTAGGTAATGTGTCGCAATCTGTGAATTCGGTGGAACTGCTTTCGATTTGTAAATTGTTTTTCTTCTCGAAACGGGACTTGGAGAGTTTATTGATGAAGGTTTTGGTCGTCTTGATGAAGGTTTGATCTTTGCGATCTGTTGTTGAAGAGGATGCGACGGAATTGGGTGGACGAAATAAATTCCAAATGGTTGTTGTAATCTATTAAATTACAGTTCTTTCCCCTGTAAATTAACAACAAATGCAATGAGCGTCCTATTCTATAGTAATCATCTTGTAGTGACAAAGCGCGGAGAGACAGATGAACAGACAAACAAAATTTATAAAACTTTTTGTTAAAAAGATTTTGTATTTATACTATTTAGAAAATGCGGAAATATGTATTGTAATAAAAAAAAAGAAATTAAAAAATTTCAAACCAGATATGAGGTATTCTCATATTTTGTTTTTACTTTTAAGTCCCTGAATAATAATTTTTATTTTAGGTACTTGTTAGTTACCCCGTCGACCAAATTACTGTCGCCAAATTGGAAAATTAAATGCCAATAATGATTGATCGTAAATGCCACATTCACTTGACTAACATATGTTTACGTCATCAAGTGATTTTTATTTTGACGTTTTATTAGTATTTTTATTAATGTTATACTAATTTAATTGTTCTTTCATTGTTTAAAATAAAATTTATGTTAATTTGTACAATTTGGCGAGTGGTTTGGCAATTTATATAATTTGGCGAAATTGGTCGACGGGATAACTAACAAGTACCTTATTTTATTATTGAAGATATATTTTATTTTATTATTATACATATTAAAATGCAACCGGTCTGTCAAAGTCCTATCTTGGTGAAAAACATCGGCAAACTCGATTTTAGTGGTTGACTGGCAGGTTTATCATTGTGCTTTCCTGATACTAGTCCTCCCGGTTTTCATATCTTTGGGTGCAGGACAACACAATGGTAAACCTACCGATCAGTCACTAAAATCGTGTCTGCAGGTAGTTTTCGCCAATATAGGACTTGGCAGATCAGTTGCATTTTAATAGGCGAATCGAGTTTTAACTTATCATTGAATTTTAGATGTGAACTCGATGAGGTGATGGTGTGTGCAGACGCCTCCCGGTCTATTATGTTTCACATCTACTATATAAAATGCAAATGGGAATTTCGTTCCGACTGATAACTTGAGTTCTAGTGGACGGATTTCGAAGAGACTTGAACTGTTAGTTAGATAATTTTCCAGGAAATGTTTTAGTATGTAACTTGTCGTTCTACGTTGCTTAATTCTAGAATTATGGGGGAAAGTTCTATAACAGATGATCCCGATTATAAAAGATTAGCCTTTTTAGAAAGTTGTACTGTACGGATTTTGAAGAGACTTGCACTGTTGGTTAGATAATTTTTCAAGAAAGATTTTAGTATAAAACATGTCGTTCTCCGTACCACCGCCTAGTAGAACTTTTTAAAAATGCTAATTTTTCCTAATCTTAATTACTTAATTATACAACTTTCCCCATAACTCTATAACGTAGAACAATATATTATATTCTAAAACCTTTCCCAAGAAATGAAATCTTTCATAATCGGAAGTATCTGAATAAGAAAATGAGGAATTTGAATGTAAGCTATTAATAATAATAATAATAATAATTAAAAAAAAAAAAAAAAAAAAAAAACTGTTAAAGACATTTGCTGTTTTGATAAAAACCAGTAAAAGCGCTCCAGAAAGTTCTTTAAAACTGTATCGAAAGAAATATGAGTTTTTACCTTTTCGGTATTGTGTACCTCATGATTTGGACAAGTAAACAAGAGGATTATTTTTATAAGCACTTGGAAAAATAAATCGTTTCTGATATCTGGTTTTATTACAGATGTTATTTTCCCTCGATTTCCAATTACTTTGATATAAAAGCAAGAAATAAAAGAAATATCTTGATTAATTTTCGATCAAAGTTTGTTCAGATGTGAAAATAAAAATATTTCTGATGTTCTACAAAAGATTAATGAAAATAAGAAAGTTATTTTCTTTTCGAAATTTGAAAATATTTTTTGGGGAATTTAAGGAAATTGTTGTAAAACACAAACCACTTCAAATCTAATACTATATTATAGGTAATAATATATTATAGGTAATTACCTATACTGATACTATATTATACGTATAGTAAAGGCGTTCAGTCGGAAAAAAGTTACAAATAATTTTTAGTCAATGAAAATGCTTAAAATCATGTGGTATTACACTGATAAACAAAAATTGACTTTTTATTTTTTTCTTAAATTTAAAACAAATATTCCAATTATATACACTCTTGAGTAAATAAAAATGAAATTAGAAATTTTTACTTGGTTCTTATTTTTTTTTTTTTTAACGAAGGACATGTATTTATAGATTATTACGATATATCACAATTTAAGAGATCGTACAATAATGCATAATAATAATACATAAATGTTAAATTTACTAGCGGTATACTTGTACACTATTTATATACATTTTACACATATTTTACACACATTTTACGCAGCTGAATACAATTTGAGTGCATTAATTTGAGTACATTAGTGCCTATTTTTGATTTTATATTTATGTTCAGTATCTTCTTTCTTGATGAACCGACAGTAATCGGCAAGCATTGCTGCATTCCATTGCAATCGATAACGAGATTCCATAGTAGAAATTTGTTGGTGAAATCGTTCACCATTCTCGTCGCTAATTGCTCCCATATTATTTGGTAAAAATTCGATGTGAGAGTGCAAGAAATGAAGCTTTAATAACATGTGACAAATTTAGCTTTTTAAAATTATTTATCATACTTTGAACTATACACTTGTATTTTGCAGCTTTGTTATTCCCTAAGAAATTATGCACAACGTCCTTGAATGAAAGCCATCAAACTTCAGATTCAGGTATCCCTTGATAAATATACGTGCTGATTATGTTTTGGTGTAAATTGCCAAACAGGTGACGCTGCTATGCTGAATTTTCCATGATTTACGCAATAGCTCTATCTCAAGAACAAATGCATGGATTTTCATCAAACTTCAGATTCAGTTAGACGTTGACACAAATTGTTCCTGATAAGGTTTTGGTATTAATCGTCCAATAGATGGCGCTGCTGAGCGTATTTACCCGACTTTCGCAATAGCTCTATCTCAAAAACTAATGGACGGATTTTCATCAAACTTCAGATGCAGTTAAACGTTAACACAAGTTGTTGCTGATAAGGTTTTAGTGTAAATCACCCAACAGGCGGCGCTGTTATGGTGAATTTTGCAGGATTTACACTATTTACCAATAGTCATATCTCAAGAACTAATGCGCGGAATTACATATCTTTAGAATCCTCATGATGGGCATAGATTACCATTTAATGTTGGCACTTTGATAGTGAATTTTGTAGTATTAACATGTATGAGACAGAAAGTTTTGGGATCGGCAAATCCGACTTGATTTTTCATCTGCTGTTTGTTATTTTAAAATTTTCTGAATTTCTACTGCCACACGCTGAAATTCCCCCCTTTCCGGCCATTTGAATTTTCAAAAATTGTATTTACAAAAACGAAAACCTTTCATTAAAAAATGAATATTATAATTGATTAGTTTATTTAATTTGTAGGTCCTTACATTTTATTTTTAATTTTGGTCCTTGGAAGTCCTTAAAAGTCTTTGATTTTTATTTAACTCCTTCACGGTCGCTTAATATTTGGAAAAACCATCAAAAAAGTACCTATTTATTTTATTACAGAAATTGAATAATTATAAGGTTTCTAAATAAAATATGCAATTAGTTTTTTTTAAGGCGAAAAAAAAAGATGTTATAGAACAAATTCATATTTGTAGAAAAGCCATCATGCGAGAATTCTGTGTCTTAATGTTTGTTTTTCACCGTACAAATTAAAGCGAATAAGACCTTTATTTTTCACATCTTAGATCTTTATTTATCATCATCACACAGATTTTTACAAATAATATTTGAAATAATATATGTACATTAAATTTTGATTATTAATAATTTTTTGAGTGTTACATATTTCGAAACATGCAATACAAAGCCTAACATTACAGTCAGCGCAAAAGCCAAACCCAAACGGCAATATTCAACGACTTCACACCGAAATGCCAGTTAAATTTTTCTGGTTTCAGAAGTTTTTTCCAGCAATAAATCTCCAGCCCGGAAATAGGACGAGAGAGAGAAATAACGAACGACGCCTCAGCTCGTGATATTGACGGAAGCGAGAATTAAGGGGTCAAAGAAATGTGTACAAACCCAGTATTATTCTATCAATCTCTATTTCTGCTTTCTCCTTCCCCTGTAAAAAGTATACAAATTAGAATAGTCCTTCATATGAATGGGTGCTGATTTATTTGGGTGTAAATCGCCCAACAGGTGGCGCTGCTGTGCTGCATTTTTTACATGAAAGAAACACATCTTATCTGCGTTTATATGTATTATAAGTAGCAGATATTTGTTCGCTTAAAGGGTCATTAGACTGTGCAAACAAAGTACTTTAAAAGGCAATAAAATAACTGAATGAGATATATTTAAACACAGATATCTCTGAAATGGAAACCAACTTCACCTTTTTGTGAATATTCCCTAAATTCCGAAGGATATCGTTACTTAAATCTGTTAAAATTTTCCAAGAAAAAATTTCTTGTTTATCAGTGTTATCAAAACAATTCTAATATATCTGTTTCAACTTTTGAAAGTTTCATAATGCACATCATATGAAATGCAGTTTATTTTTATTTTTATTTAATTTTTAAATAAAGGAAAATAAAATAAAGAAAAAGGGTTAAGAAAATAATTGTTGGAATTTGAATGTAATAAGTAATGAAATAAAGAGAAGTGTGTTGAAGACATTTGCTTCTACGATAAAACCTAGAAAGAACTTCTGAAAATTATTTAAATTTATATCGAAAAAAAAAAAAAAATATGAGTTTTAACTAGAAATCGACCGAAAACTTATATTTCTCTTTAAATTCACGTATCACTTATTGTAATATGTGCAGTAGTTTCGAAAATATGATATTTTTAAATCGGGTCTATCATTTGGAATAGCCCTGTACTATAAAAATAACCGTATTTTTATTCTGTATCAATATACAAATTAAAGGCTGACCGAAAATTCGATTTCGTTTTCGGCTATAAATCTGAGTTTGGGCAAAAATGCTGCCGAAAATTTGGCCGAACTGAAATTATCTGTGTTCCAAAAATCTCGTTTGTTTTGGGGGAATTTTCTTCACGAGTCATTGATTTGAGCTGTATCCACTCAAATGGGACGCTGTTTATTTATAGCTATGAATTTCCCTGCTTATAATGATCAGTCATGACTGACTCAAAACGTGAGTGCAAATTATAAAGCAAGCAATGCTAGATGGCCAAAGTTTGAAGACGCTTTTCACTGGCTCATTAAAAGCTGCAGGCTTAGCAGTCACCGCAGAAGGGTTTCGAATACTCTTTGAGAAAGTTCTAGTATAACAAATGATCATTTACAAAAATCGCTATAAAAGATAAATCGTGGTAGGTATATCTAAAACATTTTTTAATGAGATAAAATTCGTATAATTAGAAAATCATTTTGATTCGTTGATGACTAAATTACATTTTATTTTATATGAAAATAAAAAGTTTTGGTCAGAGGTGCAGAAAGCCAACTTGTATAATTAATTAATAATTATGTATAATGTATCTATTAATTACTTTAAAAAAAAAATGGACATTTTCACTTTTCGTTTCCGCTTTTGGCGGAAATAGGCAGATTACCGAAATTCGGTTTTGGTCTTAAAACATATTTTGATCGATCCTTAGTTTTAGCACTTTCGGGGTAGATGTATGGGGGGGGGGGGGGGATTTAGGATTAAAAAATTAAAAATATCTAACCAAGTGGCGAAAATAAAGTTTTTCTGAAATTTAACGAATATAGTTAACTAATTTGCATGCTATTGATATGTCAATAGGCTAAAGAAGAATTCGGGAAGACATTTAAAAAATGAGCTATTACAACAGGATTTCAATAGACTTAAATCATTTCGAGTGATTTCAATTTTTTAAATCCTAACTTATTGGTTCTTTAAAGTGGTCACTTGATTTAAATTTAATGAATGAAACACCTGTTCGCACAGCCCGATCAAGCTGAAGTTGGACCCAGGGTCTGTTAAAAAGTTGCCCCCTCCCCTACCTCCCCATTCCCGGCGACACTTTCAGAAAAAAAGTAGGTTTACTTGATGAGTTGACAAAGTTGTTTGGATGAAAGTTTCAAGTTTACAAAAAAAATTTAACTTACAAGAATAATCAAAAAAAGGAATCACCATCCACTTTCTCAAATAAGCATTTGTATAATTCACAAACATCTATGATCCACAGTTTATGTTGCAGAATAAATGAGGACGTCTTTTTCAAAACTCGACTTATCCAAAATCATAAAAATTGTGTTTTCCCTAACAGTCTAGTAATCATTTTAAACTATAATTCTGACATTGTAAAATCCTCGTTTATATTCAAACTAATAGAGACAGTATGCAGTTTTTGGCATTTTCCCCAAATTTGATTTTCTGGATGCGGCAAGTTTTGAAAATTATAGGTAACTCTCAAATTGAAAAGGATTTTTACAGAAAAATTAAATATGGAGGTTTTTTATTACAGTAAAACTTTGTTTTTACGTCAGGGACCAAAATATAAAATGCAAACAGTGGAAAAACGTAAACTGTCAGAAAATACACACAACTTTGTGGCCCCTGAAATTCGTGGACGCAGGGCCGAGGCCCCGGGGGCACGTGCATTAATCAGGCTCTGCATGTTCAAAAGAAAAAAACTGCAACTACGAAAAGAGATTGAAGCAAACGTATTATTTCTGGATTATTACTAAATGTGAAATATAAATTAAGTTAAAATAGTAACTTACAGACGCATACTATCCAAAAATAATAAAGACAAAATAATAGTCAATTTAAATTGACTGGTATTTTTAGATTTCGTTAGGGTTAAATTTCAGGATCTTGTTTTGATTTTATGAATGTGTTTTTCCAATTCAACATATTATCATCTTATTTATAGTTGGAGCAGCACAGTTGATGTTTATACCAAGTGAGTGAAAAATTTCCTGTGGACACCTCGGCGTGCCGCGCCAATGCTCTATCATTTAAGCTATCCGGATGGTACCTGGCTGACATAATTCACTCTTATCTGTTGGACATGACTGCGTTTCATTCATTCGAGACATAACTATAGCATTTACACTATGAAAGTGTTTTGATAACTCGGAAACTTATGCATACCATGTAATTAGGTCATAATAATTAAGAGAAGGAAAGTTTTCTTTCAACTGGATAAATCATATTCATAGTTGGAGCATCACAGTTGAGGTTTATTCGAACTGTGCTGCTCCAACTATGAATATGATTTATCCAGTTAAAAGCAAACTTTCCTTCTCTTAATTAATATTATCATCATATTTGTCTATTCTAATAGCGCTTTTATTTATCGATATATATGCACTTAATAATGTTATTAACCCATTGTCGTTTGTTGATGAGGCGAATTTGCATGCGATGAAGAAAAAACGAAATAAATGAAACTGGATAATTAAATTTAAAAAATAACAAACACGACTGCGCAAAAAGCGAACTAATTAATTATTTCTCATCTATGTAAAACTATTTTTTTATATTACCTATTTTTTTATTTACTTGTATTGATGACTTTTAAATTCTGCTTCATTGTTAGTTCCTATCTATAAACACTGTTTCAATAAGGCCTAAAGATGTCTATGAAGGTTAGAGTTGCAGTAAAGCTAGAGATCCTACCTACACAACATCCAGATTGTGTAATGTTTCAACGGAGCTTCTGACTGTAAAATAGTCAATGAAACATCGTTTTCATTTTGAAAGACCTATCCAATGATAGGCCACTCAATAGGGTGTGTAAATTTTTTTTCGTCTCTACCGCCATTTTGTATTTTACGGCCGCCATTTTGAATTTATAAAAACAAAATCTAGCCTATAAGTATCGGACGGTTAAGACGAATCGATAGAGACCTCATTCATTAAAATCCATCCAGCCGTTGGGATGTTCCGAGGGTATAAAGAAATCCACATACCCAGATATGCGTGAAACACATAAACCTTTTTGGCAATCGGGTAAAAAGAACGTAAATGGCGTAAAATTGTCCACAACAGTACATTAAATTGGTTGTCAAATTCTTGCGTTCGACACATTACCTGACTCATTTTTAAACGTAAAGGCATAAAAGTAGCAGGCTTGACTATTGAGGCTATTTGTAATCGAATAGCGTTTACTATTTTTGATAAAATAATTACTTATACGTTATAAGCAATTCTTGTCACGTGACGGCACGTTTTTTCTTTTTCTCACGTTGCCGCGTCGAGAATTCGGTTCAAAACAACCCCTTTGATAGTATTTTCTAAAAGACCTCCTAGCTTTACCAAAAAATGTAAAATGCGATTCGATGAGATAGTTTCTGTATAAGAACGTCTTGCTAACTTCATGCGTTTCAGAATAAAAAGGAATTCAGAAATAGCCAGAAAGTAGCTCCTTTAGATTTGAGTACTGCCTTAAGGAACTTCCAAACTATTCGCTATATAGCTGTGAAACTTGATTCTTTAATTTAAGACAATTGTCTTATTATGAGTAGTCTTAACTATTAGTATAAGTAATAGTCTTAACTATTCAAGCTAAAAACAAAATATCCCTCTTTCTCCCTACAAACAATATCGTCAGACTAAAATATGGATTAATCATTGCATGAAGAAGATGATGATCACATTGGTATGTGTGGCACAATAGTTAGTAAAATAATGTTGATGATAATAATAATAATAATTAGGGATGCACCGAATAGTGATTTTGTCCAAATACCGAATATTCGGCCAACAGGTAAACCGAATATCGAATATTCGGCTTGCCGAATACTTTTGAATTTCAGAGTTTGAAAGTATTAAAAAGTTAAATTTTAAAACAATTTTACATAATATTTAACACACACACTTTCATATTGATAAACAAGATCTTTTTAAAAGTAAATTTTGCACCAAAAAAAAAAAAAAAAAAAAAATCTGTGCTTTGAATTGTTATTTGAGAAGAGGATAGTTTAAAGCTTCTATTGATAAAATTTTTAATTTCATGGATTCCTCTCTGGATTAAAACAAATGAATAAAATTTTCTTACATTCTAAAACAAATATTTTTTTCAAATCAAAGTGAAATTTTGACGGAATTGGAAGAAAATTTTTACAGTCATATGCCGCTTATTTGTCAGGAAGGGTCTAAAATCGTCATTATTGGTTCATTTTCTTACGTGATACTTTTCAAATAGCAAATAAAATATGTAAAAGCATTCTCTTTTTTTTAAATATAATTCTATTTCTAATTATTCTAAATATCTTTATTAACTGACAGTTTAAAATAAAAGTTGTTTTAAGGTTTTAAAAAATATTAAGAAAACAAAGTCTTATAAGTATTCGGTTTGACCGAATATTTCAATATTCGGCATACAGAATAGTTTAATATTCGTCCAAACCGAATATTCAGCATACCGAATAGTTTAATATTCGGCCAAGCCGAATATTTGGTAGTATGGCTGAAT
This sequence comes from Maratus speciosus, assembly GCA_963932465.1. NCBI lineage: Eukaryota > Metazoa > Arthropoda > Arachnida > Araneae > Salticidae > Maratus > Maratus speciosus. Next base: position 47,257,040 of record OZ010795.1, on the reverse strand, counting down.
AGGCCGAATACCGAATGTTCGGTGCATCCCTAATAATAATATAGTAGAAGATCTTTATAACGCACACCTTGAGACGAGAGGTTGCGCATATTATAGTAAATTGTGTTATATAGATGATTTAGAAACCCACTTGGCTTCGTTCCAAATTTATACCGGGTGTAGATATTTTTACGTAAGATGTGTTACTTCTAAAATGATATTGTGACTTCTTAAAAACTTAACAAATATTTATTCGCAATCTTCATGAGCATATTCAAAGATATTATTAGGATCTCTCCTTCATAGCTTCTTCTCGAAGCGAACATTATTACACAATATCGTTACATCGGTTCGGTGGTTCAATCATACAACAAACACTGAAGAGTTCTCTTCATTTCACTTCAAAGTGGGGGTTATCGAATTAGCAGCGACACCTGCCTTTTATTTCACATTTTCGACAGATGACATTTGACACTGCGTTAAATTGACCTTGTAATGTGTCTGAAACATATTAAAATACAATTGAGGACCTTTATATTCCATTCCTTGGAACTAAAAATTGTACAGATTATACATTTTTGTATAATATAGATCATCTCACACATTGTTAAAACATTCTCTTTTATAAACGTGGTCCGAATGTGCCTGGAGTAAATGATATTATTTATTTTCAAAATTTTTAATTGTAATAATAGCATTTTTTTTTTCATTAAAAAGCTCTGATTTTAAAAAATGAAGATGAAATAATGTCAAACTTAGTCCTCTAGCGTGTAGTAATTTTCTACACTGTGAAATGCAGATACAGTAGAACATCATTTATCCGAAACTCCTTTAACTGAAATCCATTTTTAAAGCTTTTTTTCTTTTCTTTTAACAATCACATTCCTTGTGTGCAAAAACCACTTTTTTTTTTTTTTTTTTTTTTTTTTTTTTTTTTTTTTTTTTTACTATCATATTCCTTGTGTGCAAGCGGTCCTTTCCGAACTACAAGTACATATAAATATTTCGATCCCCTTTCTTCGAGTTCCTTCGAATTTAACTTGAGATCCCGTAAGCTTCAGAGTGGAACGAAGAAAACGAACACATTAGCAATTCTGAAGTTTTTGAATGTTTTGCAAAATGTTTGGTATGGCTGGAGCAACATAAAGTCTGTGATCCTGGTGAACTAATAATATTAGAAAACCCTGTCATAGGGCTTCAAAGCAAAGACAATCAAAACTGCGACAAACAAAACATTATTTTTTTCAAACCCTTGTAATGTGTTAAAAGGTACTTAATTTCAAAATTAAAATAAAGGTAATTTATTTTTGTTTCTATTTTTCTATGCTTTATTTTTATTAAGCACTTGTTACCATAATAAGAAATATTGCATTTATTTTTCCTTAATCTTAAAATGGAAGCATTCTCGATTATCCAAAAATTTCGATTTTCCGAAAGAGGTCCGGTCCCAATTACTTCGGATAATCGAGGTTCTACTGTAACTTCTTAAATGCAAAATTCACTGTTTACATCTGAGAAGTTTTACATCTGAGAAGTTGTGTGATATGGGAAACTGCATTATATTAAAGTGCGTTATAAAGATATTCTACTACAATAAAATATAATAATAATAACAATAATAATAACATTAATAATCATCCTGTCTTTTCACTTCAGTATTAAATGAATATATTAAACATTACTGTTACAATTTAATTACAAGGGTTATTAAAATTTTTAGAAACAAGATCACCCAATTAATATTTTTTCTTTCAGAAAGCTGAACAATATTTATCTAAACAAACCTTCGCTTCTAAAGAAATGTTTTTTACATCAAATATTAAGAAAAAAATATCTTTAATTAACTCTGCTCTTTACCAATATATCAGAGCTTTAAAATTGAAGATCTTGTCCTAATATTATCAATATACTTTTTTTTTCAGTATTACTGCCAGAAGTTATGTGGGGGGGAAAAAAGCTCGGAGCAAAATTAATTCCGGTAGATTAATTCCATAATTGCATATGCAAATGGCATATCGATTTTCCAAGCTGTGCATTCCAACCATTCTAATTGTTTGACCTTTCAACGGCTCCGAAATAAAATCTGATAGATGATCTTTTATAATCCTGCCCAGAATTTAAAAGGGTCGCCTATTAAATTGAATCGCGTAACGTTTGGGTTTTTCTACGTCACAATAAATGTATTTTCTGATATATTTAATATTATTAAGGGAGAATTCTACTTCTTTGGGTCAAACTTTTAAATTTGTTTATTTTGTATTTTTTGCATCTGTCAAGTGTGTAGATTTTTGCCCTAAAGCGGTTTATAACTTACAAATGGTGTCAGCTATTTAAAAATTCTTGCGAGAGGGTTATGTAGGATGTCAGGAGTAATTTTCTACAGAGATTATCCGTTTTAGTTCCTAATAGCAGCGATAGATGGCAGTGCAAGCAATAGGTGCTAGAAATGGGACCTATTTTCTGGCCTCGTTCTTCTCCCAGCATCCATTTGAGGATGGACGTTAAATATGCACTGTTAAAAATATTGTGAAAAATTACCTCTGCTTTTAAAGGCTATCTATTTTCTGACTAATGAGAACGCTCCATAGGCGTTTATGAAGCATTCTCATTTGTCAGAAAATACCGGGTGTCCCAAAAAGGACTGACTGATTTTAAAATTCAATAACTTCCAAACGGTGACAGATATTAAAAAAATTCTTGCAGGAGGGTTATGCATAAAGTCAAAAGTTTTATTACAGTGATTTTCGATTTTAGTTCGAATTACAAACAATAGATGGCGCTGTAAGCAATAGTCGCTAAATACAGGCTCGATTTTTGGTCCTTTCTGTTGTTCCATGCAGAAAAAGGAGATGGAAATGTATTATGCGGGCCACGAAGTACCAAAAATCGAGCCTGTATTTAGAGACTATTGCTTACAGCGCCATCTATTGTTTGTAATTCGAACTAAAATCGAAAATCACTGTAATAAAACTTTTGACTTTATGCATAACCCTCCTGCAAGAATTTTTTTAATATCTGTCACCGTTTGGAAGTTATTGAATTTTAAAATCAGTCAGTCCTTTTTGGGATACCCGGTAGATAGCCTTTAAAAACAGAGGTAATTTTTCGCGATATTTTTAACAGTGTATGGAACAGCTCACAGTCGTCAGTGCAATGTCCTTAGATACCCACTCCATATATTTAACCTCCTTCTTCAGCATCAATACTGAGAGAAGAGCGAGGCCAAAATATCGGCCCTTTTTTAGTGCCTATTGCTTGCTGTGCCATCTATTGCTGGGATTTGGAATTAAAACCGAGAATCTCAGTTAAAAAAATAAAACTCCGGACATCTTACATAACCCTCATGCAAGATTTTTTTCACAGCTGCCACTGTCACATTCGTGTGGCCTCGGAACTTTCACAAACCTGCACCCCTAACGCATCTCTGGAATCTTGAAGTGGACTGACCGAGGATGCTATAGGGTTTGGGGAAGATAATAACTTTACGTGGACAACAGATCGAGCCTTTGAACTGGACGGATGAAAAAAATGTTTTAGGCCAGCGGATGCGCTGAAACTTTAACTCTGTAGTTATTGAATGCTCTCAGAAAATCGGGATGTATAGCCAGTGAGCCTAGCCTCTTAACACATTGTATGCGGGACACGTAAAAATACGTTTTTGTGGATTGGGGACAGAAATTATTACTGGTACCAGAAATTTTGTACGGACGAAAAAAGAAAGTGTATTCCAAGCATGCTTGCTTCTTATTGATTGTGAGCAGGTTTTAATTTACAGTGGCATTTGGGAACGTAAATTTAGTGCCCATTTTCGAAAAATTGCCCGCATACAATGTTTTACTGCATTATCAAATTGTAAATAGTTGTGTATTAATCTCATTAAATGTTTTTCTGTTTAAAGGCATGCGTCATCATTGATCTCATCAGTAATAATTACACTGCACAACAGTGGTTTTGTCCTAGAACTAAAATTAGTTGATTCTAGATCAGTTTTGGCGCTGATTCCGAATATGCTTTCCGTTTATCTCTAGGTGGTGAGAAATTTGCATATTTAAATTTATGCAAATTTAAGCTTTTTTGTGCTATTTTATGCAAATTTTAGATACAATATATGTCACATCTAATTACGTTTTCTAGATAATGACTACTTGACTATTTGCTTCAGATAAATGTCACGATTTGCATATTCTTAACATTTATTTATCAGTTATTAAGCCTAATTTGCATATTTTTCAATGGTGTAATGTTTACATCACTATTAACTTTAAAATAGTTGCCACAGAATTGACGTAATGTTTTTCTAGACTAGATTTTTATGCTGATTTCAAATCTGGAGTCTGTTTTCTTATGTCATGTCTATAGTCCAAGAGCTGTTAAACATTTTAGGGAAGGTATTTGAGGCACCCTGAAAATTTGTGCAGCACTTCTTTTGTAATGGCTGAATACAAAATCGAATGTCTGGCTGAAGTATCGTGGCCCAAAAACTGTGCCAGACACGTGTGAAGTGCCATTTTTTGACTACCCCAAAAAAGGTATTTGAGGCACGCTGAGATTGAGGCAGAATAATATTTATGCTTAGAAAAAAATATTTTGAAAATGACAGACACTTTAGTCGGCCCAAAAACTGTGCCAGACACGTGTCAAGTGCCATTTTTTGACTACTCAAAAAAGGTATTTGAGGCACGCTGAGATTGAGGCAGAATAATATTTATGCTTAGAAAAAAATATTTTGAAAATGACAGACACTTTAGTCGGCACGAAAACTGTGCCAGACATTCTATTTTGTATTCAGGCATTACAAAAGAAGTGTGCCTCAAATACCTACTCAAAAATGTTCAACAGCTCTCCTACTACTAGTTTTTGAGTAAGATGAGTTTCTACTTTTGCACGGCATTAACACAGCTTTGATTTAAGATGCTTTTTAGGGGTGTGTAATTCATTGACAAGAAGGTGAACAGGGTCAGATTCATATCAGAGACATAAACAAAAATTTATGTAATCGAAAAAAAAAATAAGTAGTAGAATCTATCCTAACTAGTGGAAATTTATCATACAAAGTATCATAAAAAGCTATTTCTGGCTTTTTGGACCCAAAACTAAAATTTCACTTTTTTCAAAAACTAGACGTGATAGAATAAAACAGATACAAGATTTAAAATCAGTTCAAAAAACTGGTTTAGAAACACATTAGCGTACTCGTGCGGCAGAAAAATTTGAGCGTCAAGAAACATTATTAGAAAAACACGAAAAATATGCAAATTAGGTACAATATTTCACAGTCACATGTCAGTATAATCTCAGAAACAACGTTTTTGTGAAGTAAATTAGGTAGTAATCATAACATAAAACAAAAAAAACCGTGTCGGATATTGCTTTATATCTTAAATTTGCAAATAATTGTATAAAATTTACTAAATTTGCATAAATTGAAATATGCAAATATCTCTCAAACTTGACGTGCTGAAATCAATTTAAAACTAGAATCGGAATCAGCACAAAAAAACCTCATAAAAATTAACTAATTTCTGTTTTAGGACAGAGCAAAAGTTCAAATTTGTTGACCAGTGTTATTATCGGGTACCACCGAACGGGAAATCGCCTCGTGACAGTCACCATTTGCAGGTTGTTGATTTTTAAAATCAGTCAGTCCGTTTTAGGACACCCTGTATATACACATATAATTTAAGAAACACGTGATGTTAACTCGCAAGAACATTTAAAAACATTCATTATTTATAAAGTGTAAAGATATTTGTGAATATTTTGATAATTTAATAAGGATCGTATTTAAACTCCTTTTCTAGGTGCTTCGTAACTATAGAAATACGTTGCACCTATAATCGGGATCTGGTCCGCCCGTTTGTCAGTCTGTCCGTCTGTTCGCCTGTAACAGCACAAAAACTACGCAACCGAATAGTTTGAAATTTAAAATATAGCATTGTTGCAGAATTTTGTCGAGTCCTTTCACATTTTATGAAAATCGAATCGAAACTTAAAAAAAGATATTAATAAAAGTTTTCTTCATTCTAATTAATTCTATCCTATGATATTAATTCAGTGATATCCCACGAGAGGTCATGATTCTAGGTTACCAGGGTGATGACGTCCTATTATTTCCCTATGACTGAATTTAATACATATATATACTGGGTGAGCCAAAAGTTCGTTAAAACTTTAAAAAAACTCATAAAAAAGTAAGAAATTATGATAAAGGAGTGCGGTTTGGAAGAAACGGCTCACAAGGTAGTCGGATTTTTTTAGTAGCAAAAAAAAAAAAAAAAAAAAAAATTAGTTAAAAAAATCACATGTAGAGGGCGCTGACGACCCGAAACACAATGAACAGGACAACGATAGTGTCGTAGAATGTTCTGGAGGTTATGTTGAACATTTGTTATTCAAAGAACAAATGAATGGAGCGTATTGGTGTCCTGTTCATTGTGTTTCTAGAGATCCTACATTAGAGAGAGATTGGACATTGACGAAATGTCCGCCATTTTCGTTACAAAGTGGATGGAACGCCGTACAACGCAATGCATTTTTATCAGCGTGTAACACTTTTTATTCTATTAAAATTATGAAAATTTCATTTTATATGCCTTCAAAGAGTCTTTCAGAACATAAGTATGAACACATTTCCATTTTAATGAGTAAGAATTCTCAGAAAATGCATTTTTTAATCTATTTTTTTTTTTACTAATTAAAATAGTTGGCAGAGGAAGATTGGACATGTAAGAACTTTATTTTATTTTCGCAATATTTGAGAAAATAATTTTTAACGATTATCAGATAGAAAAGGAACTATAGAATTCAATTTTTTAAAACTCAATAATTTATTACGCATTTTTAAACAACAGTAATTATTACAATTTTCACCATCTTTGCATTGATAATTTCAGAAACAATAAAATTTGTACATATCATATCATATACCACTCCTATTTAACTATGCATGTGGTTCAAAGTTAATTTAATATGTGCGCTGAAAATATTTTATGATAAGTTCCTACGTACTGCTACTTCTCTTTGATATTCTTTTTAAATACAGAAATCTGGTAAATATATAGTATTAGAATGAGCATTGTTATCAAAACATTAAATGAAAGTTTAGAAAGAAAATTAAATAGGGGCACTGCTGTTAAAAGAAACAAATAAAAAATATGAAAAGCGAATTCTTTAAATAAATCAAAATCCGATAACTAATTAAAATTGCACTGCTGCGTAGCTTAAAACAGCTGAGTAAAAAAAATGCATTTTCTGAGAATTCTTACTCAGTAAAATGGAAATGTGCTTATATTTATGTTTTGAAAGACTCTTTGAAGGCATATAAAATGAAATTTTCATAATCTTAATAGAATAAAAAGTGTTAGACACTGATAAAAATGCATTGTGTTGTACGGCGTTCCATCTACTTTTTAACGGAAATGGCGGACATTTCTTTAATGTCCAATCTCTCTCTAATGTAAGGATCTCTATGTGTTTCGGGTCGTCAGCGAACTCTACATGTGATTTTTTGACTAATTTTTTTTTGCTGCTAAAAAAAAATCCGACTACCTTTTGAGCCTTTTCTTGCAAACCCGTGCTCCTTTTCTCTCCTTTATCATAATTTCTTCTTTTTTTTTTATCAATTTTTAAAGTTTTAACGAACTTTTGGCTCACCCGGTATATATATAGAATCTTCATAAATTTTGTATTCTTGTATTTTTGCATAAGAATGCAACAGCTATGGCACCAAGATCTGAATTTTTATAAAACTCGTTAGAGTATGAATGCACCTCATTTGCCACGTTTGACGTAAATTTCCGATTTGTTTTTCTTGTTTATTAATTGTTTATTTTTAAAAAGTGAAATACAATTTGTATTATTGTCATTAAAGAAATAATTAAATGAATTTTTAGATCTTGAAACATGAAGTCACGCGTTCTATTGAATAATTGCGGGAATTCCAGAAATATTTATCAAGCGTATTTAATTACGTCATTGACTTATCTTATTTGCTATACATATTTTTATCAATATTTTTCCAAATTAATTTGCGAGAAAGTAGGAAGAAACAAAGCACTCCAGGATCTTGTTTTTAGCTAAGAAAGATACAACAGTTTTTTGACTGTTATTTTTTTAAATTCATTAGTGTATATATATATTTTCTATTCGATATACTGCAAAGCTATTAAAAAACGTTTTGACTATTTAAGAATAATTAGAAAATACATTTGCAGCGCATTTTATTTCGTTTCTTTGAAAAATAAAAACAACAACAAAACTGAACCATATTTAATGGCTATTGTAATTTTCTTCCATTAAATTAGACGAATATTTTTTGTCATTCGTACTATTTATTTCTTTGTGTACATGGCTAAACTAAAACAAACTATTAGCGTAAAAAATAAACAGAATATTATATTGCCTCTTAGAATATAAATTTATAAGTCATATTAAATTAATTTTCTGATGTTGAGATGCGATTACGAATAATTTAAATATATAATTGGATCATTAAAAAATTCTTGATAATTTAATATTTGTCGTATAAATAATTTGAAAATGGAATCATAATAAGAAAACGTACTTACAGTGCTTTTTTTTGTTTTCTTTGCTTTTTTTTTGTTATTGTTTATTTAAAAAACTACAGAAGCTACTTTACTCGAATTCCTTTTGGTTCAAAAAAATAATTTGCTACTTAGGTGAATTGTTTTCTATTTTGTATTTCGTAAAGCTATCAGTAAATGTGTTGAATTTTTAATCATAATGAGATAGTGCATTTTATATTGTTTCCCCAAAATGAGCCAGATTTAACTGCTTTTGTAACTTTCATGCACTGAAATATTGGAATATATTTTTTTTTCAGTCTCAAAATTTCTTGCCAGCTTCTTTATCTATTTGTCGACGAAACAAACAAACAAACAAAAACAACAGCCAAAAAAAAAAAAAAAAAAAAAAAAAAAATCAAGAAATAAACAAGTTGGAAATTGCTCGTCAAACGTGACAAATGAGGTGCGTTCGTACTATAACTAGTTTTATAATTATTTTTTGCACCTCATATTGTACTGAATGTATATTTTTTTGCAATTCATAAGTGCATATTCTGTAAAATCATTAAAATGTACTTGCATTATTTTTTTTTCCGATTGGCCGTAGTGTAACGGAAAACTTTTGACTGTTCCTGTCATTAAACTATACATCCGGTTTTCATAAAATTTGAAATGGCTCGACAAAATTTTGCAACAATCATATATTTAAATTTCAGACTATTCGGTTGGGTAGTTTTTGCTCTGTTATAGGCGGACATACAGACGGACTGAACGACGACTATAGGTGCTACGTATTTATATAATTACGAACGCAACTAAAAATCATGTGACAAGCATAGATTATAAAACACTTTCCAACACAATTAGCATAATGTAACAAAACTTCACCATTTAAAGGGGCCCGGGGCTAAGAATTCTAAAAAAAAAAAAAAAATACATTTTTTTTTATTGGCTTCAAAAAAAAAAAAAAAAAAAAAAAAAAAATTAAAAATATTATTAAAAATTTTTTTTAGCGTTAAATACCGCAAACCGCATGTTTTTATCTTTATTAGATCCAGAGATATAACACACTTTACCTTGCTTGAGAAGCGATGCACCAGCTACCCTCTGACCAGAACTTTAACTTCATCTATCTCAGAATGAATTTTTTCACGATTTGTCAACTTTAAAAGGTATCTAAAGTTCCTTGCAAGATATATGAATGAAATTTTCAACAGGGATTTTATGCTCTATTTCCAACAAATAGACTTCAGGATTTTTAATTTTGAGTGATCATTGTGAAACTAGGCTAATGAATGCAAAACTCATTTATAAAAAAACTTCATTTTTTTACTTAATTTTTTTTTATAAAATTCCTAATCAATATTTTAAGAAATCCTGAAAACAAATTAAAATGACACATTTTTTGTACTCAAAAGCATAAAAATTTTGTAAATCGAGTCAGTAGTACTTCCAGAGTAATATAAAAAATTAAATATGTTTAAAATTTTAAAATTAAATTTTTTTTAAATATTAAAAAAAAAAAATCAGATTTTTTTTACATGCAATATTTTTATTATATTAAAATATATTTCAGAAAAAAATTCATAAGAAAATTTCTATAAATAAAAAAATAGAATTTTGACCCTCAGACCCCCTTAAGGGGACCAGGAAATCCCTATCTCCGCCATGTTAAATTCACCCACTTTATGTACCTTTTTCTCAGAAATGGTGAAAGATAGAGGTCTAGATTTTTTAGAGTAGTTAAAATAACATGATTTACGTATTTTAACAGACCATTTTCTTTCTAAGTGAAACTCAAAATTAATTATTTATTGAAAGTCATTTTTAAATTGGCATTTTTGGTAAGATTTCACTGTCTAAAATAAATAATTCTCAACAAATCATTAAATCCTTGTGTTAAACTATGCAATATAACATAATATAAGTATTAAATAAAAACCTGAGTTCTTAAGTTTAATAGATATTGAAAAAAAAGGAACATAAATATGAAAAATCCGAGTTTTGAGAAAAAGTCAATTAAAGATTTCAATGGCCATTAAGCTGTGAAGTACTCTTAGAAAGAATAAATAATTTCAACACTTCTTCTTCTTCTTCTTTATATATATATATATGTGTGTGTGTGTGTGTACAGGGTGATTCAAAAAAGATGGGAAAAATTTTAAGAGGTGATAGTACACACCCAAACAAACATTTTGTATCAAAGAATGCAGGGTCGAAAACTAAACGTAAAAAAGTTAGAGGGCGCCAAAAGTTATGTTCTTATACGAGGCAAAACCACACAATGAGCGATTAAGTTAAGTTACGAAAACAAATTTAATGGAATTTGATTACAATAAGTGCTCAAAACATTGACCGGCAGCTGTTATGCACGCAGTACAACGGCGAAGAGCAGATTGGCGAATTTTCTGAAACACACCAGGCACCACCGCGCTCGCCAGATCTTTCATGTCTCGATTTTTTTTTCGGTGGGGACAGCTAAAGGCTCTTGTGTGTGAGACTCCCATTGAATCCGCAGAAGAACTTGTCGCCAAGCTTTCGGCTACTGTAGGGGAAGTTCGCGATATGCCTGGTGTGTTTCAGAAAATTCGCCAATCTGTTCTTCGCCGTTGTACTGCGTGCATAACAGCTGCCGGTCAATGTTTTGAGCACTTATTGTAATCAAATGCCATTAAATTTGTTTTCGTAACTTAACTTAATCGTTCATTGCGTGTTTTTGCCTCGTATAAGAACATAACTTTTGACGCCCTCTGACTTTTTTACATTTAGTTTTCGACCCTGCATTCTTTGATACAAAATGTTTGTTTGGGTGTGTACTATCACCTCTTAAAATTTTTCCCATCTTTTTTTAATCACTCTGTATATATCAACACATGTGACACATCGTTGGAAAGATAAAAGTTTAAACTATTTAATGATATAAAAAAGTAAAAGTCGATTTTTTGGTTGAATTTTGCTTTCCCGGTCCCCTTAAAAATTGAAATATGACGTCTAATTGAAACAGTTGGCAACGCATAGCACATTTGAAAAACCAATTTCAGCAATTCCCACCGACAGTCGGAAAACAATCCGAATTCTTTGAGCAGCCCTGTATACGATATATAGATTCGTATCTATAAACGACATGCATATAAAATTATACAGTAGAACCTCTTTTAACCGAAACTCTCGGTTAACCGAAATCTACTTTTAAAGCTTTTTTTTTTTTTTTTACTACTATATTCTTTATGTGCAAAATCCATTTTGAAAGCTTCTTTTTTAACTATCATATTCCTTCTGTGCAAATGGTCCTTTCCGAACTACGAACACATATAAATATTTTTGATCCCCTGTCTTAGAATTCCTTCCTTTGAATTAGCTTGAGCTGCGGAATGGAACGAAGAAAACGAACAAATTAGTAATTCTGAAGCTTTTGAATGTTTTGAAAAAGGTTTGCCATGGCTGGAGCAGCAGAAAGACTGTGATACTGGTGAACTAATAATACTAAAACATTCCGTGATAGAGCTTCAAAGCAAAGGCAATCGAAGCTGCGACAAACAAATCATTTTTTCAAACACTTGTGATATGTAAAAGATACTTAATTTCAAAATTAAAATTCAGGTAATTTATTGTTTCTATTTTGCTATTGCTTTATTTTTATTAAGTACTTGTTACCATAATAAGAAATATTGCATATATTTATCCTTAATCTTAAAATTGAAGCATTCTCGATTATCCGAAAATTTCCATTTTCGGAAAGAAGGTCGGTCCCAATTACTTCGGATAATCGAGGTTCTAGTGTAGTTCAGTCAGGAAGTACATTCCACAGTTGAAAATACCCCTTCAGCCATTTCTGCTAATAAGGAGGATACGTGAATTCTCCTGTGCAACCCTGTATACGAGGCATATAATTGATACACAACGATTAACATAAAAAAAAAAATTAGTTTCCCTTAAAATTGCATACCGAAATTTAATACGCGCTTCTAATAATTATTGCCGAAATTACGGTAACTGATTTGTTTTGTAAGTGAAAGATAAATGCTATGAATGCCTTACTCTCTAGTAATCATCTTGAAATGAAATTTACTGACGTATACGAGGGGTATCAATAAGTTTTTGCCCTCATATAGAAATAATTGATTGAAATTTATGAAATTGCTACATTTTATGAGTCCTTTTCTATAGAGTCACCGTGCACAGTCTCCAAACGGTATTTTAAAAAGAGGGGGGGGGGGGGGTAGGATGTATTCTAGGAGGCGTGATAGTAGACACAAAGGGGGGCATATTTCTAACTTTTATCGCCCCCCACCGACTCCTTTTTATTTGCCCCCCGGGGGCATGAATGGTGTCCACAAAATTTAGAAAAGTGCCCCCACCCCCGGGAGGGCAAATTGTGGGGAGGGGATAAGGATGTGCATGACATGACTAAGTGGTCACAGGTCTTTCCAACAGTATGTCACATGTGGGGGTCGGTAAAAGTTAGAAAAATGCCCCCTTTCGCTATAATGTCGCGCCTCCTGGAATGCATCCCCCCCCCCTCTTTATGAAATGCAGTTTTCAGAAATGTATTACTGTGTACGGTGATTATATAGAAAAGGACCAATACAATGTAGAAATTTCATAAATTTTACTCAATTATTTCTATATGAAGACAAAAACTTATTGATACCCCCTCGTCTCATTTTGAATACATTTGAAATAGCGTCATGTCATTAAAATACACTGAAAACGAATTTTTCCCCTTTGACCCTAATGTAACAGAATTCTTTTGAGTGCACCTGCCAATGAACTATTAGTGCTACACACTTCTTATTCAATACCGAACATGCCATGGTAAACATCATTAACCTATATCAATCGCATGAAAATCCGAGTACATTTACACGAGTTTTGTTGAAACGAAAACAACACAGACATGTTCCCTCGCTTCTCCGAATTTAAAAAAAATGCAGAGAAAACGTTTCGTAAAGGTTTGAAAATTTTTGCAGATAATGAATTAGGTTGGATGAGCGATCCATTTTCCTTTGATATTATTAAATCCAATATCCCTTTAAATGAAAAAGAACAGCCTTTTCAGGCGACGAGATACTGCACATTCAATTTAAGTCTTTGACTTAGCCAAAAATGTCGGTTTTCGATTGGAAACGAATATCCTGATTTGAAGAAAAAGACAATATTTTAATGCAGTTTGCATCATAGATTAACATACATGATGGGATATTTAGGGCAAAATCTGTAATGGCATCAGTACTAACGTCACTACCAACAAGGGGGAAGAATGAACAAGCCTCCGAAATTTACCTATGTTGAAGAAATATGTTTACGCTCTATGTTTTGAATATCTATTTTTTCCTAAAACGATGGTTGGTTGGTTGTGTTTATGACGGCCAATTATCAGCACGAGGGATATAGGCCCTAAGTGGTGGTGGTGGGGGGGGGGGGTGCTCTCCGTGGGGGTCTTTCTAAGGGAACCTAACCGTATTTACGCTTGGAAAACCAAGGTTCGAAGAAAACCACGAAAACTCCGAACGATTAGGCCGACGGGCGCGATTGGGATCGAACTTAGCACCTCCCGTCTACCAGCTTCGAGAGCAGAACCTCTCGGCCACTGGTGGGGCCTTTCCTAAAACGAAGAAGAGGCAAACGATATTCTATTTATGCCTTATTTATTTAGCTGCTTTTTTTTTTATCGTATTTGTATCGTTCACCTAACTTACAAAATGATAATGAGAGAAATAATATAAAAGAAAAACCCTAGAAAATTCTCTTAAGAACGTAAATATGTAAGTTTATCAGATTAAATTGTAAAAATTCAAATTCAGGTATTGTGTTAATTTATTCATATCGAATAAAATTTTATTGAGTGCAATGTCAGTACCTCTATTTATTTTTAACTTTTAGATTTGTATAATTCTAAAAATTTGTCGAAAGGAATTTTTCTCCATCTGTAATTTTATTGTTATTTCTTATGTGTTAATATTATAAATATTATTGAATTGCTTTTACATTATTTATATTAAAAACAATATTTTAATTTTATATGTAAGAAAGTGAAAATACGTAAATTTTAAAAGATTATTGTGACGATTGCTTAATACGCTAAATTTCATAAATTAATAAAGCATCGACTATAAAAAAATTTCTACCAAATGGGAATATTTATGAAATTTTCAGGGACTTGTAGAGTGCAATATTTCGTATATTTTTATATTACACCATTGCTTTTGATATATAGCATTCAAGAGGAAAGTTTTACCTTGTTTTTCGTTGCACTTAAATCGTTCACTCATCATGTACAAAAAAAAAAAAAAAAAAAAAAGAAAAAGTATATACCCGTGCATGAACATAGAATAGATATTATATATATAAAATAGAATATCTATTCTACACAGTAAAAAAAAAAACGGACTAAAAAACGGAGATTCTACTGGCAATCTAGACGCCAATACTATTTCTGTATTTTTACGGAAAAATTCCCCCATAAATTACAGAAAAATTTCCCTTTTTAATCAGAAAAACGGAAAAATTTCCATAAAAATACGGAAATAGTACTGGCGTCTAGATTGCCAGTAGAATCTTCGTTTTTTAGTCCGTTTTTTTTTTTTTTTTTTTTTTTTTTTTTTTTTTTTTTTTTTTTACAGTGTATGTTTATGTATCTGTGTAAGATTCTATTGAAAACGTATTAATGTATGCAACATGAGAAAAAGAAAGATCACAATAAGGTAGATAGTCAATAAAAAAAATATTACAAGGATGGGGAGTTTCTTCCCCATTGTCACTAAAGACGCTGCGACCGCAGTCGCATTACCATTACGATCTATGGAACTGTCCCATCTATGGTTTGCATCGACCTAACTTATGATAAACCGGCATTTCAAAATGAGTTGCCATTAAAGCAAAATATCAATCTCAACTGGCTCCAGACTTGCGATTTACAATACGGATTCCTAAATATCAGGTTGTAACGAAACCCTCCTGTGCAAAGAGTTCGCGTTGACGTGTTTGCTCATATTTTACCAAATGATTTTTTGCATTTGAAAGAAGGAGACTTGCTTTATAACACTGTGTTGCGAAATTTGTAAAAAAATATCGTTATCATTAAGGACAAGGTATCTGAAATGGAACTATCACACTACCAGATTAGAACCATCATTTACTTCCAGTTCTGTTGCAAAAACTCAGCTACAGAATGTCACCGAATAAAGTGTACAAATTTAGGTACTAGTGTTGTATCCTATGACACTGTGAAGGTTTGGCGGAACGGTGGTTATATATAAAATTAAAGTTATTTATATATAGTATAATTAGTATTATGTAATGGTGATTTGGCGGAAAACTTTCGTTACAACCTAATAGAAGTCATCATCAATCTCTTTGCAAGAGATCACATTGAATTCTTATGATGTAAAGTTTTTTTTAATGTTTTTTTTCATTAAAAAAATGTTTATACCTATATGCATTAACCCATTTATGTCTAGCGTCCAATTTTTGGGACGTTTCGAATTTTAATAATTTTTTATAATTTTCTGCTTCTTTACAACAGGAAAATTGTATCTACTAATTGTCTATAAATGTCTTTATCTATTACCGAGAGATGTCAAAATAAGATGGATATTTATTTGTTTGTTTAAATGAAGGCCTTTTTTCGGTATTTATAGATTTTTCATTTTTCAAAATAGCGAAATGTAAAAAGTAAGTTTATTTGTATTTTTTATATCCAGGATCCAAATAAATAAGTCATAATCTTACCTTGTAGATTTATTTGAAATAGGTATTTTTTCAAATTGCGAAATTATATGTTCAAGCCTATTTTTTATGCATGTTTGTAACGTACAAAATAGAGGGCGCTAGGCGAAAATGAGTGCATTTTTTTATTAGCCGTATAGGGGACAGTTATTGATGTAAAGTCCTTTTCAAGATGATTTTGAAATAAATTGTTTTTTAGCCTCCAATACGATTATTCTTAATTTATTATTAATAATAATTATAATGCAATTTGTCTCTTTAAAGAAATAAATATATTGTTTAATAGTTCATAAAAATACTAATTATAGCATATAATATACAATTTAAAAGCTTAATTTATATAAATTTAGACAAAACATATAATTATGCTTTTTTCCACATACCAATATTCCCATATTTAGTACGTTTAGATTTTATGAAATAAATACAAAAATATGTTAGCGTAATTTTTTTTAGTATTTTTCCAGTTCATTTTGCAACATTTTAAAGTGATTTTAGCAACAAATTTGAGAAAACAAAAATTCAGGCGTAAATGGGTTAATAAAACCACTGCTTTATGAAAGTATGTGTTTTATTATAAAGGCAGAAACATAAGTTCAAATCCCCAAAAAAGAATTTAATTTTAACTACGTTGACGATTAAAAAGGAAATTTATTGTCTATACAAAGGTCGCGACAAAATTTTACACAAATGAGGGGGTAGGAAATGAAAATAGTTTGCGCACCACTGGCCTAGACCATGCGATTTAACGCCGTTAGACTTTTTTCTTCGGGTTTTTTTTAAGTCTGAGGTTTAATGCCAATAAGCCCACGACCACCCACGCCTTGAAGGAGGTACAGTGAAACCTCCCTGTGCGACCCCCCCCCCCCCCTGGACGACCATTTTTTCATGAAACGAAATTTATTCCCATAGGCTAAATACTAACTACCTTCATTCAGAGACCATCCCAGTTGAACTCCCTCTATGAGCGACCCATTTCTTTGAAGAAAATTAAACAAACTCCGTTTTTCCCTGGTTCATTGAAGTAGGTTTTATTAGAAAAATAATTCTGGAGAGCGCAATATTCATCAAACTTCTAAACTAAGTTTATATATATATATATTTTATTCCGGTAACTTTTAAGTGTTTAAATCCCTTTGTGCCTTTTTAGACAATGAATTTAACTCTGATGACACATTAAGAATGACACTCAATAAGCTCCCCTGTCCTATTCTGTCAAGAAACTCTCAAAGAAATAGATAAATTAATGAAATCGTCATTATTTGTTTTGTCAAAAAAAAAAAAAAAAAAAAAAAAAAAAAAAAAAAAAAAAAAATGCATTTATTTACTAAACTTCGGAAGGGCTTGGAAATAACAGTTATAAAAGAAAAAAAACATAAAATCAAAGCGAACGACAATGTATTCATTTTTTAAACTGTGAAAGTAATTTAACTTATGTAATTAACTTTTTTGTTTTGATACTTAATTTTTTCCTAATGTGAAAAATAAATTTTAGTAACAATAATTGTTACCCTTTTTCAACAATTAAAATCTACATTTAAATATGACCTCCATTAAGAGACCACTTCTTGGAGCGACCTGTTTTTATTGGAACGGAACGTGGTCGCTTTAGGGAGGTTTTACTGTAATTGAACGCTGTATCAACGAAATTCAGCCCCATTTATGCAAAAGGGTCATGGAAAATTTCAAAATAAAGAGTTCGTATGTGCTAGCAACTTTTATATTGACAAGTTTTTGATAAGACCAATTCTTACCGAAAAAAAATAATAAAAACGAAAACAAATAGGGGGGTTGAAGAAGAAAAAAAATCATAACTTTGTCAATTCACAAGATATCAAATCCGCATAAATTTATTATATATCTTCTTAATATTATCTACAACTTTTATATTAACAAGTTTTTGATAGGACCAATTCTTATAGAAAAAAAAAAAATTAAAAATACATCGAAGTTGAAGAAAAATATATCGTATTAAAGATGTACGCAAAACAAAACTGCTTTTTTCTGACTCATTTTTAAATTCATTTATGCTTTCAAACGCATCCAATTTGTAGGTGCTTTTATTCAGAAACTATATAATGCGCCATAATGGCCGATTTTTTGATAGAGGCAGAATATATTTTTAAAGATGATGCCAACGTAGCCATTTTGAACCGAATTTCTCGAAGCGATTGTGTTGGAAGCGAAAAATATGGTCCTATTGAGAAAATAATTGTTTATAAATCAATTTCTAATTAATTGAACGAAAAATAAAAATATAGATAGCTTATAAATGTCTTAAAAAATCATGTCAGTAAGTTTAATGTTTTTCCTTTTAAAAATGAATCTGAAAATGTGTCAGAAAATTTCCAGTTGTTCAGCATGGGAAAATGAATACCGGCCTTAATATGATTCTGATAAAACCGGCTCTTATATAACAATGATATTAAAATCTCATAAAAAGCGGCTAGATAAAATATTTAAAGTGGGTTTATCTCTAATCATGATTTAATTTTTGTTGGTGAAATTAGTACTCAACTTCGAAATCTGCCTGCGCCTGTAAGGCCGAGCCGGCAGGGATTTATTTTATTTTACTTTATTTTATTTTATTTTTTTTTTTGTAAAAAAAAGAAAGGACATAATAACTGTTGCAAGCCCTAATAAATATTAATCGAGCTTTTACGTAAATAATTAATTAATCGTCTATTTAATTATTTAGCGAGAATTATATCAGTAGCGCGTATCACAAAGACATTTTCATTTCCGAAAGTTAACAAACGTTTAATTACATACATAACTATTTTTACTTTCTTTAAACGTGCAGTGAATAAATCTGAAATTAAGATTCATTTATATGAAAAATGAGAAAATATTTTAATTAATGGAATTAAAGATTACATTTTATCTTTTATTAATGCTATATTGGAAAAAATTGCTTTGTGTAGTATTATTAAACGTAAAAAAAATAAATATCATAACTGAATAATATAATTAATAGAAAATTTAATCAAATATATAATGAATACTATTTTTTTTATAAATAAGACAAAAAAAGTAAAATTTATAAAGCATATCTGTTTAATATAATAGTGTATAAACTAGCTTTTATTGTTCATTTTCAATAAAAATATAGGAATATAATTAAAAGATGATATATTTTAATACGGCTTAATATCTCCCATTTTTTTTCTCATATCTTTTAAGCTTGCTAATTAAAAAATAACATGAAATGAAATTAAAAAATAAATAAAATACGTTTTTATTTCAAATGCATAAATTAATTAATGATCTAAAAAGTGAAAAATATTTTCATGTAACGAAGAGTATAGAAAAATTTCTTTACAATTTTATATCACGAAGATATATCACGACATATATCTGCGTCTTTGATAAAAGCATGCAAATAATGACTAATTATCTATATATTTAAAAGACCAGGCTGTTTTTTTAGTCATTTTGCCTAAGCTTTCTGCTGAACTGATTTTGATTTTGATTTTTTTTTCTTTTTTTTTTTTAATGAAAGCAGTTTATTAGTAGATGTGCCCGCATTCGCTATTTTTTTTAAATAATTCGATTTTTATATTTGAATTTTAATTTTAAAAGCTCTTTATGTAATTTCGTCACATTGGTGGCAATTGGATTACTTCCATTGTTGAACAGAGACGAGAGACAATGGGTATATCGTTACGGATGCCATTTTCACATTACAATTTTAAAAAACTTAAAAAAAAAAAATATTGGACAGAAAATGGCGTCCCTATAAAAAAAAAAAAAAAAAACGCATTTTTACTCATAAAGCTGTTACATTTCAATATTTGTTTCATTCCGATACTGAGATTGAGAGGGTTTCAGGGAGTGAAAATGATGTCATAGTAAAAATAAAATGACTTTTTTTTTTTTTTTTTTTTTAAATAATAAATCTGAATATCTAAAAGAAAATTTCTGGAGTTCGCTGGCCCTCAAGTCAAGAGTGTGAATATTTACATGCAAAATTATAACTGGCAAATATGACATCCGGTTTGGGAATATATTTATTAATAATCAATTGCAAGTTAAAATATTTTTTAAATAGTGAATATGAACATGAAAAGTATGCACGCAAATTTTGCGACGGTGAAAAAGATGTTATTTTTAGATTGCGTTGAAAACAAAAATTATAATTGTGTCATAATGATGCAACGTTAATTTTTCATTATGTACGCCTCAATAACTTCACGATTTTATTATCGTAATTGCATCTAACTTATTACATATGAGAAATAAAGCTTAATTTTTCATAAATTTGAAAAGTTGAAATTAAGCTTTAGTTAAAAATAATATTTGTTTTAAGAGTTAGTCTAACCGATATAATATTGATTAATTATTTTAATTATTTTTGTGACTTTTTTTAGAAATTCTATAAATAAGTTCTTTCAAACAATTTCATTCGACGAATTCAAACGGGTTTTTATTTAACGGCACTGGATTTAACGGAATTGGATATAATATTGTTACTTATACAGATACTTCTTAGTTATCCGGTCGACCAAATTACTGTCGACAAATTGTAAGATTAAATGCCAATAATGGTCGATCGTAAATGTCACATTCAATTGACAACACGTGTTTACGTCATCAAGTGATTTTTATTTCGACGTTTTATTTGTATTTTTATTAATGTTATGCTAATTTATTTGTTCTTTTGTTATTTAACATAAAAATTAAGTCAATTTGTATAATTTGACAAGTGGTTTGGCAATTTATATAATGTAGAGAAATTGGTCGATGGGATAACTAACAAGTACCCTTATACATATAAAATCTCCGCACAAAAACTTTTTTTCATGCAAAAGTACTCTTTTTGAAAAGTATATATTTTTTGATAAAATAGTCAAGCAGTTTTAAGAATATATTTTTGGATAACATTCCCATTTTACCTATAAAAAGAACTACGTTATTTTTTAAATTTAACTTTTAAGGGTGTTCTCAAATCCAAAAGAGCAACTTTCTGACATAAGTTTTAATTTACTTTTGTTCGAAAATGCATGAAACTAGCTTGTGTTGTTGTTTAGAAACTATGTAATCGAGCTGTTTTTTCCTTTTTTTCGAAAACGCAATAGATCTTTCAGAAAATTGTGTCAAAAGTAGGCGCTTTGAACCGAATTTTCGCGCGAAGGGAGAAAGAGCACCCAAGAGCGGGCGAGAAACGGGTTTGTCACGTGATCGAATTAGCTGATAACTCAATAAGTAATGGATGGATCAAAAAATAGAAAAAAAACAATTCGATTCTAAATCGCTTCCATGTCCGGGCTTTCCAATTTTATACCTTTCTGTTAAAAAATGAATTTGTAAATATGTAAAAACGTTTTGCGCTTGTTGAGCAGAGCAGTTAAGAACAGCCTAAAATGACTTATCAAATTTGAGATACAACCCTCTCAAAAATAAATAAACAAATAACATTATAAACACCTTTTTGTGTTATATCAAAAACAGGTTAAGATTTTAAAAGTAAATCAGTAAACAAATTTATTGTTGCTTTACGTACGAATACTAAGCGGGAGAAAATATTTATTAAGGTATAAATATTTTATGATAACCTAATAAATTTCTAGTTTCCCTTTAGTTGGGTACGCCCTTAACCATAAAACTTTTTCCTTGGAAAATTTATTTTTTCTTCAAGTTATTATATGAGTTGATCCACTTTACCCAAGTACATAAACATTCTTTTCACATTAAAGAATAGTTTAAAATTGTAAAATCATTCTTCTTCTTATTTTTAAAGTAGCTATGTGCATTTTACGAAGAAACATTTTGACAACTTAAAAAATAAAATAAAATAAATATAAAGCAAAACAAAACTGTATTTCTTTTATAATGGATTTCTTTATCAATATTAAGTGATACTCTATATTTATTAAAGCATGCATATTTTAGGATGACCTAAAGATATAGTTTTCCCACAAAAATGCTTCCACAGAAAAATTTCCTTTCTTTTTAGTTAAGAGTCTATATAAAATTTTGCCACGTTTACATGTAGATATATATATATATAAATAATATATATATATAAATATATATAATATATATATATATATATATATAAATATAAATAATATATATATATATATATATATATAACTACATAAAATCCAAGACAAAATGGCACCTAATGTTTAATGACAAGAACCAGTTTTTATGCATATTTTTCCTTCCAGAACTATAACTTTTTTTTTCATAAAGTATTAAAGCAGTTTTAACAGTTTTAACAGAGTACTTTTGGGTAAAATTCTTAATTGATTCTATGCAGTGAAGTACGTTATCGAATTTAAAGTAAATAATCCCTCCATAAAAAATATACAGACAAATTTCGATTTAACGATTGCAAAGGCTACCTTGAAAATCATCATTCCAATGAAGTTATCGTTAAAAATTACTCATAATTACTTTGCTTATTACTTAAATTTAGCCAATGACATGGATTTTCTACTTATCTCGGAATCATGTTACAAAAATACATCCATGTAAAATCTCATAAATAAAAATTCCGCTACATCTAATCCAGTATTTCCTTCATTTAAAGTAACTTTCAAGATTTTATTGTGACCTGTCAGAATCAGAATGTAAATCAGATGAAATTTGCCTGTTTCCGTTACAAAATTTTTGAATAATCTGTTTTTCACAAACACTGACCCGACAGTCATAGTGTATATAATCTATAAATAGAAAATTCTGGCTAGAAAAGACATACCAAACTGATGTTTTAAATTTCTATTAATCAAATCCTTCGCCATCACACATTGGTCAGTAGATAAACAGCAGATAGAAAAACTGAAAATTCTTGTAACTCGAAAAAAACCTTTAAAATATTTTAAAATCATCAAAATATTTTTAAATAGAGGAAAACTATCGTTAAAACGATGATCAATCAACACAGAAATAGATGAATGCAAATTCGAACCATTACAATTTAACGTTAAGTTGAGGAAATCGTTAAATCGGGCGTCGCAAAATTGGCGTTATACTGTATATATAAATAAACTAGTTGGATGTGCCAATCCCAAAACTTTCTTCTATCTTATACATCTTAATATTCAAAAACTAGTTACACATATTAATACTTCAATATTATTAGTTCAATACTATACCAACTTTGATTTTCATCTTAAATTTCTGCTTCAGTCAATTAAACGAACTAAAAACGAGTTAATCTATATCATGATATTTGTTAAAATTAATAGTTTTTCCTTATTCTGTTGTTATTATATGTTTACGAACAGCCGGCTTAGCAGGAAGCGAGTTCCCGCCTTTGCACGAACCGCCGATGGACAATAGAACTACGAAAAATCAAGAAAAGTATGCAAAAATCGCTATCACAGAGCCCCTTTACCGCGCGACATTTCCAAATTCAAGAAGAACCTGTTGGCCAAAACCAAAAACGTGCACAAAAAAATTGGTTCAATTGTATGCATAAATTTATACACTTTTCGATGGTACAATAATGAAAATAACAGAGATCCAATTATAGCGCCCCCTTCTGGCGGAATTTTTTCAAGTTCAGGGAAGACTTGCTTGCCATAGCCAGAAGCATACACCAAAAGTTTGGTTCAATTATATACATAACTTCATACACTTTTCGATGGTATAATAATGAAAACGGTACAGACATCGCAATTATAGCGACCCCTTCCGGCGGAATTTTTGCAAATTCAGGGAGGACCTTCGTGCCATGACCAAAAACAAACACAAAGAATTTTTCTCAATTCTATGCATAACTTCATACACTTTTCGAAGGTACAATATACAAAATGGCACAAAAATCGTTATTACAAGCCCCTTACCGGCGTATTTTTTCCAAATTAAGGAAGGACCTGCTTGCCATAGCCAAGAACTTAAAATAAAAATTTGGTTCAATTCTATGCATAACTTCACACACTTTTCGATGGTACAATATTCAAAATCGCACAAAAATCGCTATTACAGTGCCCCCTAGCGGCGAATTTTTTCCAAATTCAGGGAGGACCTGCTTGCCATAGCCAAGAACTTAAAATAAAAATTTAGTTCAATATTATGCATAACTTCATACACTTTTGGATGGTACAATGTTCAAAATCGCACAAAAATCGCTGTTACAGCGCCTTCTACCGGCGAAGTTTTTCCACATTCAGAGAGGACCTACTTGCCATAAGCTTAAAATAAAAATTTGGTTCAATTCTATGCATAACTTCACACACTTTTGGATGGTACAATATTCAAAATCGCACAAAAATCGCTATTA
Organism: Maratus speciosus; assembly: GCA_963932465.1. Classification (NCBI taxonomy): domain Eukaryota; kingdom Metazoa; phylum Arthropoda; class Arachnida; order Araneae; family Salticidae; genus Maratus; species Maratus speciosus. The sequence goes on along the minus strand of OZ010795.1, from coordinate 47,232,575 downwards.
CAGCGCCCCTACCGGCGAATTTTTTCCAAATTCAGGGAGGATCTGCTTGCCATGGCCAAAAACTTAAAATAAAAATTTGGTTCAATTCTATGCATAACTTCATGCACTTTTTGATGGTACAATGGCGACAGACAGACGGACACACGGGCAGACAGACATTTTCTATAAACATGTTTTTTGGGATCTCTGACCCCTAAAACGTGTAAATTCGTCGAAAACCGGAAGTCGAAAAAAATTTCGATTACAATACTTTCTTCTATTGAGGATAGAAGAAAGTAAAAAATCGTTTTTATATCACAAAAATATATATATATATATATATATATATATATGTATATATATATATATAGAAAACATTCAGCAAATTTATTATTGCTTTGTGTATCGATATCAATCTGAAGAACTTATTTATTAAGGTATAACTATTTTAGTATAGCCTCAATATCGAGTTGCCTATTTGAGACCCCTAACAGTAAAAATGTTTCCATAGAAAAGTTATGCATTTTTTCCAAGTTAGTTTTAATATGAGATGAACGCTAACCATATATATATATATATATTCTTTAAACTTTAAACAACTGTCTAAAAATTTCAAGCTCAATCTTATTTAAGTAGTATGCTACATAAGTTTTTTCAAGACACATTCTAAAGGTAGGGTAGACCGGGGTTAGTTGGCCATAGGGGCATGTTGGCCTAGTCGCGATATTTTTAAGACTTTGCGTTAGATGACATTTTCAGTGCAGCCAGGTATGCGTTGCTTCGCTTTCCTCCTCCAACATCAGCACCATTGAAGTCGGAGCGTCCGTTAAAGAATTATTGAGAATTTTCAAAATTTTGCAAAGGTGAGTAAATTTTCTCTCTTATAAATAATCATTTTTTATTTGTTTGTAGATTACTTTTTAGATTTTGATATATAATAATTCAGAAAAGTAATTGTTGGTAGTTATTGTAGGGCATGCTTTTTTATTGAAATACTTTCGGAATAATTCCTTACAGTCATGAAAAACAAAAATGGCGATACGGGGTTAGTTGGCCCATTTGGCACGGGGCATGTTGGCCCTATGGCTCTGGGGTATTGCAATTTCGATAGTTTTAATGAATTATTTTAATAAACATTTATTATTATTTTAATTAATTTATTATTAATTATTAAAAAGGAATTATTTTATTAATTGAATTCCTGGTTATTCCAGTCAATCTTAAAAAAAAAAAAAAAAAAATGAAATTATAATGTTGTTTACCTCCTCCCCAAATTAAATCTGCTGCTCCTGTTGTACAAAAACATTTATAACTTTCATAATTATAGAAAAATCCTTGTTGATTTGTCCTACAGGCGCAGGTAGATTTCGAAGTTAAGTACTAATTTCACCAAGAATTTAACGGATTAAGGGATATGTATTTTTTTTACTTATACAACCTCCCCCCCCCCCACACACACACAAACTTTTTGTTTTTAATTTCTTTTTGCTGTAAGAGTTGCTCCTATCAAAAGCTTGTCAATACAAAAGTTGTAGATAACATTAAGAGGATTTATGATAAATTTAAATGAATTTGCTATCTTGTGAATTGACGAAATTATTGAATTTTTTTCTTCTAAAAACCCTATTTTTTGCAATCCTTGAAGCCATTTTTAATTATATCAAAAATCTGTCATGCATAATTTTTTGGCCCTTTTCCTAGAAGTTTTGAAAACTTTAAAATGATTGGATATGTTATCGTGTCCATAAAAAACTATATATATATATATATATATAGATAGGTAGATAGATAGATAAAGTTTTGAGCTCTAGGTGTCATGATCGGTGTAGATCTGCAAAAGTTTTTCAAAAATTCCAACATATGGGAGATTGCAATAGGTAGTATTTCTTACGAAATCTACCTAAACGTTCGGCCTCCTATTGTTACATGCTACCCTCTAAAAGTATCAAATCTAACAATCAAAATCTACCCGACTCTAATATTTCTCAATTATTAATAAATTCCCCTTATTCCCCCGTCCAGAGAAGAGTTTGCCACAAATAATGCTTTAATAACATCACATTTTATGAAGTGAAAATTTCTTACCTGGGTAGTTATTCGTTGAAACTAAATAATCCTTTCTGTCTTCATAATACATAAAAAGGGCAGTTTCAGGAAACAATTTTTTAATTATCAAAAAATATCTTTTCTTTAAGAAACATGTTGTCGCTTCCACAGACAGAATAGAACTACACTTCCTGAACCATTTATAAAGATCAGCAGTTCAAACAAAAGATATAAAAAAAGATATCATCCAACATAATTATATCAAGCACATTTCTATATCCTAACTTATTAGATTATCTAAATCTCATTATACTAATAATAAATCATGAATGTAATCAATAAAATGTATATGTCATGATAAATAAACTGGTTTTTTTTTATACTTGAATAGGAATAAAGTTTTATACAAACGAAATTTATCATTATTTCAAAGAAGCTGGCATTAGCCAAAGCATCATGAAGCAATATTACATTTTACTGACAGAAATTTGAAGGGAATGATGCGGTAGAAAAACATAATATACGAAACTAAATAATTATTGCACTTAACAGGTGTACAGAGGCCTTGATGCATTTTATTTATCATCTGGTGTTTATAATAAATCAGCTAATTAAGGATGAATAATTTCTTAAATTACTGTACTCTAATATTTACGGTGTTTTAACACCTATTAAAATTTATTACTGTTCCGTAATATATTAAAGATATTTTTTATGAGAAAATAAAATCAATTTTTAAAGCAATTTTTAAATAGTTCAAAGTTAATAATTTGAATAACTCACAGTTTTAATATTTAAAATTTTTATTTTAATTTAGGAGGGTATATTGTGTTTTCGTTTGCAAGAAATAAAAATTAAGATTTGGTAAAATTTTGATCATTTCTTAAACTTTTACACTATCAGAACTTTAAAAAGTGACGTGGGCCAACTTACCCCGCAATCGGGGCAGGTTGGCCCAAGCGACTTGGTGTCAATTTGAGCTTCTAAACTAATACTTATAGTTAATATTTTCAAGTTTTACTATTGTGACTTCTTCCTCAAAGTACACAGATAGTGCTAACATAAAAAGAAATTTAAAATGTTGAATTGTATTTTTTAAAATTATTAGAAGAAAAAGCGGGCCAACTAGCCCCGGTGTACCCTATATATTAATATTATACAGACATATATACAATAAATACAATAAACCCAATTGCAGTGAAAAATTAGCCAGAGCCAGGAATCGAACACGGGACCACAGTATACAAGACTGCTGCTCTAATCACTGAGCAATAGTTTTGTATACTGTGCTCCCGGGTTCGATTCCTGGCTCTGCCTAATCTTTCACTCCAGTTGGGTTTATTGCATTTATTGTATGTATGTCTTTATAATATTAATATATACCTTTAACTGTTGAAGGCAGACGTTATTTAAGTGTATATATGTGTTTTAATATATATTGTAGTATGTGTGTTTTATTATTTTTACAATTGTTCTGTTGATCTATACAAAGCGATACTATATATTTATTAAACCATAAATATTTTATGTTGACTTAAATTTATAGTGTTCCGTAAAAGAACTGCTACCGTTTTGTATGTGAGATGATATATATATTTTATCACGTTCACATGTAATTTCTCAAAAAGAACAGACTTCCCAAAATGTTTTACTTTTGCTTTTGCTCAGTTTAAAAGACTTACTAGGGGGATTGTATCAAAACGTTTACGATGTTATTAAAAAATTTCTTTCAAAAACTTGCCTTTCACAAAAGAAGAAAAAATCACAAAGAGAAAGTTTTTTTTTTTTTTTTTTTTTTTAATCGTGGCAGAAGTGGAAAAACTTTGGTACGTGGAACTTCAATATTTTCCTTATGATATAAATCATTAAGATCCTCTGAAGATATGAGATCGATATCAATTCGTGATATTGGTTTATTCTTGTATGCCACTATAAATATTATTCTTTCTCTCTTTTTAATGAAGAAAAGGGTTGTTTTTATTTTTATATTTTTTTCTGGTAACTTTGTTTTTCTATGAAATGCTATTCATGGCATTTTAAAGAATGGATTTTAAAGTTTTGGAATTTTATGGCCCCTAGTTTATGGTGAATTTTAAAATTGAATTTGAATGAGAAAGAAAGGCATGGATAAAACTAAAACAATTAATTACTTGGCCAAAGAAAATTAATTGAAATTTTTAATACTCAGTTTCAAAAACTTTTTTTTTTAAAGTAAAGAATTGTACTCTGTAAAAAAAAAAAAAAAAAAATCCGCTAAAATACGGAAATTTTTCGTTTTTCTGAAGAAAATTTTCCGTTAAAATACGGAAATAGTACTGGCGTCTCGATTTGCCGTATTTTAACGGAATTTTTTTTTACAGTGTATATGTATAGTCTGCTTATTTATATTAGGCTACGTAATACTATATATTTTAATTTATAAATATTTTACGATAGCCTAAATTTTATTACTTTCTTCTATCTTTAGAAGAAGAAAATATTGGATTCGTGAAAAATTCTAACTTCTGGTTTTTGCCGCATTTATACATTTTAAACGATTTGACTGTTTTTAGAAAATGTCTGTCCGTGAGTCTGTTTGTATCTCTGCATGCCTGTATATGACACAAATTTTGTGGGCACTCTATCTCAAGAAGTAACGCACGGAATTTCATCAAACTTCAAATTCAGTTAGACCTTGACATAAATTGGTGCAAATTGGTGGTTTTGGTGCAAATCGCCCAATCTGTGGTGCTGCATTTTTTCACGAGTTCTACGATAACTACACTGTAAAAAAAAAAAAAAAAAAAAAAAAAAAACCAACCGTTAAAATACGGAAATTGTACTGGCAATCGAGATGCCAATACTATTTCCGTATTTTAACGGATTTTTTCCGTAAATTTTGTAAAAAAACCCAGAAATTTTCTGGAATTTACGGAAAAAAATTCCTTTAAAATACCGAAATAGTACTGGCATCTCGATTGCTAGTACAATTTCAGTATTTTAACAGATTTTTTTTTTACAGGGTAAATCTCAAAAACTAAAGCACGGAATTTAATCAAACTTCATATTATGTTAAAGCTCGACATAAATAGACGCTCATTAGGTTTTTTGTGCAAACTGACTAGAGGTCTGCACCGGCGAAATGAAGGTGGATTTTCAAACGGACCGGGTCGGTAACAAAATTGAACGGGCCTCCCGGGCCGGGCCGATAAAAAAATTTAAACGATGTCGATAAAATATGAGTTATTTTCAATGAAAATCACTTTCGCGAGAATAAGTATAAATTTGCGTCACGAGCCGATGGTAATTTGACAACATCAATACAGAAATGTAACATGTCCAGCATAGAGATCGGCATCGAACAGTTACAGAATGTCAGACCCGGACTTAATTTTTTATTAGCAGACTCGTGCCGGGCCGAAATCAGGCTTGCATTTTTTTTACATAGTCGAGCCGGGCCGAAACTGGACTTAATTGTTTTCAGGATGTGTGGGGCAGGCAATATCTTTTGTAAAAATATTAATAGCGATAATGAACTTCACTTAACGTAATCTTTGGAAATATACCTTAAGGGGGTTCTCAAATTAACTGCTCAACAACGCGAAACTTTGGCACATTTTCTGACTAATTTTTAACTGTAAATTGACAAGCCTGACTATTGAAGGGATTTGGAATCGAATAACGTTTTCCATTCTTAATAAATAAATTACTTGTCGAGATATAAGAGATTCTTGTCACGTTGCTGCATGTTTTCGCCTTTCCCGTGCTGTCACTTCCTGAAATTCGATTCAAAACTTTTTTGAGAGTATTTTCTTATGCTTTAATCGAAAAATGGATAATGACATTCGATTAGTTAATTTCTGAATAAGAACAGCTGCCAGTCTTACGCGTTTCCGAAAACAAATGAATTCAGAAATGTGCCAGAATGTTGCTCCTTTGGGTTTGAGAAAAGCCTTAATAAATGACAGAGAAATATTTTCACAAATGTACTTTTTATTGTACAGCGTCAAAAGTTATGATGTTTTTAAACCTCCTTTTTTTCTTTTATCTAAACTACATTAACTTTTTAAGGAATCATTATTTGAATGTTGAAACATCTAAGAATCCAACTTGCTGTTGAACTTGACTAACTTGAAGTTGCTGTTGTGTATTTCCTGTCTTGCGAACACATCATAATTTTAAAATATACTGTAAAACTATCCCAGAAATATGTAAGCTATATTCTTTAAAGGAATCTTAATTATTATGTTAAGAAAAATCTGAATTTTTTGTAGAAATTGAGTTAGATCGTCGGGCCGGGCTGGGCCTGTTTTCACTGATTTCTGTACAGGCCGGACCGGGCTGTGAACTGTGAAAATATAAATGGGCCGGGCTCCGGCCGAACTTTTAATATTTATACCGGGCCAAGATAGCTTTCGTTAGGGTCGGGCCGACCTCTAAAACTGACTTATAGGGGGAGCTTCTATGCTGAATTTTTAACGATTTCTGCGGTAGCTATTCCAAGAACTAATGCACGCAATTTCATTAGACTGCATATTCCGTTAGACTTTCACATATTTTTTTTTTCCTTAGGTTTGATTGCATACCGCCCAACACGTGTCGCTGCTGCTACGCTCTATTTTTCACGATTTTCACAATCGTTATATCTCAAGAATTAATGCACGGGATTGTTAGCACACTTTATATTTTGTTAGACCTGACATAAATAAATGCTGGTTAGGTTTTGGTGTAAATCGCTTAATTAATGACACTGCTATGCTGAATTTTTCAGGATTTCCACGATAGCTCTGTCTCGGGAACGAATAGATTGTCATATAATTCTGGTTGCAGACGATTTTGATTCATATAGAAGAAAGTTTTGTGATGGCGAAAAAGTAGTAGTTACTTTCTTCGACCTTAAGACCAATGTCAGACGGGCGTCTTTTTTGCTTAAGTATTATCCATTCACAATGCTGTCTTTTTTGTTTAAGTATTATCCATTCGCAATGCTACAGCATTGTGAATGGATAATACTTAAGCAAAAAAGCAGCAAAAAAGACGCCCGTCTGACATTGGTCTTAGTCTAATATCAGACGGACGTCTTTTTGCACGCTTTTTTCCTCACGTATTATCCCTACACAATGCTAGCAGCATTGTGTAGGAGTAAGGAAACAAAGCGTGGAAAAAAAAAAAAAAAAAAAAAAAAAAAAAAAAAAAAAACGACCGTCTGACATTAGCCTTAGGCAGGTCACACACTAAAGCGACGCATAAGACATGTCGCCTAAATTCGCTGGAAAAACTGGTTTAAAACAGGTTTGAAACAACTTCGTTCTTTGTTTCGACCGATTTTTGCACTTCATGTTGCGCTTTATGTCGCTCTGTCGTCTCAGTGTGAGATATGCCTTAGGTTAATGTCAGACGAACGTCTATTTGCACGCTTTTTTCTCTCTTACAGCATCCCTACACCTTCGCTAGCATGCGTAGGGATGCTGTAAGAGAGAAAGAAACGTGCAAATAGACGTTCGTCTGACATTAACCTAACAAGAAGAAAGTATTGATTTCGTAAAAAATTGCAACTTCCTATTTTCGACGGATTCATACGTTTCAGAAGATCCTGAACACGATTTGACAGTTTTTAGGAAATGTCTGTCTGTATGTGACACAAATTTTGTGGGCAATCTCAAGAACTAATGCACGGAATTTCACAAAACTTTAGATAAATTAAAACCTTGATATAAATAGGTACTGTTTCGTTTTTGGTGAAAATTGCAGCATAGGTGGCGCTGCTGTGCTGCATTTTACACAGTTTCCGCAATAGCTGTATCTCAAGAACTAAATGCACAGAATATTATCAAACTTCAGATTCAGTTACGCATTGACATACGTTGTTGCTGATTAGGTATAAATAGATCAACAGATGGCGCTGAAAGGCTGCATTTTTCACGATTTCAGCAATATTTCTATCTCAAGAACTAATGTGCGGAATTTAATAAAACTTTAGATTCAGTTACACCTTGATATAAAGTTGTGCTGATTAGTTTTTGGTGCATACCGTCCAACAGGGCTGTGCTGATTTTTGAACGATTTTCGGAATAGCTCTATCTCAAGAACTAATGCACGGATTTTCATCAAACTTTAGATTCAGTTAGACATTAACGTAAGTTATTACTAATTAGGTTCTGGTGTATATAGCACAACAGCTGGCGATGCTATGCTGAATTTTTCACGATTTTCGCAAAAGCTCTATCTTAAAAACTAATGTACGCAATTTAATCAAACTTAATATTCTGTTACATATTCCCTTAAATAGATTCTTATTAGACAAAGAAAAATCTTCCCCAAATGTTTAACGTTTTCTTTATTTTAAGGATGCTAAATACGTTTCGAAATTATCAAAGAAAGTTCTTTCAAAATTAAGCGCTTCACTGCAGAAGAAAAAAACCGACAAAAACAATACAACCATTTTTTTTAAATCGCTGCAGTAGCAGAAAACTTTTGCTACGAGAGTCTTCAATTTCTTTTCTAATCAAATCACGAAGATCCTCTGAAGATATGAGATCGTTTTCAATTCTACACATTAGTCTCCTCTTTTAACGCAATTATAAATATGCCTTTTCTTTCTTAAATTATACTTTTGTTTACATGAGACCAAAGTTGGATTGCGTTTTCTTTTAGTATTTCTTTTTAATTAAATTCATGAAATATTTGGTTACGATGTAAGAAATGTGATGTGAAAGATGAGATGTTACGAGAATCTTCAATTTCTTTTCTAATCAAATCACGAAGATCCTTTGAAGATAGGGGATCGTTTTCAATTCTACACATTAGTCTCCTCTTTTACGCAATTATAAATATGCCTTTTCTTTCTTAAATTATACTTTTGTTTTCATGAAATCAAAAATGGATTGCGTTTTCTTTTAGTATTTCTTTTTAATTAAATTCATGAAGTATTTGGTTACGATGTAAGAAATGTGATGTGAAAGATGAGATGTTACGAGAATCTTCAATTTCTTTTCTAATCAAATCACGAAGATCCTTTGAAGATATGGGATCGTTTTCAATTCTACGCATTAGTCTCCTCTTTTACGCAATTATAAATATGCCTTTTCTTTCTTAAATTATACTTTTGTTTTCATGAAATCAAAAATGGATTGCGTTTTCTTTTAGTATTTCTTTTTAATTAAATTCATGAAGTATTTGGTTACGATGTAAGAAATGTAATGTGAAAGATGAGATGTTACGAGAATCTTCAATTTCTTTCCTAATCAAATCACGAAGATCCTTTGAAGATATGGGATCGTTTTCAATTCTACCCATTAGTCTCCTCTTTTACGCAATTATAAATATGCCTTTTCTTTCTTAAATTATACTTTTGTTTTCATGAAACCAAAAATGGATTGCGTTTTCTTTTAGTATTTCTTTTTAATTAAATTCATGAAATATTTGGTTACGATCTAAGAAATGTGATGTGAAAGATGAGATGTTACGAGAATCTTCAATTTCTTTTCTAATCAAATCACGAAGATCCTCTGAAGATACGAGATCGTTTTCTATTCTACACATTAGTCTCCTCTTTTACGCAATTATAAATATGCCTTTTCTTTCTTAAATTATACTTTTATTTTCATGAAACCAAAAATGGATTGTGTTTTCTTTTACTATTTCTTTTTAATTAAATTCATGAAATATTTGTGGTGATGTAAGAAACGTGATGTGAAAGATGAGATGTTTGATTGCTTATAATATTTGGTGCGAAACTGCACTTTCACAAGACTTAGTTATGATCTGAGTTTACATAACAAATAAGTGCTTAAATATGGAACATTTACGATATGTGGTCGCCGTAAAGTAAACCGATAAAAGGCGGTGCAAAAAAATTATTTATATTCTTTTTTAGCTTAAAAAGAAAAAAAAATACTCTAGAGTTTTTAGAATAAAATATGCATGTAGATTCGATAATTAAATCAAAAGTTATAATGGATTTTATGATGTGCTGTCTGCGATTGTTCCACGTTCTTGAAGGATTTGAATGCATTTATCTCAAAATGTATAATATTTCATGACTTTACATACTTAAACATGAATGCAACATGAAAGAATGTATTGAACACAAATGTAAGAAAAACTAGTCGGATATTGCAATCCCAAGGCTTTCTTCTATCTCATACATGTTAATACTTCCTGAAAAATGCAGCATATCAGCACCACCGGTTAGATGATTTACACCAAAATCTAATTATCAACAACTTTGACAAATTCTAAGTGAATCTGAAGTTTTATGAAAATTCGTGCATTAGTTCTTGAGATATAGCTATTGCAGAAATCGTGCAAAATGCCGCATAGCAGCGCCACCTGTTGGGCGATTTTCACCAAAATCTAATCAGGATCAGTTTATATCAAGGTCTAACAGAATCTAAAGTTTTGTGAAATTACGTGCATTAGTTATTGAGATAGAGCACCCACAATTTTTTTGTCACATACAGACTCACAGAGTAACAGAGTGACAGACACACTGACAGGCAGCCTTTTTCTAATAACCATCAAATCGTGTTCAGGACATTCTAAAACGTATAAATCCGTCCGAAACCGGAAGTAGAAAATTTTCACGAATCCAACTTCCTTCTTGTAAAGATAGAATAAAATAAAAATATGTTAATAATAACAAGCGCTGTAGGCAAAATCTGTCAATAATACAGTTTTCTTCCAAATCTTGTATAGTTATTACATTTTTAAAAATTTTACTTTCAACTTCCTTTTTTCTAACTTCGAAAAAATGTTTATCAGCAAATTACACGATATATCAATTCCACCAGCAAAGTTTCGCCATTGTGTCAAATTCAATTTGCAATTACAGTAGGATCCCATTTATTTTATCAAGAAATAAATACGGACAGAAAGAAACGTTCATTTTGTTAGAATGGCATCAATGAAATTTTAGTAAAAAGCTTACTGTTAAAGAAATTTAAACAGATATTTTATTAGTTTTATTGCATTAGTAAGATAATACAGGATCGGCAGAAAAATTTCCTAATGTTCGAAAAGAAATAACTCAATAAATTGACCACACATTCCGCAAGAATGTTAGAAGTGATGTTGCAATGATATCATATTTTGTCACATCATTATGATATATCATGATATCACGGGTACATCACAATTGTGCTCCAGAGGTTTTTGTTAGAGCATGAAAATAGAAACATTTTCACTTTGTATTTAAATATTAATTTTGAGTCTTTTCTCTAATTATAATGACTCTGAGCATTTAAATAGTAATTTTGAGAACACGTGTACTCACTTTTTGAATATTTCTCCTGATTTTAACGTCTCCGAATATTCAAATATTAATTTTCGAAACACGTGTACTCAGTTTTGAATATTCCATCAGATTTTAATTCCGAATATTTAACATTAATTTTTAAAACATATGTATTCACTTTTTGAATGTTTCCTCTAATTATAATGGCTCTAACTATTTAAATATTAATTTTAAAAATAAGTATACTAATTTTTAGTACTTCCTCTGATTATAATAACTCCGAATATTTAAATATTAATTTTGAAACCCACGTACGAACTTTTTGAATATTTCTCCTGATTATAATAGCTCCGAACATTAAAAATTAATTTTGAAAACACGTGTACTTACTTTTTGAATATTTCTCCTGATCTTAACAGATCCGAATATTTAACAGTTAATTTTGAAAACATGTGTCCTCGCTTTTTGCATATTTCTCCTGATTTTAATAGCTCCGAATATTTAACAGTTAATTTTGAAAACATGTGTACTCGCTTTTTGCATATTTCTCCTGATTTTAATACTTCCGAATATTTAAATATCAATTTTGAAAACACGTGTACTCACTTTTTGAATATTTCTTCTGATTTTAACAGTTCCGAATATTTAAATGTTAATTTTGAAAACACGTGTATTCACTTTTTGAATATTTATCCCGATTTTAACAGTTCCGAATATTTAAATGTTAATTCTGAAAACACGTGTACTCACTTTTTGAATATTTATCCCGATTTTAATAGTTCCGAATATTTAAATGTTAATTTTGAAAGCACATGTACTCACTTTTTGAATATTTCTCCTGATTTTAATGTCTCTGAATATTCGAATATTAATTCTCGAAATATGTGTACTCAGTTTTGAATATTCCATTAGATTTTAATTCCGAATATTTAACATTAATTTTGAAAACACATGTACTCACTTTTTGAATGTTTCCTCTAATTATAATGGCTCTAACTATTTACATATTAATTTTAAAAATAGATATACTAATTTTAGTACTTCCTCTGATTATAATAACTCTGAATATTTAAATATTAATTTTGAAACCCACGTACGAACTTTTTGAATATTTCTCCTGATTATAATAGCTCCGAACATTAAAAATTAATTTTGAAAACACGTATACTTACTTTTTGAATATTTCTCCTGATTTTAATAGCTCCAAATATTTAAATGTTATTTTGAAAACACGTGTACTCACTTTGTAAACTTTTCTCCTGATTTTAATACTTCCGAATATTTAAATATCAATTTTGAAAACACGTGTATTCACTTTTTGAATATTTCTCCTGATTTTAACAGTTCCGAATATTTAAATGTTCATTTTGAAAACACGTGTATTCACTTTTTGAATATTTATCCCGATTTTAACGGCTTCGAATATTTAAATGTTAATTTTGAAAACAAGTTTACTCACTTTTTGAATATTTCTCCTGATTTTAACAGATCCGAATATTTAACAGTTAATTTTGAAAACATGTGTACTCGCTTTTTGCATATTTCTCCTGATTTTAACAGATCCGAATATTTAACAGTTAATTTTGAAAACATGTGTACTCGCTTTTTGCATATTTCTCCTGATTTTAATAGCTCCAAATATTTAAATGTTATTTTGAAAACACGTGTACTCACTTTGTAAACTTTTCTCCTGATTTTAATACTTCCGAATATTTAAATATCAATTTTGAAAACACGTGTATTCACTTTTTGAATATTTCTCCTGATTTTAACAGTTCCGAATATTTAAATGTTCATTTTGAAAACACGTGTATTCACTTTTTGAATATTTATCCCGATTTTAACGGCTTCGAATATTTAAATGTTAATTTTGAAAACAAGTTTACTCACTTTTTGAATATTTCTCCTGATTTTAACAGATCCGAATATTTAAATACAAATTTTGAAAAACAAATGTATTCATTTTTTTTTAAGTCATACTTCGTTTTTATACAATCTAGCTTTTACGAACGCGTTCACTGCCCGATAGGAAATGTAAAGAGGAATACAAGGATACATCCATTCGCACCGGGAGATGACATACATCGGCCGTAGGTTCGTACAATAATTACACTCTTTTGGGAATTCACTCGTTTATGATAAAATAGTACACTCTCAGAAAAAACTGTAAATTTATGGGCGTTTGCTGTTCAATTTAACGGGCAACAGCCTTATTTGATGAAAAGCGGTCTGATCCACTAAGAAAATACGCTACGACCCCATATATTTTCCTCCGCTAGTGTTAAACCCTTCATTTTCGAAAAATAATGTCAGTTAACCGCAAACATAACATATTTTTTAACGCGCCAAAAAAGCGATTCTGTGATGATTATCTAACGTGCTACGTGCTACAGAACAGTAACTAAAGTGTCATTGTGCTTTGAAGTGTATTATATCTTTGCCCCTTAAAATTACGGGCTACACAAAATAATAGGCATGTTTTTTTTTTTTTTTTTTTTTTTTTTTTTTTTTTTTTACGGGGTATGACTGGAATTTCTGCTGCCGGGCTCTGCCCGTAATTTTACAGGGATATTTTTAGATATTTAGAAAATTAAGGCCAATCCACATATTCTTGCAGTTCTAGCCCATCAAATTAAGGGCAATCCACATATTCTTGCAGTTCTAGCCCATCTGTTTGCAAAAATACGGTACGACCCCGTACATTTTCCTCCGCTAGGGTGTACAAGTTGACACTAAATGATGGGCATGGACCTTTTTTTACGGGGTATGACTGGAATCTCTGCTGTCGTAATTTTACAGGGATATTTTTAACAGTGTACTTCACAATGTATGGGTATCTGGGTGATTCTCCAATATATGGGTAATTTGTATCCTTTGGGGTTATATGCTACATTTTATCATTTATATAATTTTCGTTAGCATAAAATGCACTCTGTAATGCCTTTCTGCAATTTCGAAATTCAGCATAAAACGTATTTGATCATGTCTTTCTACAATATCAAAAAGTATTTTCAAGAAAATAATTTTAAATTTTACTCCAAGAATATTTTAACAATTTAAATTGTCACTTATTTTCCTTTTTCCCCACTTCATGCATTGATCTTCTGAAACAAATTTAAGTGTAATGACAAACTATTGTTCGAAATTTGACAATACAAAATAAAAATTTACATTCTAAAGTATAAAATAAAGAAATTTTTATTGTAAATTATAAACAGTTTTATATTTATTCTGGTTACATAAATGTTGTACCCTATTTTTATTTCACAACTGTCCCCTTGTATAAAACTGCTCATGTGACCATCAAGAGGTCAGATAAAATTTGGAGGTCAGTTACATTTAGCAGAACAAAACAGTTGTAAGTTGCAAAATAGATAGAAAGATAATATGTTCATTACCTGTCATTATTGTCCCATTCTTAAACTTTCATAATTATTATTTTCATTTATTTATGATTTTGTCATGATGTAACATACAAGCTTAGTTCAAAATATCATATGGCAGTCTTATTAAGATTAACTTATCATGAGCACAGAAATAATTTTCTTAATTTTGACACTACTGCCCCAATCACTTCGGTCCCCTTTCAATGAAATTGCATCATCTCCCTAACCTTTTGAAATTTTACTCAACTTCGGTTGAAAACATATACATGAGAATTTTTATTTTAAACTATTCAACATATTTACTGAACTTAGTTCTAAGTGGATTTTATTTAAATAACTTTTTGAAGAAATTTTTGGTTCGAATCGAATACAATAAATTATAGAAATGGTTCGATTAGAGGTAGGTGCGTTAAGGAAAAATACTGTTTAAAGTTTATGCCAGAGTATAGTACATTACTCACTACCTTATGTCTTATCTATGTCTTAAAAAAAATGTTTAAAATTTAACTTTTATTTTTCACTAAACCACAGAGTGAGATTACCGTCTTATTAGAGAATCGCCCACATAGATATGAGGACATCAGAAGCCAAGGGGTACAAGTGACAAAATTTCGATTTGGAGTAAATTGAGTTCAAAGATAATTGACATTAATTTCAGCATCAATAACAAGTTGGAAATGGCTCATCAAACGTAGCAAATGAGATGCGTTCGTACTATAACTAGTTTTATAATTATTTTTTGCACCCCATATTATGCTGAATGTATATTTTTTTGCACTTCATAAGTGCATAGTCTGTAACATCCTTAAAATGCACTTGCAATATTTCCCCCCATTCCCCGTAATATAACGGGAAACTTTTGACTGTCCCTGTAATTAAACTATGCATCCCATTTTCATAAAATTTGAAATGACTCGACAAAATTTTGCAACAATTATATATTTAAAATTTCAGACCCTTCGGAAGGCTGTAACATCATTAAAATGCACTTGCAACAATTTTCCCCATTGGCCGTAATGCAAAGAAAAACTTTTGACTGTCCCTGTAATTAAACTATACATCCGATTTTCATAAAATTTGAAATGGCTCGACAAAATTTTGCAACAATCATACATTTAAAATTTCAGACCATTTGGTTGGGTAGTTTTTGCTCTGTTATATGCGGACGCACAGACGGACTGAACGACGACTATGGGTGCTACGTATTTATATAATTACGAACGCACCTAAAATTTGTCTGAATTGAAATACGAAACTGCTGCTTGTTTCACAGTGGTCTTTGAACTCTTTTTTCAATAAATTTGAAAAAAGTAGAGTGCAATTTTCTTTAAATTTACAATTAATCAATACTGATTATTATTGGGCAAAAGTGGTTGATCTCTAAAACACAATACATAATTAGAAAATCACTTATATTTCTTTACCTGAAAAGAAAAATGCATATTTCCAGATCGTCTGTGCACTTAGTTCATTTTTTTCAATTTTGTCACTTATACCCCTTGGCTTCAGGGGTCCTCATATATATATACTCCATTAACCCTTTGCACTCGTATGTTTAGTCTGATTGAACATCATCTTTCTTTGCAACATTTGTTTTTGGCACCAGTAATAAAGGAAAATAAAATTTGCCTTTTTTAATTAGAGCATTTTTAGGTGCGTTCGTAATTATATAAATACGTAGCACCTATAGTCGTCGTTCATTCCGTCTGTCCGTCCGCATATAACAGAGCAAAAACCACCCAACCGAATGATCTGACATTTTAAATATATGATTGTTGCAAAATTTTGTCGAGCCATTTCAAATTTTATGAAAATCGGATGTGTAGTTTAATGACAGGGACAGTCAAAAGTTTTCCTTTACATGACGGCCTATGGGAAAAATTATTGCAAGTGCATTTTAATGATATTACAGCCTTCCGATTAGCCTGAAATTTTAAATATATAATTGTTGTAAAATTTTGTCGAGCCATTTCAAATTTTATGAAAATCGGATGTATAGTTTAATGACAGGGACAGTCAAAAGTTTTCCGTTACATTACGGGGAATGAGAAAAAAAATATTGCAAGTGCATTTTAATGATGTTACAGACGCACTTATGAAGTGCAAAAAAATATACATTAAGTACAATATGGGGTGCAAAAAATAATTATAAAACTAGTTATAGTACGAACGCACCTCATTTGCCACGTTTGAAGAACAATTTCCAACTTGTTGAAATTGTGTATTTGAAGGAAACTTCTTTTAAAAAAGTGGTGTCGACCGAATAAAATTTGCGTAAGAGATGCCCGAGTCGAAAGAGTTAATCTTCAATTTGCTTACATCTTGTTGATTACAGTTACTGCTATCCTATTCACCCGAGTGTTTTACTCTTTAATATTAGTACATGTAACTTTATTTTTTAATCTGGATTTAATAAAATTTTGTTTTCCTTTCTAAATATTTATCTACACCCCCCTTTAAATATTTTATCTTCACGTATCTCTTTTCAATTTATTCCTTTTTAAAGTTTTTTATCTATTACATATAGATTATAATTTTTTTTTAATTTCTTACTATTTTCACTTTTCTTGGGATTTCTTGATGCGTTATAAGGCACTTAATATTGTTATTTTTAGGCTTAATGCTGGCAGATTCGACGAAATAACATATCTTTACTATGAATTATTCTTATGAAGTTCCTCTTATTAATCCATTTCCCTTATTTGCATTTTTATTTTATTGCGTTTAATTTTTTTGTTATCTATTCCTTTGACTTTTTCACATGTGATTTCATTTTAATTATATATATGTAGGTAGAAGTATCTTTATTCTTATTTTCGATTAGTTATTTTTAAACTGGGTATAGAAGAATAAATATATTTGATTATAATATTGGAGTACAATAAATTTATTTAAAGTTAGTTTGGTTCATGAGAGTATTATATTTTTTAAACTAATAAAATTCCTAGAATTTGGAAAGTAAAATTAATTTTGTGATTCTTACATTAATTTAATTTCTTATTTATTTTTTAATATCATTGTAACTTTGAAAACTAGTCGGATGCGCCAATCCCAAAACTTTCTTCTGTCTCATCCATGTTAATACTTGAAAATTCACTATCACAGTACCAAACATAAATGGCAATCTATGCTCATCATGAGGATTCTAAAGATAGGATATTCCGTGCATTCGTTCTGGAGATAGGGCTATCGCTAAAATCCTGTAAATCCTATAAAATGCAGCATAGCATCGCTACCTGTTGAGTAGTTTACACTAAAACCTAATCAGCAACAACTTATGTCAATGTCTAACTGAATCAGAAGTTTGGAGAAACTCCATGCATTAGATTTTGAGACAGAGCTATTGCAAAAATCGTGAAAAATCCAGCATAGCAACGCCATCTATTGGGATATTAACACCAAAACCTTATCAGCAACAACTTATGTCAACGTTTAATTGAATCTGAAGTTTGATAAAAATCCGTGCCTTAGTTCTTGAGATAGAGCTATTTCGGAAATCATGAAACATGCAACATAGCAGGTTGATTTACACCAAAAATTAGCACCAATTTATCAGGGACTAACTGAATATAAATTTTTCTTAAATTCCGCGCATTAGTTCTTGAGCTAGAGCGCCCACAAAGTTTGTGTCACATCATACAGACAGACAGAGTTTGTAAAAATATGTTTTTCGGGATCTCTGACCCCTAAAACGCGTAAATCCGTCGAAAAGCGGAAGTCGAAAATTTTCACGCATCCAATACTTTCTTCTTGTAAAGGTAGAAAAAAGTAAAAAAAAAATTCCTAACAACGAATTACATGATATATCAATTCCACGAATTAAGTTTCGCCGTTGTGGAAATTCGATTTCAAATTGCAGCGAGATTCGATTTATTTTATCAGGGACTAGATACGGAAAAAGAAAAAAAACGTTCTTCTCTGTCAGAATTACAACAAAGATCCTCAACGAAAAAGCTGACTGTTAAAGAAATTTGAACAGGTTTTTTTTTATTGCTTTTGTGCGTTAGTGAAATAATATAAGATTTGACAGGAAAAAATTTTAAAGTTCGAAAAGAAGTAATTCAATAAATTTACCCTGCATTCTACAAACAAAATAGTTGTGATTTTTCAATGACATCATCTCATGTCACGATTGGTTTATCGCAATTTTGACGAGGATTCTAAGAAGCAATGACATCGCTTTGAGGCTGTTCTAAAATCCAAGAGGGCAACTTTATGACATAAGTTTTAATTTATTTTTGTTCGGAAATGCATGAAACTAGCCGGTGTTGTTGTTCAGAAACTATATAACCGAGCTGTTTTTTTTTTCGTTTTTTTTTCAAACGCAATAGATCTTTCAGAATATAGTGTCAAAGTCGGCGTTTTGGACCGAATTTCCACACGCAAGTAGAATAACCTCTCAAGAAAAGGCGAAAAACGTGTTTGTCACGTGATCAAAATCGCTTCTAACTCAATAGGTTCTACCAATTCTACCAAAAAATGGAAAACACAGTTCGATTCCAAATCACTTCCATGGTCAGGCTTTCCACTTTTATATCTTTCCGTTAAAAAAATGAATTTGTAAATGTGTCAAAACATTTTGCGCTTGTTGAGCTGAGCAGTTGAGACCAGTCTTATGGGGTAAAAACCGTTTGACGCCCTAAAATTAAAAAAAAAAATCTCGGGATTTTTTTTAAAATGCAAAAAATAATACTTTATTACATTAATAAAAATTTGTTTATATTAAATTATCTATATTATAAAGAACAAACGTGTCTGTGCCTAACGCTGACGTCATTTTGAAGGTAGCAACAGCCGACGATTCAATTTAGATTGGAATTTTTTTTTAACTTTTAAACAACGCACATTTTCAATTTAGATTTTACTGGGATATTTTTAACTTCTAAACAACGCACATTTTCAATTTAGATTTTACTGGGATTTTTTAAAACTTCTAAACAACGCACATTTTCAATTTAGATTTTACTGGGATATTTTTAACTTCTAAACAAGGCATATTTTCAATTTAGATTTTACTGGGATTTTTTAAAACTTCTAAACAACGCACATTTTCAATTTAGATTTTACTGGGATTTTTTTTAACTTCTAAACAACGTACATTTTCAATTTTTATACCGTCAAATAGAGAAAAAAATGTACTTTTAAATGCAATTTGTTTCAAAACTGTATCGTAGTTTACTCACTTTTTATGGTTTTTAAAATAATTTTTAAACATACATTTAAAATAAATAAATAAATAATCATTGTTTAACGTCTGATATACGATTAAAAATATATATATATATATATTACAATTCATCAGACATACAAGTAAAAATTACATAAATACATTTACAATTAAAAAGCTAACGTTTCGAGCTACATTTTAGCCCCTCATCAGTGCAATAAACAACATTCAAATGACAGAAAACTGTATATCATGTTTACAGTTAAAACTTAATAGCAGTTAAAATTAAATAAAGTATAAAAATATCAAAACAATGCTGTGTATTTAGGTGGAAGTGCACATGATTAATTTATCGGCGAAGTTTGCTTACGAGTGAACACACCTTCCAGAAAAATTCTACTTTTAACATTATTGCAACCGGATCTGATAACTTTTATATTTTCGAAATCTGGGATAGGGTCGGTAATATAATTATTTATACATTTTTTTTTCTTTAACCCACTCGTGACCATGGGCACATATATGCACCTTCAAAATCTGCATACAGAATTTGTTTTACGCATCAGTAATAAAGAAAAGTAATATTTTCCGAGTTTTTTTTCGTGATTATTAACATAAAAATAAATTTTTGAATAAAAGTGGCGATTAGAATATGTGTAAGAGTCGTCGGTTCCGTAGGGGTTAATCGACCTCTATCGCGTGCAGATGATTGCGAAAGATAAATTCACTTTCACTTAAATTAATATAAATAATTCAGTATTTGTTTCCTACTTATATTCCATAACGAAATTAAAACTTCACCAATAAACAAATAAAAGACAAAATATAAATAAAGCACAGGTTTAAGTCATGTAATTAAACTCCGCGCTTAAACCACTGAAATGATCAGAATAAAAAAGTCTGTTGTAAATAGCGATCTTTGGAGATTGCTTTTTATTTGGCTGTTAACTCCCGGCAAGAGATCAATACGAAAATATCGCTTTTTTTATAAATTTCAAAACTTTATTTGAATGCATAATTGCTATTTTTCATATAAAAAATGATTTTTGGTATTGTTAGTGGCCATTCTAATAAAATATATTAAATTTAAAAAATCTATTAGAGTTTTTAATAATAATTTTAAAAAATAATAGTTTTAACCCACATTTTGTAACCCGGGTTTTATCCACTTTTTATAACGTATTTCCACTTAACGTATTTCTTTTCAGTTGTTACATTTAAAAATGGCGGTTTGACAGCTCATGAGCTGTGGCGCTTCGAAAAAAAGAGGGTTTAAGGCTCCTGTCCCTACCAGCGAAGACACTCACGAGCTAATACTAATCCTATGGGGCGGGATTTACCCAATATCTCGTTTGCGTTTCAACATTGGTAAATATTATTATTATTATTTTTATTTATTTATTTATTTATTTTTTGCACTGTATAGCCGAGATCCGTCTCTGCATCGCACCTTTTTTACTTTTTCGATTTTGGTCGCAGTTTTTTTCTATAAAGTTACTTTCACTTTCAAAACCGATTCTGAAAATGAAAATGTCATTCTAAAAAACATCTGCAACCTAAATCGAAAAAGTAAAAAAGGTGCGATGTAGAGACAAATCTCGGCTATACATTGCACAAAAAAAAAAAAAAAAAAAAAAAAATTAAAATGTCGAAATGCAAACGAGATATTAGAAAAACCCCTCCCTATAAGATTAGCATTAGCTCGTGCGTGCCTTCGCTGGCAAGGACAAAACCCTTAGGGGCTGATCACTTAGCTTCCGATTTCCCCTCACTCATGTAAAGTCTATGAGACTTGGATGCATTCGTCTATTTAAAATATCTCCTCGGGAAATTAATATTTTTAACTTCTATTTTTTGTGTTACACTTCCTAAAAGACGTCTCATTTTTTCTTAGTTCCCAAAACATTTCTAAAGTATAGACTTAATTTTATAGGAAGTGTTAAAATCTTACTCACAGTTCGCCCGATTTTAACACATAAAATATTAAATTCAGCCTAGATTTTAGAAATATTTTAAAAACTAAGAAAAAAAGTGACATCCTTTAAGAAGAGAACACAGAAAAAAAGATTAAAAAATATGAATTTCTCGAGAAGATATTTTAAATAGACGAATGCATCAAAAGTCCATGGACTTAACATGACCGAATGCCATGGAGAATTCCGAAGCTGAATGACCTTGCGATGGACACGATAACAAGTATAGGACAATGACACAAAAAATAGTTTTTTCAGTTCTAAAGTTAGGAAAATACTTACAAGGAAGGTCTCCATACGGGCCTATTCAGAAAAATCTGAAAAAATTATAGAGTGTTCTTCTCTTGTGGATATATATGTTTATAAAAAAAATTTTGGCGGAACCGCGATAGAACGTTCGTAAAAAAATAATGAAAATTTCGTTTATTTGGCGATTTATCGTTGGTTGGCGATGAAATGAAATTTCAAAAAATACTTTTTTATGCCGAATACTCTTTAAGATAAAAATGTTTCATATTGAACTTGTT
Source organism: Maratus speciosus (assembly GCA_963932465.1). Lineage (NCBI taxonomy): Eukaryota > Metazoa > Arthropoda > Arachnida > Araneae > Salticidae > Maratus > Maratus speciosus. The sequence goes on along the minus strand of OZ010795.1, from coordinate 47,210,283 downwards.
TAAATAAATTTAATGTAAATAACTTTAGTTTTGTCAGTTTTAGATTGATTTAACTATAGTTTTGTCATATATATATTTATAATGAAAGTTAAATATCAAATTTTATGAATTAAAACAAAATTAAAATAAATTAAAATTGTCTCAATGTCTCAAAATTAAGTCCAATGGAACACTGTAGATTCAATTCTGTTGCTATGGAAACGACGAATTCTTTGAAATGAATAACTGGTAAATGAATCTTGCCTTTATTTTGGAATAGGTTTAAATATATGAAAGTATTTTTTATGCATGAAATTGTTTTAAAATAATAAAATTAAATAACAAGCAACATAAATATGTAATACGAAAAAATGTATTTATAAAACTCTCTTATTGTTTAAGTTTAAATTAAATACTATTTACACGCATTCTAAAAACCAATTAACAATCAATTTTCGAGTGCACTAAAATCGTTTGCTTTTGGCGAGGAAAAGTATTGCTCGCCAAATAGCGTGACGCTTTCGCCTATTCGCGCCAAATACTCGAAAGTATTTTATTTTTTTTACAGAGTTTCTACTGTAATTCCGCCGCTAAATTTGACTGATACTTTATTACATACATAAGTAGTTTAATTAGTATTTTTTTCAAAATATTCCGAGTATGCCCAGTATGGAGACCTTTCTTGTTAGTTGTTTTATAAAATATGCATTTTTAGTGAAATGGCAACGCTTCAAAGTAATTCAAATAAACCTTTCGTGGCTTAAAGTTACACAAAAGAGCCAGATACCAAATATTTAAAAAAAAAATCTCTACGTACTTTTCTTGAAAAATAGGTGATCATTAATTTTCAATACGATCAAGTTAACGTGTTTAAATTATCGGAGTCAGAATGTCCACTGATTTATGCTTTCGTTACTGTTTACTCGCTGTGGCGCGCTCTACTTCTACAGCTCCAGAATTGCCCTTTCACTTTCGATATCTATTTCTGACTAATAAAATACGATTTTTGCGTGTATAAAGAATACTTTAAGTTAGGGGTGCACAACCTTTTTAAGAGAAGGGCCATTTACAAAAATGATTGGGTTGTCGAGGGCCACATCAGTAATACAGAGAAAATTCTATATCGGGGAAGTAAGGGGGGCGTAATAAGTCTTTATTCTTGATAAATAATTAATTTTGTCTATAATAAAAATAAACAAACAAATAAATAATTGTATAATTGTATATAATTGGAAATAAATAATTGTATGAAGGAATGCAGGGCTTCTTAGCATCTGTATGAATAACCATTCAGCACTTTATGAAGACTAACGGTTTCTTCTTGACAAATAGTAACTTGAAGAAAAAAAAATACGCGAAATTTCTAAATAATTAAACGTTATTGAAAATATAATTGAATATAAAAAAAATTTAATATAAAAAAATTTAATATAAAAAAAATTATTGAAGAATAACTTAATTTAAAATAAAAGGAAACTTATTTTTAAAATAACAAGGCATGATGGACTAATTATGCTATTTTTTCTGCGGGCTATTAACAAAACTCGTTTTTTTTTTCTTTTGCCAATCAAGTGCGACTGATTGACGAAATTCGCGATTTTTTATGAACGACAGATTGACAGATTTCGCGGTAATTTTCCATTGGCGATTGGCAAAATTTGCAATCTTTTCAAACAACCAAGTTGCGATACCTGCGATAAATTGACGCAATTCACGATTTGTTTCAGCGATAAATTTTCAAATTTCGCAATTTTTTTCCTACAACGGATCAACGAAAATTGTAATTTTTTCCGCCCCTGATCGAATTATTTCGTGACTTTTTTGTTCTGCGATCAATCTTCGAAATTTGCAAGTTTTTTCCATGAACGATTGACAAAATTCGCGATTTTTGCTCCATGAGTGATTAGCGAATTTTGCGATATTTTACGTGACAGATTGACAATATTTGCAATTTTTTCCAATGATCAATCGACAAGTGATTTTTTTCCTGATATACATTGATGTAATTTGCGATTTTTTTCGCGCAACAAATTGGCCAAAATCGCGATTTCTTTTTCGCGCACAATCGATGAAATTTGCGATTTTTTCCTGCGACCAATGGATTTCTATTTCATGATATTTTTGGGGACTGACACACAAATTTTGTAATTTTTTCCATGAGCTATTCACGAAATACAGGAATTTTTGGGAAAATTCACGATTTTTTTTCACGAGCGATTGACAAATTTCGCAATATTTTTGCGACAAATTGACAAAATTTGTAATTATTGCTATTAATTGTCAAAATTCGTGATTTTTTTCCGCGACAGATTGACAAAAATCACGATTTTCCCCCTGTCGATCAACGAAATTTGCAATTTCTGTACCTCATCGACAAAATTCGCGATTTTACTGTGCCCGATTAACAAAATTTGTGGTTGTTAACTGACTCTGATGAAATTTGTAGTTTTTCCCGCGGCGAATTGACGAAATTTGCAATTTTTTCCCGCAATAAGCTGGCGAAACTCGCGATTTTTCCGTAGCCGATCAAGAAAGTTTAAATTTTTCCGCAGCTCCTCGACAAAATGCGCGATTTTTCCGCGTCCGATCAACGACATCCACGATTCTTAACTGACTCTGAAGAAATTTGTAAGTTTTACGCGACAAATTGATGAAGTTCGACATTTTTTCTCGCGATAAACTGACGAAATTCACAATTTTTCGGCAGCCGGTCAACAAAATTTGCAATTTTCCCATACCTCATCGACAAAATTCGCAAATTTTCTGTGCCCGATTAAAGAAATTTGAGACTTTACCGCGCCGAGTCGACAAAATTCGCGATTTTTCCTCTCGCGATCAACAAAATTCGAAAATTTTCCGCACCCGATAAACAAAATTTGCGATTCTTAACTGACTCTGGCGGATTTTGTAATTTTTCCCGCGGCAAATTGACAAAATTCCGATTTTTCTGACGATCAACTAACAAAACTCGCAATTTTTCAGCAACCGATCAAGGATTAGATAATCGACAAAATTCGCGATTTTTAACGCGTTCGATCAACGAAATTCACGATTTTTAACTGACTCTGACAAAATTTGAATTTTTTCAGCGACAAATTGTCGAAATTCGCGATTTTTTCTCCCGATAAACTGACAAAAGTCGAGATTTTTCTCCAGTTGATTCACGAAATTTGAGATTTTTCTGTGACTCATTGATAAATTTCGTGATTTTTCCGAACTCGATCAACGAAATTTGCGATTCTTAATTGGCTCTGATGAAATTTGCAATTTCTTCCCGGGGCAAATTGACGAAATTCGCGATTTTTTCCTGCGACATATGGACAAAAAATTGCAATTTTTCCAGTTATAAATTGACGAAATTGTGTAAAAAAAAAAAAAACGAAGAAATTATATAAATTGTGATCGCGGGCCACAAGTTAACCCATGGCGGGCCACAGGTTGTGCATCCCTACTTTAAGTGATGATCTGTAGAGGCTGAAAATGACTACCGGGCATAAGTCTTAAAAACTGATGTTCACGTTCTAGAGGTCTGCACGGGCCGGAATTTCCAGGCCCGGGCCCGGCCCGAACGAAAGCTATCTTGGCCCGACCCGGCCCAGTGTAAAATTTTGAAGTTCGGCCCGAGCCCGGCCCGGCCCGTTTGCATTTTTACAGTTCTCGGTCCGGCCCGCCCACACAAAAATCAGTGAAAACAGACCCGGCCCGACACAATTTCGACAAAAAAAAAAAATCCGTTTTTTCTCAACATACAATTAAAGTTCTTTTAATGAATACTGCATACATATTTATGGGAACATTTTACAGTATATTTTACATTACTATGATGTTCGCAAAACAGAAAACACACAACAGTAAACATTAACGATTAACTTGCAGTGTTTTACTCATCGTGTCTACAGACATTTCAAAATGGAAATAAGGATTCATTAAAAGATTAATGTAGTTGAGAATAAAGGATTAAAAACATGATAACTTTTGAAGCTGCATAATAAAAAGTAGATTTGTGAAAATATTTCTCTCATTTTTAAGGCTTTTCTCAAATCCAAAGGAGCTACATTTCGACACATTTATGAATTCTTTTCTTTTCGGAAACGCGTAAGATTAGCAGGTATTCTTATTCAGAAGCTATGTAAATGTCGTTTTTTTTCATAGATAAAAGCAATATATCTTTCTGAAAATACTGTCAAAGTTAGCGTTTTGAATCGAATTTCCGGAAACGATAGCACAGGAAAGGAGAAAAACGTGCAGTCACGTGACAGGAATCTCTGTTATTTCTGTAAGTAATTTATCAAATATGGAAAAAGCTATTCGTTTCCAAATGCCTTCAATAGGCAGGCCTGTCAATTTTATGCCTTTATAGTTAAAAATTTTGTCAAAAAATGCGTCTGAAAGCTTCGCATTGTTGAGCAGTGAATATAAGAACCACCTTAAGGTATATTTCCAAAGACACTCTTAAGAGAAGTTCATTATCACTATTAATACTACAAAACACAATGACTGTTCTACACATCCTGAGATCGATTAAGACCAGTTCCGTCCCGGGACGAGTCTGTTGAAAAAAAATTAAACTTGGAATCAGACATCTTGTAACTGTACTATGCCGATCTCTACGATGGACATGTTACATTTCTGTATTAATGTTGCTAAACTCGCATCGGCTCGTGACGCACATTTATACTTCTCGAGAAAGTCATATTCATTGAAAATGGCTCGTATTTTATCTGCTTCGTTTAAATTCTTATATCGGGCCGGTAGGCACGATTAATTTTTTTGCCGTCTCGTCCCGGCCCGGCCCGTTGAAAAAATTGTCCTAATTCTGCAGGCCCAGTCCGTTTGAAAATTCGCCTTTATTCCGCCAACCCGGCCCGCGGGCCGGGCCGGGTACGGGCCTCGGACAAAGCCCGGGCCCGTGCAGACCTCTATCACGTTCCTCATAAAATTTATTTTCCTTGCACCCGGCGTGAAACCAAACTTTTCACTTTGCAATTTCCTCAAAATCTAAGGATAGTAGAAGTATGTTTCTTAGATACTTTTTAATATACGCCGAGAGAGAATTCTCGGTCTGTAAAACTTTATACGAGGGTGGTTCAATAACTATTGTCCCTAGTGTATATACAATAATTGTACTGCGATGGTTGATATGGAATATCGAAGCCTCATCTCTTAAATGCCCATATGCTCAATTTCAGAACCGTAGCTGCTATATTCACATAGTTTTGGACGGAGGAGTGAAAGGGGTGGGGTGGGAGGTGAAAGGCTCATTTTTAGCTTATGGGGCTAGATTTGTGACAGCGGATGTGACGTAACTACTGTCATTTGGACTCGGGATCATACTGATGTAGCCACATCCCAACCACTGTCACAAATGTAGCCTCATAAGCTCCAAGCCAGCATTTCACCCCCACCCCCCCTTCTTAAAAACTCTCACAAAAATAGGTCTTTAAAACTTCACCCCTCCCTCCAAAACTATGTTAATATAGCAGCTATGGTTCTGAAATTGAGCATATAGGCATTTAAGAGATGAGACTTCGATATTCCACATCACCCATCGCAGTACAATTAATTTATATACACTAGGACAATAATTATTGAACCACCCACGTATAATCTTGCTAGAACACTTTGTATAAAAACAAATTGTTTAATAATAATAAAAAAAATTAAAGAAAGCATCGTGACATTGTCTTATAAACTGATAAACGCAAACAGACATACATTATGGGGTACATTAGAATAAAAAACAAGTAATGAAGGAAAAAAAAAAAGAGAGAAACTGGCTAATAACAATAAAGTAATAAGTAGAAAATAATGCTGCGTCGGAAGATTATTTGATTTCCCTCCTTTTTTTCCAGTGCCTAATGTAATTTGGAAAAACTTCTAATTTCAACAACCATTTCGTAAATTAGTTTTGCGAGCTGCTTTTGTCGCATTAGTACGTTTTTACGCTTGACATTTAGTTTTTTTTTTAAGGATTTCATTTGCAGCAGTATTGTCCCTCCCCACCCTAAAAAAAAAAGAAAGTAAATAATAATAATAATAAAAAAAAAACACTACCAGTGAAACGAGAGTAAAATTTTTGTATTGTTTAAAATGCTTTAGAAATAAAAAAGTTCTATTTATATTCTATAGTCGTAAACATCAGATTGTAGCGAAAGGACCGAGCATATGTATCTAATTATTATTATTATTATTATTATTACTTTTTAATTATTATTGTAATTTACTATTATTTATTACAACTATTTATCATTATAAAAAATGAGAAATTATGAGGTTTTTATTTTAATTCTAGCCACGGTTGTTCAAAAAGTTATTTTATGAGACATTAATTTTGACTTCAAAGTTTTTTATGAAATATTTCATAAATATTATTATTATTTTTTAAAATTATTAATATTTATTATTATCAATTTTTTTTTCTAAATTATTATTATTATTACAATTATTATAAATTTTAATTTTTTAAATTATTATTATTTTTATTACAATTATTATCAATCATAAATTTTTTATATTTATAATTACATTATTGTAAATGTGCTTTTGAACTTATTGCACTGATGTTTAATTATTGCATGCCAATTGGGGTATTTTAGTGAGAGTGACTTATTCCGTTGTTGCCTATAACGCACACATGTAGAACACGGCAGTGAGTAACGATTTAAGGGGAGGTTCAACTTCCTTGTGTCCAAATTTTCGATTTCAAAATTATTTTTTGCATTCTTTGCATTTGCCAAGTGTATTATAGATCGTTGCTCTAAAGGGCTTTTAACACCATTTTAATATTTTAAATGCTATGTATATTGTTAAATATCATGTATATTTTATTTCCCTTGATACACTGATATGTACTGTTACATTGATATACATTATATATATTTCTCCGTTTTTTTTTTTGTTTTTTTTTTAACTCATTATTTACATTTAAATTTTTTTTACTCGAAACCATGTTTTTCAAACTAGGCTATGCCGTTATCTGTACCGTCTATTCTGGCTTATAAACCAAAATCATCGACGCTAAAATTGAACGCAAAAACGTGACGCTCGCCCGAGATTATAGGTACGATTGCTTACCTATGATTGAAGATGAATTCTCTTGGAGTCCATCACAAGATGTCGATCCCGATTTCATGATGGGAAAGAGTTCTGTCATGTGACGCATGGCGAGGTCCCTGTGCCCGCACGAATCGTATACTTGCAGACCTGTCGAAAGAGTTACAATTATTAAAACACAGGGAGTAATGGAAAATAATAAAGATAAAAATAAGAACTACGCAGCTCAAGATACCGGGTGTCCTAAAAAGGACTGACTGATTTTAAAATTCAATAACTTGCAAACGATGACAGATATTTAAAAATTCTTGCAGGAGGGTTATACATAAGGTCAAACATTTTTTTACAGTGATTTTCGATTTTAGTTCGAATTACAAACAATAGATGGCGCAGTAAACAATAAGCGCTAAATACAGGCTCAATGTTTGGCCTTTGTCTTCTTTCATGCGGAAAAAGGAGGATAGATGCTAAATTCAGGATCGATTTTTGGTACTTCGGGTCCCATTCAATATATTTTAACCTCCTTTTTCCGCATGAAAGAAGACAAAGGCCAAACATTGAGCCTTTATTTAGCGCTTATTGCTTACAGCGCCATCTATTGTTTGTAATTCGAACTAAAATCGAAAATCACTGTAAAAAAAACTTTTGACCTTATGCTTATTCCTCCAGCAAGATTTTTTTAAAATATCTGTCACCGTTTGCAAGTTATTGAATTTTAAAATCAGTCAGTCATTTTTAGGACACCGGTAGAATAAAACATACATTTAATGAATGTAAATGTCATTTTTTTTAAAAACATGCTTTCACTAAAATTCATTAAAATCAGTCAGTCCTTTTTAGGACACCCGGTAGAATAAAACATACATTTAATAAATGTAAATGTCATTTTTTTTAAAAACATGCTTTCACTAAAATTCATTAAAATCAGTCAGTCCTTTTTAGGACACCCGGTAGAATAAAACATACATTTAATAAATGTAAATGTCATTTTCTTAAAAAACATGCTTTCACTAAAATTCATTAAAATCAGTCAGTCCTTTTTAGGACACCCGTAGAATAAAACATACATTTAATAAATGAAAATGTCATTTTTTTTAAAAAACATGCTTTCACTAAAATTCATTAAAATCAGTCAGTCCTTTTTAGGACACCCGGTAGAATAAAACATACATTTAATAAATGTAAATGTCATTTTCTTAAAAAACATGCTTTCACTAAAATTCATTAAAATCAGTCAGTCCTTTTTAGGACACCCGGTAGAATAAAACATACATTTAATAAATGTAAATGTCATTTTCTTAAAAAACATGCTTTCACTAAAATTCATTAAAATCAGTCAGTCCTTTTTAGGACACCCGTAGAATAAAACATACATTTAATAAATGTAAATGTCATTTTTTTTAAAAACATGCTTTCACTAAAATTCATTAAAATCAGTCAGTCCTTTTTAGGACACCCGGTAGAATAAAACATACATTCAATAAATGTAAATGTCATTTTTTTAAAAAACATGCTTTCACTAAAATTCATTAAAATCAGTCAGTCCTTTTTAGGAAACCCGGTAGAATAAAACATATATTTAATAAATGTAAATGTCATTTTTTTTAAAAACATGCTTTCACTAAAATTCATTAAAATCAGTCAGTCCTTTTTAGGACACCCGGTAGAATAAAACATACATTTAATAAATGTAAATGTCATTTTTTTTAAAAAACATGCTTTCACTAAAATTCATTAAAATCAGTGAGTCCTTTTTAGGACACCCGGTAGAATAAAACATACATTTAATAAATGTAAATGTCATTTTTTTTAAAAAACATGCTTTCACTAAAATTCATTAAAATCAGTGAGTCCTTTTTAGGACACCCGGTAGAATAAAACATACATTTAATAAATGTAAATGTCATTTTTTTAAAAAACATGCTTTCACTAAAATTCATTGTCAGTCCTTTTTAGGACATCCGGTAGAATAAAACATACATTTAATAAATGTAAATGTCATTTTTTTAAAACATGCTTTTACTAAAATTCGTTAAAATGTAGAAATCATTTTTTTTTTTTTTAATGTACTACAAAATATGGCGATATTTCGCCATGTTGCACAAAATTTGGTGTTATTGTGGTGAACTTTCCATTAGTAAGGTTGTATATCCAGAATAACATTCAACAAATACTCATTGTTGAAGCTGATACTGATTTCTCCATAGGAAATCAAACTATAATTGAGTAACCATTCAGTTTAAGTAGTGTTTTAGCGACGTCTTTCGAAAACGGAGGGCACTAGGAACCCCCTTCGAATTTCGAAAAATTCCGAAACACGTGTTTACTAAATTTAGTTAAACTATAGGAATGTCAAGCTTCAAGATTTTATTTCCATTGGTTTATATAGGTTGATTTTTTTAAATTTAAAAAGGTCAAGGTCTAATTCATGTATTGTTCTCGGTTCTACATATGCAGTAGAACCTCGATTATCCGAAGTAATTGGGACCGACCCTCTTTCGAAAAATCGAAATTTCCGGATAACCGAGAATGCTTCCATTTTAAGATTAAGGAGAAATGTATGCAATATTTCGTATTATACAAGTGCTTAATAAAAATAAAGCACTAGCAAAATAGAAACAACAATAAATTACCGGAATTTTAATTTTTAAATTAAGTACCTTTTACATATATGTTTTGTTTATCGCCGTTTCGATTGCCTTTGCTTTGAAGCTCTTTTAATATTATTAGTTCACCAGTATCACAGTCTTTCTGCTGCTGCAGCCATGCCAAACCTTTTGCAAAACATTCAAAAGCTTCAGAATTTCTAATTTGTTCGTTTTCTTCGTTCCACTATGCTGCTTACGGGAGCTCAAGTTAAATTCAAAGGAACTCTAAGAAAGGGGATCGAAAATATTTTTATATGTACTCTTAGTTCGGAAAGGACCGCTTGCACACAAGAAATATGGTAGTTAAGAACAAAAAATATAAATTTTAAAAAAAAGTTTTCAAAATGGATTTTGCACACAAGGAATGTGATAGTAAAAAAAAAAAAAAAAAAACTTTCAAAATGGATTTCGGTTAATCGAGAGTTTCGGTTAAAAGAGTTTCGAATAAAAGAGGTTCTACTGTATATTCCAAGCTTAAAAGATCTATGTCAACAGGAAGTGGGTGAAAAATGAGTCACAAGATTTGATGCCACATACAAACAAAATTGTAAGTTAAAAGAAAGCATGTAAAAAACTGACATACATGTGCGTGCATGTATGTTTATGTGGGCTCAGTATTCTTAGATTTTCGTCGACTATCAATTACCTTTTCATGATTATTTTAAAATAGGGATCGGCAAAAGTTTCTGAACATCGACCCCCTTCTATTGTTTTTTTTTTTTAAATTATTTATAGACGGAATTATGTATTGCGCCGATTATCGAACTCCAATTAACCGAATTTCCAATTATCCGAACAGCCTATTTCTTACAAAAAAAATTTTTTTTTAACTGCACTTCCATTTTCAGAAACACATAAAAGAATTCGCAAGTACTACGGCTTGCACACAGTATGAATTTTTTTGACGTGCACTTTAACAATTTAACAGAAACAGTTTAAACTTGTTTTCGAGCTCAGCTGATTGTTAACAAAACAAAATCTCCAATCGTTACATTGCAATCACCAGTAATAACATTACATAACAGTTTTCAGTGTTACTTGTAATCTCAATCATTTTTTCGATATCTAATAATTGACAAATTTTCGGCATACAAGAGAAACAATAAAAAGAAAGTGGAGCAAGATAAAAATGATTTCTCGGATGATTAAAAGTAACGAAGGAAATAAACTGATTAATCGGCTAAAATTTTCTGCTGCGAAAAACAGCCAATAAGAAAACTATTTACACGAAAATGATCCAATTATCTTTCGAAGAAATCGAAGAAGAGATGAAGTTTGCTTCAAAATTATTTCGGAGTCAAATCATGTAGAAGGTAGAGCTTCAAAATCTCGAAACTGAACTATCTAAGCGTGAAAAAGAAATGATAAAAAACCCAATTATAGTGAGCATTATTGGCTGATTAACAGTACATAGAGACTAAAAGCAAAGATTTCATAGATCCAAGATAACATGTGATTTAAAAAAAAAGTTTTTGGTATTATTCACAATAATACACTGTAAAAAACAACGGACTAAAAAACAGAGATTCTACTGGCAATAGAGACGCCAGTACTATTTTCGTATTTTAACGGAAAATTTCCCCCATAAATTCCAGAAAAACGGAACATTTTCTGTAATTTAGGGGGGAAAATTTTCGTAAAAATACGGATTTCTGGAATTTAGGGGGGAAACTTCCGTTAAAATACGGAAATAGCACTGGCGTTTCGATTGCCAGTAGAATCTCCGTTTTTTAGTTCGTTGTTTTACAGTGTATATACAGGGTGTTCCCGATTTCAACCGACGCATTCAGAAGGTTGATAGTAATCATCAAGAGGAGCATTTTCGTATTTTAACGCCTCCGCCCCCCCCCCCCCCCCCCGATAAATTCCAGAAAAACGGAACATTTTCTGTAATTTATGGGGAAAAATTTTTCGTAAAAATACGGATTTCTGGAATTTATGGGGGAAAACTTCCTTTAAAATACGGAAATAGCACTGGCGTCTCGATTGCTAGTAGAATCTCTGTTTATTAGTCCGTTGTTTTACGCTGTATATACAGGATGTTCCCGATTTCAACCGATGCATTCAGAAGGTTGATAGTAGTCATCAAGAGGAATAAAAATTGTAATGGAGCAGGGTGTCGCAAACCACCTATTTAATCAAAAAGACAGCGTGTTCAACCCTAACTCAACTTGGCTTGCTGGTATTAACTTTCAGAAAATGAAGTGTACTATAATGAAACTTTCAATGGACATGTTCACTTTTGTTGTAATTCTGATAACATAAAAAAAAGTGGTATAAGTTTGCATTATACGCGTCAGTAGAAGGCACTTGACGCTTCACATTTTGGACTACGATTAACAAGTCATACGGTATCATCGATTGCGCGAGCATCCTGTTTTTTCAGAACTTATCGTGATGTTATTCCATTTCATATCTAACAAGATCCACATTTTTATTGCAATATTTTTATTTTTCGCAAAACTATGACCGCCAAACTTGATTTCAGTTAGAGTGAAACACTCTGCATTTGTGGTTTACGAGTTACGACCCTATGTTCTATGGCAATTTTTCACCCTCTTGATGCCTATTATCACCCCTCTGAATGTGTCGTTCGAATTCGGCAGCTCCTGTATACTAACAAGGGAATCACTTTTGGTGAAGCCAGTGTTGAATTCAGAAACTTTTCTCCGGGAGGGATTTCTGTGACTCCGGGGGGGGGCATTATAGAGTTCCGGGGGGAGGAATTGCACTTTTTGACCATTGAAAACCCAAAATCTTAAACCTTCCAGGGGGGCATCTCATTGCTCCGGGGGGGGGGGTGGAATGACCCCCTCCCCCGGGCCACCCCCTGAATTCAACACTGGGAGAAGTTCACACATAGCAATGACACATGGTGCATGTTATAACCACTTATCGGACTATTAACATAGAAGTTTTTTCTTCTTAAATAAAGTACTTTCAAATACAAATTGGTTAATAAGTATAAACATTGAAAAAAGGTTTTAAAATTCCTTCTTGATTATACCTATTTCCTTTTGAAAAAAATTACGTAATAATCGTATTTTTGGTGGCCCAAAAATTGGCTTTATTCGTTACCATAGCATTTTTCTCGAGAACCCTAGCCAAATGTCAGTCGTCTGCTGTGTATTAGTAGTGATTTGGATTCATAGCACCCTATTTGGCGATTGAACTCGCTTTTGGCGAGAAATGAATAGTTAATAATAAGTATAAACATTGAAAAAGGGTTTTAAAATTCCTTCTTGAATATACATATTTCCTTTCGAAAAAAAAGTTACGTAATAATTGTATTTTTGGTGGCCCAAAAATTGGCTTTATTCGTTACCATAGCATTTTTCTCGAGAACCCTAGCCAAATGTCAGTCGTCTGCTGTGTATTAGTAGTGATTTGGATTCATAGCACCCTATTTGGCGACTGAACTCGCTTTTGGCGAGAAATGAACAGTTCATTCATTACTTTAAAATGAAATGGATGCAAAAAAATATAGCTATACAGGATGTCTAGAATGAAACGACCCTACTTTAAAGTTGTTTACAACCAAAACTATCGTTCAGAATGTTGTGAAATTTTGTAAAGGACATAATATAAAAATGAGAATTTGTTTAAGCGAAAAAAAATTAGTTCAGAATTTTATAATCAATTACACATTTAGCATCGTATATTTACGATAGTTTAGAAATGTTATTTATTAACTTTACTTGATCTTAAAGACAACATTTCGCGATCTGTTCTTAACAATTCCCAGAACACACTGTGGTCAACTCTAGAACAGGCTATCTTACGATTCCAGATGATATCTGAAAAGGATGACCGTCATGTGTAACATGTTTGGTTGTAATAAAATTTGTAAACTGTAATAAAATTTGTGAACTGTAATAAAATTTGTAAATGTACGCTAAATGAGTAAGTCGTTCCAAAACGCCCTCTGGCGGCGAAATCTTGAACTATTTTTTTTCACCCAAACGGATTTCCAAATCTTTATTATGTTGTCCTCCATCAAATTTCACAACATTCTGAACAATAGTATCGTCTGTAGATAACTTTAAAAAAGGGTCGTTTAATTGTGGACAAATTGTAATACGATTTTTACAGACAAATTTCATCGGTTCTCAAACTTCCGCCTCTAGCGCTTTAAAATGCATCAGGCTTCAATACAAGGCGCGAGCTTCACCAGAGAACTAATGGCATGATTTTCTCATTTCATACCATCAGGCCAAGCCCGCTACGACAATTTCTACAAAAGAACCTTCAGTCAAACCAAATATATCAGTACATTTGACATATCACCTTGTGGCTATGGAAGTGATATGGGTCTTTGCATGGAATGCTCTTTCGCATTGCTGAAAACGATATGAACACAAATCTGCTATTGGACTTTACAATGTGATAGACATAATTGGGCTGTTAAGCACCAACTCTTTAAGTTGATAATTTATGCTAAGATGGGGTAAAGAACGATTGAACGATATGAAATATACTAAAACTATACCGGAAAAAAATATGCAACTAACGATACAAGTTCCATGAAAATTTGTTTAGTAAATATTTTTAAATGGCTAATCTTTAATAATCGGATTCACCTGATTATAAGCCTTTTCCCCATAATTTTATAACCAAGCAACGTAAAACGATAGGTTATATTCGAAAACTTTCCCTGAAAAATTACCTAACTAAGAGTGCATGTTCCATTGAAATCCATTCAACAGATTTTTTTTTAAAAGGCTAATTTTTCATAATCGGGTTCATCTGATTATAGAACTTTCCGCATTAATTCTATAACTGAGAAGCACAGAACAATATAGTATATATTGAAACCTTCTTTGGAAAATTATTTGATTACGCGTGCAAGTCTCAATAAAATCCATTTAGCAGAACTCGTTATAAGCACAGTAGAAGTAGGAATGACTAGAAAACTTTTTTTTTAACCTCCCCTCCCCCAGTCGACGGTACTAAAAATAAACCTTGTCAATAATTATAATCTCATGTTACTCTATCTTACATATTATAGATCTCAACAGAAATTCTTTAATAAATGTGCCCATGTACAATTTAGATATATTTTGTCATAAATATCATAGCTTCTAGAATAATAGTTGCGCACTTCAAACTTTGCTAACGACATCTTACGGCGCGGATGTATCAAAGTCATCCCAAATAGCCAAAATGGTGGGCCAACGTTGACTAATTGTTGTCCCACAGTAAGAAATGCCCGTTTTACCGTACTATTGGCTAATTAGCTATTTGTCAACAGAGCACTGAGAAAAATGACACTTTCAAATCTGAATAAATCTATGTTTTCATTTTGTAATGAAACTTTTTGTTTCAAATATGACGACCCAATGCTTTCAATTATGAAATACCACAAATATTCAGTTTCAAACAAAATTACTTTTCATTCGTTAAACCTAGTAAATTTTAACAGGGTAGTTCGATTTATTCATATTATATCATTTGTTATGATTTCGAACGAAACGCTCCTTTCAGTAATAATTTATAATATGAAATGTGGAGAACTGCATTTTTATGGTGTTCGCGGAAGAACACTTAAAAGCCGTTGTAATATAATCATGAAAACGTAAATTTTATTCTTCAACCTTCGAAATCGAAGAATGGATGAATTCGTAAAGGAAAGACTTCGCAGATGGCATTTGACAACCATCAACAATATATAAATACAAACATCATGTGTAATTGTGAATAAACATCATGAATAAAGCGTTATGTGCTCATATTTGAGTATGTCCATGTTTTCAGTAATGAGTACATACATGTTTCAAACTTGAGTAACTTTGTTTCGGAGCCATTTTGACTATGTGACGTACTGAGATTTGAGTATTTTTTACTCAGTTTTGAAAATGTCGTTTTTATAGTGAGGGCCAACCGTTAGCTTCTCAGGACTAACTATTCATGATTCCTAAATTTCTATTCAATGTTGACTAGTTCTAGATTAATTGTTGCCCGGCAGTAATAAATGCCTGCATTACCGTACCATTGACTAACTAACTAATTTCCAACATAGAGCTTCTCAGGACTAACTATTAATGATTTCTACATTTCCATTCAATGTTGACTAGTTCTAGATTAATTGTTGACCGGCAGTAATAAATGCCTGCATTACCGTACCATTGACTAACTAACTAATTTCCAACATAGAGCTTCTCAGAACTAACTATTAATGATTTCTAAATTTCTTTCCAATGCTGACTAGCTGTTGACTAATTGTTGTCTCACAGTAATTAATAAATGCCTGCTTTACCGTACGATTGGCTATTTGGTTAATCGTTTGCTTCTCAGAATAAACTATTCAGGATTTCTAAATTTCTTTCCAATGTTGGTTAGCTGTTGGCTAATTGTTGTCACACAGTAATAAATGCATGCTTTACCATACCATTGGCTAATTAACTAATGCCAACAAAGGGCCAAGTGTTAGCTTCTCAGAACTAACTATTCATGATTTCTAAATTTCTTTCGAAGGTTGGCTAGTTCTAATCTAAATGTTGTCCCACAGTAATAAATGCTTGCTCTAAAGTGCCATTGGCTAATTAATTGCCAACAGAGGGCAAACCATATTAGCTTCTCAGAACTAACTATTCATGAATTCTAAATTTCTTTCCAATGTTGGCTAGCTGTTGGCTAATTGTTGTCCCACAGTAATAAATGGCTGCTTTACCGTACGATTGGCTAACTATTTGGCCAACCGTTAGTTTCTCAAATTAACTATTCATCTACTAAATTTCTCTCTCAACGTACAATCATAATTTGTCTAATATTAAACCATTAGTAAATAATTAAATTCCGAAAATCTAAAAATACTAGGGGGCTCAGCCCCCTGCTCGCTAACGCTCGCCAACCCCCATGATTTGCTACGCAATTCATATTGGGATCGCTCGCTTCGCTCGCTTGCCACTATTTATGTCAACTCTAGCCAGAATGAGTGCTATCAAAAATCCTTACAACGTATTAAATTTACAAATATTTTTAATGTATAAAAAAGTAATGGAAAACTTTATTGAAAATGCAAATAAAAATGTACCTTGGAAACAGAATTAATTTAAAACCTTAGTGAAAACACAATACAAAATATTTTTAGTTGGGCCGCTATGTGACCCGAGCAAGCAACATATAAAATTTACAAATATTTTACTTCATAAAAAAGTAATTGAAAATTTTGTTGAAAATATAAATAAAAATGCATTTATCAAAAGTTTGGCGCTGTGACTTGTTGATCATCATTGAGAAAGCTAAGCGAACAGGAAATTGACGCCGTTTAAATTTAAATGGCATGTTAGTGTCAGATGGGGTCCTTCTCCTTTCATTTTGCCTATAGTATTGAAAATCACGGCTTGAATTAATTTAAAACTATAATAAGACGCTATAAAAGATGCTACGTCTCACGTTATCGAACTGTAAACAAAACGTTTCACCTGTGTCTAAATACAACCTTGTATCAAAAAGCTGATTCGCTGAATTCCTCACGTCACCGTAAAACGGACCAATAGCAATTGTCATTCATGTATTGCTCAAACGGTTTGCGTTAAAAGAGAGATTCTGTCTGGATTTTGATTTGCTGAGTGGGTTGGGACATGTGACCATAACTTAACCACTCAGAATCGTCGCTTTGGCTGTTTACAAATACAGCCCTTTTTAGCGCTACGTAAGAGAAATATATATAGAGATTATAATGACAAGGGGAACATACGGGTGTATAAAATTTCTAGATTTCTGGCTTATCAGTAAATGAATGGAAAATCGATTTAAAACATTCCATCTTTACATGCATGAACCAAATTAAGTTACATAAAAGCGTGCCAAAAACGATTTTTGGAAGATTAATAATTACAAACGAAACAAACTGCTTAATCGACTCAAAGTTTCAACTGCGAAACAAGAACCAAGAAAAAATATTTTCCGAAAAATAATCTAATAATTTTTTTTCTGAAAAATTGAAGAAGAGTTATAAAGATTGCTTGAAAACTACTTCTAAATCAAATCAAGTGTAAAGAAGAATTATTTGAGCGAGAAAGAATTATATTAAGGAAACAACCTACATCGACTCTTATTTGCTGATTAAGGGAACAGGAATGCCAGGAGTAAAAATTTCACAGATCAAAGGAAACTGCGTTTCTCTCAAATTTTATGAATCTCTTTGGTATTATTTCGTAAAAATGGAATAGTCAGTATGGATATAGAGATACATATTTCTATTATTCTGTAAAATGTTTTAAAAAAACCATCTGGCGTACAGCGATAAGAGGGAGCACTCTGTTTATCCGCTTTTGGAAAATTTTCACGAAAACTATGCTTTAAAAGGGTTCGGACAGTTGTATCTTGTCAATGTTAAATTTGATGACCCTTTATCTCAGGAACTTTTCCAAGGAATCAGCTGAAATTTTCAAAGCTTATTCGATATATGTTTTTACATACTTTAACATAGGGATTTCTTGAAATTGGCTGAAATTATAATTTTATGATCTTTACTGAAAACTATTAAAAAAATTAAAAAATTTGCCTAAATGACCCGTTATCTCATAAACTGTACAAGAGACACCTTTGAAGTTTTTAACACACGTTTTTCTCTCATATTTACTTAATGAAGCACAAGCTTTTTGTACTTTCAAGTTTTGTTATTTTTTAATGATTTTTTCAGTTTTAATTTTTTAAATTTATTTTAACATTTTGCAATAAAAATCATAAAATTATAATGACAGTCAATTTCCAGAAATCCCTGAGTTAATGTATGTAAAATTATATAGGGGTAAGTTATATAAGCTTTAGAAATTTGAACTAATTCCTTGCAACAGTTCCTGAGATAAAGGGTCATCAGTATGAAATATTTAACGTTGACAAGTTACCTCTAAAACTAAGGGGATCATGGGCTAAAAATTAACAAATGGTGCATGATCCACTTTAAAACACAGAAAAAGAGGAAAATGTATTTTCTTTTTCCTTAGGATCATCTTCACAATTGCGTAGGTCAGGTCATAAAGGGATACAAGTGTCCGAAACCCCTTAAGAAAATGCATGAATGCAAATGCCAGGTTACGTCAATGGAGGAACTACACAATTGTGTGGTGCATGATCCACCTTAAAACACAGAAAAAGAGGAAAATGTATTTTCTTTTTCCTTAGAATCATCTTCACAATTGCGTAGGTTAGGTCATAAAGGTATACAAGTGTCCGAAACCCCTTAAGAAAATGCATGAATGCAAATGTCAGGTTACGTCAATGAAGGAACTACACAATTGTGTGGTGTATGATCCACTTTAAAACACAGAAAAAGAGGAAAATGTATTTTCTTTATCCTTAGGATCATCTTCACAATTGCGTAGGTCAGGCAATAAAGGGATACAAGTGTCCGAAACCCCTTAAGAAAATGCATGAATGCAAATGTCAGGTTACGTCAATGGAGGAACTACACAATTGTGTGGTGCATGATCCACTTTAAAACACAGAAAAAGAGGAAAATGTATTTTCTTTTTCCTTAGGATCATCTTCACAATTGCGTAGGTCAGGTCATAAAGGGATACAAGTGTCCGAAACCCCTTAAGAAAATACATGAATGCAAATGTCAGGTTACATCAATGGAGGAACTACACAATTGTGTGGTGCATGATCCACTTTAAAACACAGAAAAAGAGGAAAATGTATTTTCTTTTCCCTTAGGATCATCTTCACAATTGCGTAGGTCAGGTCATAAAGGGATACACAAGTGTCGGAAACCCCTGAAGAAAATGCATGAACGCAAAAGAGGGCGACTTAATTCTCTTAGCACATACATCACTTAAGGCTGTTCTTAACTGCTCTGCTCAACAAGCGCAAAATGTTTTGACACATTTACAAATTCATTTTTTAACGGAAAGGTATAAAATTGGAAAGCCTGGCCATGGAAGCGATTTGGAATTGAACTGTTTTTTCCATTTTTTGATCAATCAATTACCTATTGAGTTATAAGCGATTTTGATCAGGTGACAAACCCGTTTTCAGCCCGCTCTTCAATGCTTTTTCTTCCTTCGCGAGGAAATTTGGTTCAAAACGTCCACTTTGACACTATTTTCTGAAAGATCTATTCCGTTTGCAAAAAAATGAAAAAACAGCTCAATGACATAGTTTCTGAACAACAACACCAGCTAGTTTCATGCATTTTCGAACAAAAATTAATTAAAACTTATGTCAGAAAGTTGCCCTTTTCGATTTGAGATCATCCTTAATACAATACACCTTCAAACATTTTTTACCCCATTATGAATGAGAGGCACTGCCTTCTGATGAATCACCTACGGCTACGTCATACAAGTAAACAATATCCGAATTTACTTAGTTTCGCTGTTTCCTCGCTCTGCGCCATTTCGTCTTTGGCCGTAAGCTACATTGTTTGCCCCCTCCTTTATAACATTATCATGCATTAAAAAAAATGTTTTAATGCTTTTTAAACTTGTATTGAAGATGGAGTTTTAGAAAACACGAAACAGCTTTCTGTTTTCTACGTTTAAAATTAACTTTTGTTTTTATTGCGTTGTCTGTTTGTATTTTTATACTAATAAATAATCCTGCATAGGTAATATTTTTCTTTTCTGTAAAATATTTTCGCAGTATCTTTATTTAGAATTTTTTATTACATTTAAGTAAAAAAATAATAAAAAATCATATTCAAATTCTTTTATTTTTTTATTTCTTAAAAAAATGTTAGAAAGGAGATTTGAACAAATACAATAAAGCTAGAAAGCAAGAAAACACTATTACAAAAGTCCCTTTTTGTTTGTGTTTTTTACTTTAGCAGTTTAGAGTTGTGCAACAGAATGAAATAAAAATAAATAAATAAATAAATAAAATGTGATGAAAAGTGAATTCTGGAGAGAATTTCACTTTCGTATTTTGTGACTTTACTACATCTCGTTCTTTTTCTTTCCTTATTTACCTTCTTTCTATTTGATCTACTATCTGTTTATATGTTTACCGAATTCTCGTTATTCCTGAAAAAAAAAAAATTAAATATATTTTTGTTTGGAAATAGATGTTAGTTGAAAGATAAGACTATGTTGAGTTCGCTATTAAACTTTCCAATAAATAACACTCTATTTATAAAAATATTTTCTTTTTGCAGCTTATTCAAATACGAGTACCAACGTAATACATAAAAGGGAATTTGTAAAATGTATACAGTGCACATTTTTAACTGTTACTCTAAGAAAACACATAAAATTATCGAAAGAATTAAAGTTCTAACTAAACAAAACTTACAGAATTTTCTAACTTCACATGCTATTCTAATATTTTTCCACTTATGTAAGTTTCTCTCTATTCTAAAAAAAAAAAAAAGTAACTAACGCTGTCACCGCCGCCGCCGGTTTTGAATTTTGTGGCCGGAGGTCTTTCTTCGTTAATATTAATCAAAATATTGCATACAAAAATATGAAAATCAGTGGTATTATAGAGAAATGTTTGATAAACACGCTGATGCAGACAGTTTTTAAATCGAAGAATTATTTTAAGGGATATTTAATGCCAAAGTTAGACAAAATCATTCCATTAAAAAAGTTTTATAGGAGCAAATACTATACATGAGAATTTAATCATTTTTTGATCATTTTATGCGTTAGAATTTCTCGGTGTGCAGACTGCATTTATTTTTTTAATTTGACTCATTTTTTGAGGTTTTATTTCGATTTTAAATTCAAATTTTCAGCATTTCGAGATATATTTTTTACATATTTTAGAAAATGGTATTAATTTAAACTGTTGCCAACTGTATAAACAGCGCAAACAATAATGCTTGCTTCAAATTAAAAATTTATTTACACGTGACTATTATAAACAGAAAATATAAAAAGCAGGAATTCATAGAAAATTATGTCATAAAAACTATATTTACACGTGAATTTTAAAAGAGAAAAAATACTGTAAAATATTAACATGCGTTAGAAGTCTTAAATAGGAGAAATTACGCCACATTACACTCATTACGTAAAATGAACAAAAAATAACATTGCAAATCAGTTTAAATTTAAAAATTCCGCGAAAGATTTATTTGATATTTTAAGATGATCTTTTCAACTATTTTTGTTAGGACAGCTCAAAAAATATTTATTTTCTAACAAAAGTATTTACACGTGAATATTAAAAAGAGAAAGAGAAGTTTGGTGAAAATGACGTCAAATTAAAAATGATACATTTAAAATATCTTATTTAAAAAAACTTTCTTTTCGCTTTGTTAAAAAATACCGGGAGACAAAGACTTTGTTTACTTAATTCATTTTATATTAGCTTATTTTGAAATGTTTAATTGATTTTATTTAATCAAAGACTGAAATAGTCATTTTATCTTTTAAGAGCAGCTGATTTGGCCTTAAAATTCCCCAATCAAAGAGTAATGAATAGAAACCCGTTTATAGGGAAATCGCCACCGTTTTTTAAATTATAATTCAATCTTCCGAAATCCTTTTAAAGCCGATCAAATTAGCGTGCTTTTAGAGTCTGCGGTGTCTGAACGGGGGGTTGGCGAGCGTAACTCGTAGAGAGCAGAGCCCCCTAGTTAAGTAAAATAAAAGTTTAGCCTCTTAATTCTCGTTCTCGTCAATATCACGGGCTGAGGTGTCGTTCGTTATTTCTCGTGCCCGTCCTATTTCCGGGCTGGAGATATAATTGCTGGAAAAACTTCTGAAACCAGAAAAAATTAACTAGCATTTCCGTGTGAAGTCTTTGAATATTGTATTGTCCTTTTGGTGTGGACTGTAATGCTGGGATTTGTATTGCATGTTTCGAAATATGTAACACTAAAAAAATTATTAATAATCAAAATTTAATGCATATATATTATTTCAAATAGTAAAAATTTGTGTGATGTTGATAAATAAAGATCTAAGGTGTGAAGAATAAAGGTCTTATCGCATTAATTTGTATGGTGTAAAACAAACATTAAGACACAGAATTCTTGCTTGATGGCTTTTGTACAAATGTGAATTTGTTCTATAAAATCTTTTTTTTTTTCGCCTTTAAAAAAAAAAAAAAAGAAAAAGAAAAAAAAAAAAGAAACTAATTGCATATTTTATTTAGAAACCTTATAATTATTCCATTTCTGTAATAAAAGAAATAGGTACTTTTTTGATGGTTTTTCCAAATATTAAGCGACCGTGAAGGGATTAAGTAAAAACACGAGCTTTTCTCGGTCATTTTCATAATGGTACTTGCAACATATCATCTAGTGAATTTAATTTAATGTAATTTAATTTAAACTTCATGGCCATCTTATCCCCATGCTCTCTAAATTAATAATCAAAATAATATAAAAAGAGTCCCTTATACCCGCTTTTAAACTCAGAAAAACACCTGTCTCTGTTGAAAGTGTAGGTTTCCCAGCGCATACGCAGAAACAAAAGTGTTCTAAAGAAGAACTAAAACCGGAAACTCATCATCAAAGGCACTGAGAGAGAGAGAGAGAGAAATGGGAATCGAAACAAAATCACGAAAAGGAAAATACTGAGCAGATTTTATTTATTTTTAAGTACTTATAATTGTTAAAAAAATACAATGAAATTTCCAAAATAAATTTTTGAAAGGGTTAATATTGATATTTTTAAAACATATTTGATCATTAAAAATGTAAAAATACGATAATACTGCGAGTATTTTTTGATTTTTGGTATTTCGATGGGTCCAGACAAACTGCGAAAGACGCGAAAAAAATTCAAAGTTTTTCGACTCTCGGTTCTTCTTTGCTTTGAAGTTTGCGGAACGATTTTTCAACCAGACCGCTACGACTTTTCATCTCAAGTATATAAAAGATTTTAATTAAAATGTCGCTTAATTAACAGAAAAATGTAAAAACTAAGTTTCAAATGAATTAGGGCCTGCCTTGGACTATCCCCATCTAAATTTTTCGTACCTTTACGTACGGTAGATTTTTCCAGCCGTCACACACACACAGACAAGCACACATGTAAACACTTTTCTTTTATTAATATAGAAAACAAGAATTTTAAAAGAATGTATTTTTTTATAACACATTTAAATTTTTTATAGTGTGTCATGCAACTTCGAGAATCACGAAAATGTATAGTAGAAATACCATAAGTTTCTTAAAAATACGATAACTAAGCATGTCGTTTATCCATTTTATGACAGATCGTCGAAATATAGCATTAAAGGGGATATTGATTGCTTAAAGAGCTATTACGAACATCTGCTGTGATCGCTGCCCTATAAGCTATTCCTATTTATAATGTTAGCTGAATAGCTCTTCAGTTAACGAGTAATTGCCATCGATGTTGTTTGCCTTTTAAAACAACAGACCACTGCATTTTAAACAAATGTTTCATAATAAGTTGTGATCAATACCACTCAGACTTTACTATATAAAGTTGTTTAAAAATGCGTGATCGTAAGTTTATTTTACATTTAGTAACGATTTAGTCACATTTTTAACCCGTTCTGTACCGGCGTTCTATTAATGTAAGACATGTCTTTTCATTGAGTATTTTTTTTTTTTTGTTATCTCAACAATTATTTTCGTTAATACACTCTAAAAAATAATTGCGTAAATTTACACATTATAACAGGTATACTGACGATACAAAAACGATTTGTCTGTATGCGCAAAAAGGCGTTTAAATTGCCGAATACACGCCCTGGTGTGTCAATTTCAAAATACACATTTTTCTGTGTAGCGCATTAAGCGGCTTAAGTGTATAAAATATTATCAGATAAATCAGAAATATACAGCTTAACCTGTAAGTTGCACACGAGTACACATATATCTGTGTAATATAGAAAAAAGATATGCATAGTACATACATAAAAAGGGGTAGGACTGTACTTTGTGACAATATATTAAGAAAGAAAAACAACGTTAAAAAAGCACAAATGGGAGTGTGCATAAACTCATACAGCTGTTTCGATGTCTCTAAGGCTTCATCAACAATGCTTAAAAATGTACATTAAAAAAAGCGGCAGGGGGGGGGGGGGGGAGTCAGCGAGGCGTATCTCACATCTCGACTGTTAACGGCGAAATGCGATCCTAGGTTCAGAAACAACCGCGGAGTCGATGTCTCGCGAAGACGAGGAGACCAATCAGAAATGCCCAATTACTCCGGGAGAGTCCAAACAAAGAGGAGAAAAGATAAAGGTGGGGGGGGGGGGGGGGAGAAAAAAAACGAATTATAGGAATTGAAGCGATATCTTTGAAAAATTGGGTTTACTGGACAAATCGTTAACTAAACTGTCTGAATTTTTCCGTATGTGATACCTTCCCAAAAATAAAGACCGTAAATTGATGAGTATTTCTGTATTATTGAGGTTTCGGAAAATATAAAATTATGATTGTTCGACCAGCAGTGGTTAGCAAACATTTGATGTCACAGTTTTTAACACGTTCTATGTTCTCCCAAGCGGACCTTAAAGGGTCACTTCGTTTAGACAATATACATTTTATTGCATTCGCAAGTATCTTATAAATACCCCAATGTGAAAACTGTCAATTGAATGTTTAAGATTTGTGAATTGCATTTTGTTAAAAGGAGTATAAATTACCTTAAAGTCAAATTTTAACAATATTTTAGAAATTTGATGGCCTATTTTCGGAAAAAATGGAAGTATAATTAAATTTTCATTGCCGATAGTGTTAACTTTGGAATGAGTACGTTTACTTAGTTTATTATGAACGGAATCAACGATTTCAACTGTAAATCCTCGATCAATGGCGATGCATTTAATGTACAAATGTAAATAAGTGCCAGTAATAAGCCAAAATTACGTCCACTACTAACCATATCACAATATTAAAATATTTATTGGCTTAAAAGACGTGTAAAAACATTAAAAGTAAATTAAAAATCTATATTTACATGTTTCAACTCTTTTACTGAGTCGTCATGAGAATGTATAACAGAAAATTACAAATACAATGCATATGAAAAATGGAAAAAAATCATCGAAAATAAACAAGTAATCACATAACGTGTCCTACATTTTCGCGATCACGGGTTTCGCCTCTATGTCGCGACGCCGTAAGTTGTCCAACCATTCAACCCAAAAATTCGGGATACGAAAAGATAATGTATCGTTACAAACTCCTGAACCTCTTAAATGAATTTCAATGGACTATCTTATAAATAACTGTAAATAAAAATTAGACCTGTAGATTATTCTACTCTCGTTAAAAAGTATGTTAATGTTCTCTATTTGATTCAGCCGGGATCAAACAGTATTACCTCTATTATATTTTATGTCCGCTATATGTTCCTTACATCTGATATTGAATTTTTGTTGGGTTATACCTATATAATGATTTTTAATTCCCCCTCTCCCTAATAAATGGAATCATATAAACTCTTGTGAGGTTACCTCTATTAATAGGATCAATTTTGGTGTTTAAAAGTATCTTTAATTTCGGAGGAGGCTTTGCTATCAAACATAAACCAAAATTTCTTAAATGATTTTTTATATGTTCAAAGAAAGCCGGGAAATAATTTGCTACAACCCGTTTCAACTTCATTAATAGTTTTATTTTTATTTATAGAAGTATCAAAGAAGCTCTGAATCAATTTGTTAATTAATTTTACCTGATATCCATTATCAAAGTCAGATTCCTAATTAATCGTGCTTTCGAGATTTCTTCCGATATAAATCTGGAGGATGAATTAGAGAAAATTAAACGTATTGCTATTGATAATGGATGTTTTTTTTACACGTCTTTTAAGCAAATAAGTATTTCAATATTGTAATATGAATTTAATGTAATCTAATTCTGATTTTAGTAAACTGTCGGAAGAACAAACATTTAAGGCCCGGTGAACATAAGTGTTAAAGGCAGTCAATTTTTATATAGGTGGATGGGATGAAAGTAAAAAGTTAGTGAAAATATTTCAAGTAATTATCTTTTTCATTTTACATCCGCTATGCCGACGACTGCTTTGCATTACTAAGCCAATATACTCATATAAACACTGGTAAATTTTAACTGCAAGAGTGTAAATTTTATGTCAAAGGTGTAATTTTACAAATTTACACATATACGTATGTAAAAGTGACTAATTTACACATTTATGTTTTAGAGTGTATCAGCATCTAATAGTGATAGTATGTATCCATACATTTATTATTATGATTTAATTTATGTTCCAGCATTTATTAATAATAAAAATAATGAACGTTTTCTTAATTATCGCTAAATCGTTCACACATTTCTTTACTTGAAAAAAAAAAATCTGTTATTTTTAGAGAAAAAAAAGCTGTTCTTTCATATGCAATTTGCTTGAAAGCTGTATCTCAATTTACTGATTTTTAATAGTTTTTAAAACAATAATTTTTAATAATTTTTCAAGCATGAATTAAAAGAAAAAATCTGTGCCTATTGCGTGCAGCCTGATTACAAGTGATAACTCGTTTGCACTTAAAACAATGCACTGTATAAAAAAAAAAAATCTTTAATATTAGCGGAACAGAAATGTCAATTTTGGCGCCAGTGAAAAACCGTTTAATTTACAAAAAATATCTATAATCTGTTCACTAAAACAGTTTTTTCTGTAAAAAAGTATAGATTGTTTCTCTAAAAATTACAAAATCTATATTTTTCAAAGAAAAAAGCCTGCTTTTTCTTTAAAACAGTAAAAGATATGGATTTTGTAATTTTTATAGAAAAAATCTATATATATATATTTTTACAGAAAAAACTGTTATAATGAACAGATTACGGATATTTTCTGTAAACTAAACGGTTTTCAACTGGCTCCAAAATTGACAGTTTTGCTCTATTAATTTGACAGATTTCATTTTACAGTGTTTTATTTCAGACATACGTTTCACTCTTTAAATTTAAACTAGGGACTAGTTTTCCGAACTAACAATTTGTGATAAAACCAAAAAAAAGACTAGTACGTTTTTACGTCTGTTTAATCTTGTTGTAATGCGACATTTTCCAAACGTCTTCAAAAATTATTCCTTTCACTGTAAAAAAAAACTGACTAAAATACGGAAATACTACTGGCAATCTAGACGCCAGTACTATATCCGCATTTTATTATTCCGAACTTTTTCCGGTAAATTACAGAAAAATGTCCGTTAAATAAATAAAAAAAAACGGAAATTTTTCTGCAATTTACCGGGAAAAAGTTCCGTTAAAATACGGAAATAGTACTGGCGTCTAGATTGCCCGTAGTATTTCCGTATTTTAGTCAGTTTTTTTTTTTTTTTACAGTGCAGACTATTGTCAAATAAGTAAGCAAAATAAGTATATTCGTTAAGTCTCAATAAATAACATAAATAAAAAGAGTTAAAAGAATGTAATTTTAGGACAATTCTATTTAACGAAATTTTCTGCTGTACCTTGACTTTGAACACCATTAACATATAAATTAATCTCCATATTACAAAAAAATATATTCTATATAACGAAGTTTATTCCACTTTCGTGCGTGTACAACATTCAAACGGAGAGGTTGCTGTTGCGATGGGTGTATGAATTTATTTCAGCGGATTGTATGGAAATGAAACTATTTATTTATTTAATCATTTCCATTCAAAAGAACAAACACTAAAAGCCTTCGATACAACAGTAAATGGATTCCGGTTTTACGAAAATGTTACAGATCAATTGTTCGGACATTTACAAAAGTGCGTAAATTTTCATGAACAATGTATTTTTTATAAGAAACCTGTACAAAGTAAGATTACAGACTTCTTTTAAAGTTGAGGATTTAGAATACCGAGAAAAGGAAAAAAGACACGCTGCGCTTCGGTTTTTGTTTACCTCTGTTTATTATGTGTTTTTTTAGACGCTATTCTAATTAAATTTTTCTCATATGTCTGCATAGCATTAAAAAAAAAAAAAAAAAAAAAAAAAAAAATACTGCTCGAATTAAAATACATTTTCCCAACATTTCCATTTTATGTGTACTTTTCATTTTATGGATGTGTATTTTATTCTACAAATTTCATGAATTTGAGTTGATTTCTATTGAACGAATTTTCTTCATAACGAAGTTTTTAACTGTAACGATGAGACTTCGTTAAATGTTCATCGTATATGCTTTTATTATAATAACTTTTCAATTAGAAATTATTTTACTAAGCTTGACTTACCAAACTTAATTCCAGGAATGAACGAATCGTTGACTTCATGTCCATTGATTTCACCGGTATTTTGGTTGAGCGCGTTGATGGACCATCTCAGGGCCTCGTAATACTGTACACCTTCGGTGGACGGACGACCGCAGCCGAAAACCCCTTGACCGGGCCGGTGCAGATCCAAGAGGGCTCCGATCATCACGTCAGCGTCCGGTTCGATTTGCACTGAGTACGGTTCTTCCAAAGAACACGAGTCGGACGTGAAGTCTTGACATCTAATAAGACAACTCCAGAGGATCAACAACAGCGGGATGTACTTCCATTTCGATTTAGTCATGGTGCTACCTAGAAATGAACGATAACACAATACTATTATTTTTAACACAATCAAACTGATTGGTAAAGTTATCATATCAATTGAATATTTTCAACTGAGCGAAAAAATGCCCAAGCCGGGAATCGAACCCAGATCCTTGGCTTACAAGGCCAATGCTTTTGCCGTTTAAGCTAACTGGTCCGATAACCAGCCAGCATATTTCGCTCAGATAACCTTATTGATAGTAAATTCGTATGATAAAACAATAATTAGATAGTTATCTTGTTACACTCAAACATTGTTTTTATATGAGGATGGATAAGAATAAAAGGTCAGAAACAGTAGCATTTGAAAAGTAATTATTGTGGTGTGAATATTTTTTCCCAGAGTGTAGACAGATGGTGCAATCTATTTTCCATCAGTTGTGCGGGTAGGGGGATTAAGTTTGAAGACGCGTCAAGGCAACTGAAATGGCAAAACTATGCTATGTACACTCTATTCTATAGTAAGCATTGTACCATCACGGAAGAGGAATTCAGGATGGTCTATAGCTACAAAAAGCTTTATTTACAGCTACATAAAATATATCCAGAAAAAGTTTAAAGAAGTTCAAGTAGTTTTAAATTGAGAGCTTAACTAAGCTCTATCCGCAGTATTGTTAGTACCGCGTGCGGGTCACTAAGCAGAGTACACTGTACGGAGAGAGTTCTACTCCTCGTCCTGTCCTTAGCTACCTGGACAGACCTATGGAGGGAGCATAGAAAATAAGGCCCTCACCTAGGCTAGTTCCAGCCGAGGATCCCATAGAAGGCCTCAGTGGCATCTGCGTATGTCTAAAGCAGAGTTCTTTAAGAACGGCGGCACTTGAAGAGGTTGGGGAGGCATTTCAAGTATTGTAAGAATTATTATATCCGAAATGTCTAAAAAACTGCCAAAGCTTATATCTTGGCCTAAAATATAATTTTCATACTGTAAGTTGGAGAGATCTGAAGTGGAATTTATTGCAAGTTTAATTGATTTGTTAAAGATTTTATGACACACAAAATGTATCGGTCTTGTATTAGAGGGGGATATTTAGGTGCCATATCTGCATCTATTGACGTGGTGTGATTGGTTAGAACCAGGGCTTTACAACCTCTTGTAGTACCCCTCAGTGATATATATCGATTTCAATATGTTTAAATAGTGTAACATCATTAACGCGAGATTGCTCGCGCAGGGTATGTCATACCCAGGCTGTGCACGGTTATTACATTTCTCACCACTATTTTTCGAAAAGTAATCGGCAAATTATTTTTGTGAGCAATGTCAACAATTAAATAGAATGACGATTTTTGTTTGAATTTATTGGTGGCAAAGTGTTAATCGTTCATATCCTGGATATGCGAGAGCATTAAGATACGCTACAAATGATTTTCCCCCATAGACCGTCAACGACATTCTTTGAGTGTTCCCGTAAACGAACTACAAATGCTACATATTTCATTTTCATTACAGAATATGATACAGTAAACCTCAATTACATGGCTATTCGAATATATTTACGTGAGTTAAAACATTGACAGACGGCAGACAAACAAAGTGAATTCTTAAACACTTTTTAATTCTACTGGAAAGCGTTAAAATATCAACGAAGATAACACAATTTTTAAAGCTGTAAAGCGATATATTCAAAGTGTTATATGCAGATTCTGCTTGTTACGTGAAATTTTCCGGCACATTTTCTCACTTTTTAAAAACATAAAAGTATAACACTTGCAGACATGATTATTGAAGTGACTTGTAATATCCTAGTTTTATTTATTTATTTATTTATTTATTTTTTGATAAAAAAAAATAAACACAAACGTAAAAAATATGACGTAAAAGTAAACACAAACCTAAAAAGTACGACGCAAAAGTAAACACAAAAAGCATAAAAAAGTAAACACAAACGTAAAATCAAATGTACAAAACGTACAAAAAAGTAAACACAAATGTAAAAAGTATGACGTAAAAGTATTACGTAAAAAGTATGACACTTGCAGACACGATTATTGAAGTGATTTGTAATCTCCTAGAGATTTTTTGTGATAAAAAATTATGTCTTGAGTTATAAAGGATTTTTGTCGCATGACCGCTGTTTCTTTTCTTTTCTTTTTTTTTTTTTTTTTGTTCCACGAGCTGTCGGTAAGGCAGGCCGCACACTGAGGCGACTCAAGCAACAGACACGTAACTTTGTAAAAAAAAAAGAAAAAAACAGGTTTGAAACAGGCTTATTCTTTGTTTCAACCTGTTTTACGAAGTTAATAACGGCAATAAAATACTGTAAGAGGAAATATTAATTTTTATTTTTATATTTACATTATATTATATTATATATTATATTATATATATTATATTTACATTTATATTACATTTAATATTTATTGAGATATTAAATATTAATATATATATATATATATATGAATTGTAATATTATATAATGGTATATAACATCTAGCGGTTTATGTCTACAACGTAACAACGACCCGAACATGGGTATAGCACGATAACTAGTGGAATTAGTACATTTTATGGTCATCTAATAGATAATGGATGAATTTAATGACTTCAGTTATTATTTCTGGGAAAACTACCAAGGGATGTAGGCCTGATCCTCCACTCCGACCATGATTTCACAACTGCAAACTTTGATTTCTCAGTTGGAGATGTATCACGAGTATACTAGTGTACTGCTGCTGCTTAATACCGACATGTTTCTATCCTACTATTGAAAGCATATCATATATATATATATATATATATATACATATATATATACTTAATATTTAATATCCCAATTCAATATCTCATAAAATTTGAAATTTAAAAACTTAAGTGAAATAAAACACTGCAAATGTAAATATTAAATAAAATATTAAGTGGTTATTGAAATACTAAGCGAAATCGCAAAAGTAAATCTAATATTACAGTTCGCCATTGATCCACAGCAATTTAATATTTCATGAAATTTGAAGTTAACAAAATTTAAATGATAACTTAAATCCAATTTAAAATAGTTTTGCATTTATTTCAACTTGTTTTGCAATAAATTTCAACTTTCACATACCATTTATCTAGAATCTGGAATTATCTATCTATATTTTATCATGCATGTTTATATTTAGTTTGCCTGATGTCTCAACCAAAAGAAAAATGCTTTGAGACGTGATATTAATCTGTGAATAAAATGTTTCCATCTATTGCTGAAGTATGAGAATTTATTCCAGGAGGAAACGATAAAACATCGTGAGCAATTTTACCAGCTTTCTATAAAAAAAAAGTCAACTTGTATTAAACGATAATAACAAAAAATAAAGGGAAACGAAATATACTTTGTTATCTAATGCTTCAGCTTCCGGGAAAAAGATAAGATGAGATATTAGCGTAAAAACTAGAAATGGAAGTATTCCGAAATGAAATATTCTAGTTTTTTTCGGATATTTAAAAACTTGTTCGTGGAATATTTTGAACAATTAAACGTTACTGAGATTCGTTTTAAAAAGTACTTTGATCATTATTTCATTCATTTTGCGTTATAATATTCGATTTAATGATTAAAGTACTTTTTTATTTAAAAAAAATCGAATGCACACAATGAAAGATAAAACAATTCGAATGTTTTATAAGGAAATGAACATCAAGTTAAAGGATAAAGTTTATCGCATACTATGCATTTTTTTTGAATGAATACAATTTTTCATTGAATCTAAGACAAAAATATATACAGTTACTTTAAATACATACATATATACTACACAGACATTCATACATTTTACACAGTTAATAATACATACAGTCATTTTAATCCAAAGCATTTTAAAATAATATCTCGATTTAAAGTTAGCACACATTTTCTGCCTTTAGTTTTTTTTTAGAATTTATTATTATTATTATTTCTTTTTTAAGTAATTATTTCTTTCTTTATTTATTTTTGAAGTCAATTAGCTTAATGGTCAGCACATAGCCCTAACACGCTACAGGTCCAGAGTTTGACTCCCGGCTGGGCGAGATTCCCTTAACCTTTCATCTCTTCGGGGTCGATAAAATGAGTATCAAGCTTGCCTGTGGACAAAACACTGAGGGTCCCGCGTTATATTGACCACCTGACCCGGGACATCCATCTGGGACCCATGGTTACGAAAATTGATTTGGACACTCTAGGCCCAGATCTAGGGATTATAGCGAGTTAAGTGTTTTTCAGTAGAAATATTCCTGTGAGACATTAAAAAAAATTGATTTGTTTCCTTTTAGTGCTTCTTTATATACTTCAAAGTCGACTTTTTTAACTCATAAAATCTATAACACGTATGCGAAATTAAACATTTAATTCTATTTTAAATGAACTAATATCTCTATTTAAATATTAAAAAATTCTTTGAAATAATTAAAAAATTATAGGGTTGGAAATTGAAAATATTCTTTTAAGTGTTAAATAAAAAAACATTAATTACAATATTAAAATTTTAGTATACAGGGTGACACAAAAATCGGAGAAGAAATAGAAATTCAATAACTCGAAACGTACACAGACGGTTTTGAAGATGCAGTTCAGGAAATTTTTCAGACACAAATTTTAATGGCTTAATAATAACTTTTGTCCGAAACAAAAAATGTTTTAGTTGCGTCAGCGGTTTGAATAGCAGCACACAACAATTTACAAAGAAAAATTGGCTTTTCTGCGATATATATATATATATATACTGTAAAAAAATTATGTAACATTACTCCATAAAATGGCTGCCTCCAATTTTATCTAGTAATTTCACTTATTTAATAGTGTAACTTTAAATTGATATAACGGGGTAATAGGACACATTAGTGGACGTAACACCAGTTATATCAGTTAGATTACTCAATAACATGGAAGTAGCAAGGCTACCATCCATTTTATGGAATTACTATGGCATGTTTGGTATTCAAAATGAAGGGGGTAGCGTTTACGGTTCATTTACAAGGACACCCAAAAGAATTCCGTTAAACTATGGCTGATGGGGAAAAATCACTTGCGGCGTATTTTAATTGAGAGTACACTATTTTAAACATATTAAAGATTATATAGAGTAAAATACGTTTAACACGAAATTGAGGGGACCGAAAAATTCTTTCGCGTTAAAAGATTCGTAAAAAAAAGAACAAAACTCACAAAAATTTTCGACGTCGTCAAATTTTATTTCGATTTCCTGTCAGACTACTTGTAGATGGCATCCATTAGGATAAAAATAAAGTAATATATATATATATATATATATATATACATACTGTTTTTCTTGGGAAAATACACCTTTTTTTTATTGTCTTTTACAGCATTCTGAAATCTAACTTGTTTGAATCAAATAAGCAAGGCCGTCTCTAGATCTTCGTGCTTAGCGTTTCTCATCGAAGCGGTCTTCATCATCCCTATCGTTGATAAAGTAGAATTGACAATGCCAAACTCTTTGCAGATTTCAGTTTTCGTCCTTTTACTACCTCAAATGCATTGAGCAGCTTTATCTTCATGTTAAGCGAAATGGCAAGTATGTTTTCGCACCGATTTCTCAGCCATTGTGCTCATAAAACATAAGCTAACAAAAACACACGAAACTCACTGATTTTCACCCAAAATTCAGTGGTTTTAACGCAAAATTCACCGATTTCAACTCTAACTAACTGGATCGAAAGAGAATTTTTTTTTGTGTTAAACGATTTTTGTTTCGTGTTAAAAGAAAATAAAAATGTATTAAATTGCGTAGAATACTGTCCGGACCACTTTATCATTTCGTGTTAACCGATTTTCCATGTTAAGCGTTTTCGTGTTAAACGTATTTCACTGTCTATCAATAAGGTGTACTACAAGACGCTTACTGTACAAACTGGAGTGCCTATATTTTATTGATCCTTGACAGGGACACACAAAAGAATTTCGCTGCAATACTGCTTACGAATAATAATGGATGGAAGTGCTTTTACAGTTGTGGTACGCGTTTTGAAATTTCACATTTTTCTAGCAAATTACTTTGTGTGCATAAATACTATAGATGCTATACAGGGCTGCAAAAAAGCTCTTAAGTGATTTTTGTATACTGATGGAAATTACTAAATGGTCATTCTCAACTGTGCCTACGCATTTAATAGAAATAACTTTTAAGTTAATATGTAGTCATCATCATCATCAACCGTTTTCAATCCACTGCTGGATGTAAGTCTCCCCCAGATTTTTCCAATATTTCCTGCCTAGTACTTTAGTCATCCAATTAACACCGTCCACTTTTCTGATTTCATCACTCCATCTTACTTGAGGTCATCTTCCTGTTCGTTTTATACCTCTGGGATACCACTTTGCTCCTTCTATTGTCTTGTCTTCTTGCAATGTGCCCAACCCATTCCTATTTTAACCGTTTAATTCTTTCAATGATGCCAAAAACTTTCGCCTGACTTCTTATCCAGGTTATTCTCCTTCTGTCTCTTGTAGTTATACCTAGCATACATCTTTCCATACTTCTCTGTGTTGTTTGTAATCTTAGTACCAATCGTTTTGTTAGCGTAAATGTTTCTGCTTCATAAGTTAGTACCGGCAAAACACATTGATTAAACCTTTTAGGTAGATTTCGTATGAAATACTACCTATTGGGATCGGTCCTATTTTGGAATTTCTGAAATTTTTTTGCAGATCTACACCGATCATGACTCCTAGAACCCAAAACCACCCTCAGTAAAAAACTTTATCTATCTATCCATCTATCTATCTATATATATATATTATGTAATTGGAGAATTTCATTAATATTATAATTGCTTAATTATTGATTAATCTAATTTACAATTATTTGTTATTAAATTTTAATTTACTAAGGACAATATCATATTAATTACTAATAGTATGCCATTCTTATAGTGAATAATATACATATAAGTATGTTTAATATAAATATAGTTATTCTGTATGCATTAAAATTGGGTAATTATTTTTATTATTATTCCTCTATTCTTTTTAATATTTATTATCGGTTTAATGTTTTTGAATGTCCCACATTCATACTTTATGGATTTTTATGGATGTCTGAAAATAATCCACATTCTATATTTGTGCTTTTTAAGTAATGGGAATTTAAGTATCATTTAACCTTCTATATACTTCCACATGTTTTTTATTTCCTGTTCATTTTATAAATATCTTATATATAATTCATTAAAAAATAATTTTTATATTATTTTTATAATTATTTATATTAATTATTACTGAATTTATTTTGTTTTATAGCATATAGCTATATGCTATATATTATCAATGTTCTAGAATTATTTAAATTCTTAGTTTAGTTTAAATAAGTTAGCTAATAGAATATATTTTATGCTTTTAAATTTTATTAACAATACTTTTTAAATACATTGTGTGGTTTATATTAGGTTTATAATTCTCTATATATAAGGATATGTTTGGTTTTGCTGTTTAAACAGTTATTTACCTTCAAATGCTTACAAATATTTATCTTGCGATAGATG
The DNA here is from genome assembly GCA_963932465.1 of Maratus speciosus. NCBI lineage: Eukaryota > Metazoa > Arthropoda > Arachnida > Araneae > Salticidae > Maratus > Maratus speciosus. Next base: position 47,173,728 of record OZ010795.1, on the reverse strand, counting down.
TTTAATATAAGTAATAATAGATGGCAGCACCAAATTTGTCTCTTTAAGATTGCTCTAATTTTTAATTTTTCTAGCTCCATTTCAGTTATAATTTATACACCAGGGGGTATTTTTAGCTAAATTTTGACGATATTGTTAAACTGTTATTAATTAATTTAATAGTGCATTTTAAATATTGTAATTAATATCTATTTATTTTATATTAGATTAAATGTGTTTTACAAGGTATTTCAAATTTTATTTCAAAATGTATTAACTGCATCCTTTGGTATCATTTACTGTGATTTCTTAACTGTTTTATTCACCTTAATCTTTTTGATATACTGGTAGACATGTGCACATGGATTTTTGTAAAATACTGAAATATTAATCGGTATGGTGTTTATTATTTATATTTTATATCCTATAAATATTTAAATACGTTTTATTGATTCTTCCATTTCATATTATTTGTTTCTATTCTGCTTTCATTTTTAATCAATTCACTTGATTTTAGTGGTTGTTCGGGCACAGGGGAAAATAATTTTTAGCTTTAGCTTATTTTTCCCACAGAAAACAACCATTTTGCTTATATCATTGAATTCTGTGCCCTTGATAACGTAATTCAATGTATAAGCTTTTCAATTTTTGTTGGTGTCCACTTTTTTCTTCCATAATAATTCTTATAATATATATATTTTTTTAATACTTACAGCTTTCATTCATAAAAATTGACGGTGGTAGGTTATGTTTAATTAAGGGTTATATATATATATATATCACTTTCTTCTGGACACGATAACTTTCGTAATTCTGCACGAATCTCTACCAAACTGATACATAGAATCAAAGGGCATAAAATCTCAGTCAAGTTCGTTAATGGGCAAAATCGGACCAAGGGGATGGAAATAGGGAGGGGTTTTGTGAAAACCGAAAACCCCCCATAACTTCTTAATTTTTGTACATATCAAATCAGTTTAAAGTTTTTATTACTTCTAAAAATAGGGCCAAAAATTTATGTATCATAGATTTTTGATAAAGTTAAAAATGGTTTCAAAGGGCGCAAAAAATAGGGTTTTTGGGAGAAAAAAAATCATAACTTCGTCAATTCTCAAGATATCACTTCCAATTAATTTTATTATAAATCTCCTTAATATTATCTACAACTTTTATATTCACAAGTTTTTGATAGGACCAATTCGTACCGCAAAAAAATTAAAAACGAAAACAAAAAGGGGGTTTGAAGAAGTAAAAAATCCATAACTCCTTCAATTCAAAAGATATAAAATCCCCATGAATTTATCATATATCTTCTTAATATTGTCTACAACATCTATATAGACAAGTTTTGGATAGGATCAATTCTTACAGCAAAAACAAATTAAAAATACATAGTGGTTGAAGAAAAAAATCATCTAAGTAAGGGTGTATTCAAATCCAAACTGCGTATTTTCTGACTCATTTTACAGTTCATTTTTGCTCTCAAAGGCTTCTAATTGGTACGTTTTCTTACTCAGAAACTATATAATGTACCGTAATGGTCGATTTTTTGATAGAGGCAGAATATATTTTAAAAAATGCTGTTAAAGTGGGCATTTTGAACCGAATTTCCCGAAGCGGATTGTGTTGGAAAAATCATTGCATTAAGGATGCACTCAAATCCAAACTGCTTATTTTCTGACTCATTTTTAAATTCATTTTTGCTCTCAAACGCATTTAATTGGTAGATTCGCTTATTCAGAAACTATATAGTGTACCGCAATGATCGATTTTTTGATAGAGGCAGAATATATTTCAAAAAATTATGTCAAAGTGGGCATTTTGAAAGGAATTTCCCGAAGCAATTGTGTTATCACTTTCTTCTGGACACGATAACTTCCGCAATTCTGCACAAATCTCTTCCAAACTGATACATAAAATCAAGGGGCATAAAATCTCGGTCAAGTTCGTTAATGGGCAAAATCGGACCGAGGGGATGGAAATAGGGAGGGGTTTTGTGAAAACCGAAAACCCCCCATAACATCTTAATTTTTGTACATATCAAATCAGTTTAAAGTTTTTATTACTTCTAAAAATAGGGTCAAAATTTTATGTATCACAGATTTTTGATAAAGTTAAAAATGGGCTCAAGGGGCGCAAAAAATGAGGTTTTTGGGAGAAAAAAATTCATAACTTCGTCAATTCTCAAGATATCAATTCCAATTAATTTTATTATAAATCTCCTTAATATTATCTACAATTTTTACATTCACAAGTTTTTGATAGAAACAATTCGTACAGCAAAAAAAATTAAAAACGAAAACAAAAAGGGGGTTTGAAGAAGTAAAAAATCCATAACTCCGTCAATTCAAAAGATATAAAATCCCCATGAATTTATCATATATCTTCTTAATATTGTCTACAACATCTATATAGACAAGTTTTGTATAGGACCAATTCTTACAGCAAAAACAAATTAAAAATACATAGCGGTTGAAGAAAAAAATCATCTTATTATGGGTGCATTCAAATTCAAACTATCTATTTTCTTACTCATTTTTAAGTTCATTTTTGCGCTCGAACGCATCCAATTGCTAGATTCTCTTATTCAGAAACTATATAATGTACAGTAATGATCGATTTTTTGATAGAGGCAGAATATATTTCAAGAAATGATGTCAAAGTGGGCATTTTGAACAGAATTTCCCGAAGCGATTGTGTTAGAAACGAAAAATATTGCCCTACTGAGAAAATAATTGTTTATTAATCAAGTTTTAATTAATTGAAAGAAAAATAAATACACAGGTCACTTATAAATCTTTTCAAAAATCACGTCAGGCATGTTTCATATTTTTTTTTATTAAAAATTAATCTGAAAATGTGCCAGAAAATTTCGAGTTGTTGAGTATGGAAAAATATTTTTTTAATATCGCCTTAACATGATTCTGATAAAACCAGCTATTTTATAAAAAGGAAATAAAAACTCGTCAAAAGCAGACAGATAAAACTGTTAAAGTGGATTTATATCTAATAATGATTTAGTTTTTGTTGGTGAAATTAGTATACTTAACTTCGAAATCTGCCTCTGCCTGTAGGCCGGGCCGGCAGGGATTTTTCTTTTCAAACAAAGAGGCATGTTACTCTTCAGAATAATATTGTTCTTCCCAAAAGCACTCCATCCATTTCTTATTCTTCTATTGATTTCATTCACGATACTATTATCCGATGATACTTCTTGTCCAAGGTACACATAACTTTGCACTTCTTTAATCTCAGTGTTGCTGTAGACAATTTTCTTTTTTGATGCAAAAGAATTGAACATCACCTTAGTCTTTTCCAAATTTATTTTTAATCCAACATTAATGCCAAATCTTTTAGAATATTTTCTGATTCGTCAGTGCCGTTACAGAAAATTAAAATGTCGTCAGCGAGTCGGAGATGACTTAAATACTCCCCATTTATTCTAATCTCTCTGTTTTCCCAATCCAGCTTCTTTCAGTATACAGGGATCCCTCGACTTATGTATTATGCGAAGTACGCAAATTCGCAGTTACGTAATATATCTCGAAAATTACATTTAGGAACACACTAGCGCGTTTGATATGCATTTGCATATTTTTATTAATTATTTTATAAATAAAATATGCAGATAAAAACAACAGCCATTATATAGTTTTATATATTTTTATTGGGATATATAATCAAAATTTAACAAAACAAACTCAAATTTAATTAAAATAAGAAAAAAAAAATCTGGGGTCAAACCGTAACAATCATGTTACGATTATGTTGTTTAAAATTAGCTGAATTCAAACCAGAACGAAAGCTAATTTTAAAGTTTCAATAAAGAGGAACGAGTATATTTTTTCTTCTAGCTTCACCTGTTTGTTTGATGCAGACTGAAAATTGTTTAAATCAATTCATCAATGTTAAATTTATAAATCCCGCTTCTATAAGAGGTTTTGTATTTGAAAAGTGTTCTTTCAGTTTGTTTTTATATTTTTTCACATTTTTATAGCTTATATCCGAGTCAGTATTGCTGCATGATGCTTTGTTTATGAAATAATACTACGTAAATATTATATAATATGATATATTTATAAATAAGGTACTGTATTAAATTCCAAGTCTTTAAAAGTTATCTTTAAAAATTATGGTTGTTTTTATCGTTAATATATATATATATACCGGGTGTCCCAAAAAATGACTGATGGATTTTAAAATTCTATAACTAGCAAACGGTGACAGATATTAACAAAATTCTTGCAGGAGTGTTATGTAAGATGTCAGGAGTTTTTATACTGTGATTCTCAGTTTTATTTACAAATAGCATCGATAGATGGTGCTGCAAACAATAACCACTAAATCCAGGCTTGATTTTTCGGCCTTCATGCGAAAAAAGGAGATTAAAATGTATTGAATGGATCCCGAAGTACCAAAAATTGGGTCTGCACTGAGCGTCTATTGCTGTCAGCTCTATCTATTGTTTGAAATTCGAACTAAAATCAAGAATCACAATACAAAAACGCCTGACGTTATACATAACTCTCTTGCAAGAAATTTTTTAATATCTGTCACCGTTTGGAAGTTATTGAATTTTAAAATCCATCAGTCATTTTTGGGACACCCAGTATATACACACACATATATATATATATATATATATATATATGTATATATATATATGTGTGTATATATAATAAATATGGCTGTTTATTAAGTAATTTTACATAATCAATTTACAAATTCGACTTACTCAAGTTGCGTAAAAGTTTGCGGAACGCATTCCTTACGTAAGTCGGAGGATGATTGTACATACATATCTGGGGCACTCTCACAATCTTTTGGCTTTCATGTCCCTGAATAATAATTTTTATTTTACTACATTTTCTTGTGTTTTTTTTAAATTTCATATACTTGGGAACATCCCATTGCATGATTGCACAACAATATTAACGAGATAAATAAGTAGTGGACGATGTTGGGGGTCCAAACACCTGGAAAACTCCTATACCGTCCCGTGTCCCCGATGCTGATTTTTAAGTTTGGAGCTGTCTGGATAAAATTGTTTCTATAAAGTAATTCGATGTCATCTTTTTCTGAAACTGGAACTATTGTTTTATATAAATAAGTAGCTAAAAATAAGCCTGCACACATTTTTAGAGTTGTTATTATTTTTTAAACTCTGTCCCCAGGTTTTAGATTTTTTACCATCTCTCTTCTAAAATGATACAGAAAATCACTTCAGATGCAGCCACAGAATTTTTTTCAAGTTTTTTCTCATGCAGAAGTATGCTAGAGAAATAATTTCTAAAATTCTTTGGCAGGAAATTGACTGTAGAATTTAAATCAGCATTTAAATATCAATTTCAAGCATCGTGGCTTTATGGGTATAGTCTCACCGTCCCTGAGGTTTATTCCTGTACTTTTCGAGGTAAACTAATTTTTTTTTTTTTAAATTTAATCCAATGTAAATAACTGTTTCTAAAAATCAATGAACATTTTTGCTACCGCTTAGTCTTAACATGATTTGCCTAAAAAATGTGGTAATTTTCCTTGCTGTTCCATCCTTATCGTCCCTTTTTTTGCCCCATTTCGTCCCCTTTTTTCCTATACCATCCCCTTTTTTTACATTACTGTCCCTTCTTTAACATCCCTTTAAGACAATGTTATACCAAAATTTTGTACTAAAAATACTACATTGTCATTATTTCTTATTTGAATGCCCTGTGGGTACTATGCAAATTCATTATAAGTAAAAAATTTAGAAGAAAATAAAAAGTTTTAGTGGTAAAATGGTAAGGAAAATTTAACTCGCAAGTTTAACTTAGACCTCAGTTAAATAATTTTTTTTTCGCTGCTGATTATTTTTTTTTTTCATTTTGAATCATTAATGCATTCGTCTATCAGATTAAAATGTTATTTTAGCAAGTTTAATTTCGCAAGATTTTTCCCCCCAAAAGTCAAAAGATTGTGGGAATGCTCCATCTACAGATCCTATACAAGGCTGTAAAAAAAAAAACAACCGGGTAAATAATTTCCAACTACTGATGGTCATTGCAGAAGGGTTTTTAAATGCGTTATGCATTTCATAAATTATTTATTTATACATCTTTCACCTCAACAAACGGTAAAGTTTTGTTACAGGTTTCTGAATGTGTTGGAAAGGGTTACATAATCTATGTTGGAGGCATGATTTTTCTTTCTTGTTTTGTCTACATTTGATTTATTATGAGCATGAATATTACAGGATTAACACTTTTAACTAAGAATGTAACATAAAAATCTGACGGTAATAAAATATTGCAAACTCAAAAGAGATATATCTGGAAATAAATTAAGTCTGCACATTAAAAAGTTATTTAAAAATTATTTAATTCAATGCTGGTTAAACATTAAAAGAAAAATCAATACATAAAAAAATGCTTGTTTGATTAAAAATAAACGACACCACGAATTAATTAGGAAGTAGAACTTTTTCTTAAACAAAAAATGCGCACTCAAATATAAAAAAGAATGTATTGACATTCAATATTACATTTTAAGAACAGGTTTTTTTAAAATAAAATTGGAGAAATAAAAATGCACTTTCACAAAGTAGTTTATGAATATTCATAATGAAACGCCCAATGGCTGAAAATTTAATTTGAGATTTAAAACGCTGTTGTTAATAAATTGCAATTTAGGCTGTATGTTGATTTCGTCTATCATTAATTTTTAAAAGTTGTTTAAAGGCGTTATAAAAAACATTAACATAGGCTTAGTTAGTCAATTTTAATGTATTTTAATTATAACACCCAGGATTTCCAATTAAGAAAGAATAAGAAACGTTAGATAGCGCAAATGAATGCATACAAAAGATGCATACAGCTGTTTCGGGCTTCTAAAACTCCATCATCAGTGCGAAAATAGCAATTAAAGGTTAAAACACAGCGAGACAGAGAGACGCACCTCACAACTCGACCTTTAAAGGCGAAATAGCGGTGAGCGTCGCAAAACAACAGATGAGTCAAACTTTCATGCGATTACGAGAAGACCAATTAGAAGTCCTGAGCCTTTATACATAGATTAGCTTAAGCAGAAGTGGAGGGGAGGGAAAAGGGAGGGGGGGGGGGGAGAGAGTTAAAGAAATGGGAGTCACACTTTTGAAAAATTGGGCGTACTGGACAAATTGTTAACTAAAGTGTTAGAATTATTCCATATATAATAAGCTTCCCAAAAATCTAGATCGTAAATTGATGAGCATTTCTGCCTTCGAAAAATTAAAAATTGTGATTGGTAGACTAGCAGTGGTTAGTAATAGTGAAGCGTTTAATGTCACAGTTTTTAACACAATTTTTATGCTCTCCTAAACAGGGTTCGCAAAAACCCGGGTTTTTTTGAAAAAACCCAACCCACATGGGTTTTTTCGGGTTTTTTCATGAAAAACCCAATTTTCCCCGGGGAAAATCGGGTTTTTTCAAAAGTATGATATATGCGTAGTTACATTATTGTATACTATATTATTTATATTATGTACACTATACATTAAAAAAAATACACTGTTCCCTTATATACAATATAATTGTAATGGTATTTTACAAGTTATAAATTGTATAAATTATATGAATTTAAATTAAGTGTCAGTGTTTCACACAAATTAGTTTTAAATATAATAGAAGATATAAAATTGTTAATTTGCTTTAAAATCAAATAATGAATAGAATATTAAAATATATAAGTAGGAAGAAAAAAAGGGGTAAACTAGTCGGATGTGCCAATCCCAAAACTTTCTTCTATCTCATGCATGTTAATAATTCAAATTCGCTATCACAGTGCCAAAATTAAATTACAATTTATGCCCATCATGAGGCTTGTTAAATATAGGTTCATTGAATTGGATGTATTTAACAAGGAGATGTATGTATCACCTGTTGTGCAATTTACAACAAAACCTGATCGATCAGTAACAGTTATGTCAACGTCTAACTGAATCTGAAGTTTGATGAAAATCTATGCATTAGTTCTTGAGATAAAGCTATTGCAAAAAGTGATATAAATGCAGCACAACAGCGCCACTGTTGTGCTGGAGGTCTAACTAAATCTAAATCTTTATTCAATTCCGTACATTAGTTCTTGAGATAAGAGTTGTTGCTGAAATCGCGAAAAATGTAGCATAGCAGCACTACCTGTTGGGCGACATGCACCAAAACTTACTAACTTGTAACTGAATCTGAAGTTTTACGAAAATCTGCGCATTAGTTCTTGAGATAAAGTATTGCAAAAATTGAGATAACTGCAGCATAGCAGCGCCACCTGTTGGGAAATATACACCGAAAACTAATCAGCACTAGTTTACATCAAGGTCTAACTCAATCTAAAGTTTTTTGAAATTCTGTACATTAGTTATTGAGATAGTGCACCCACAAAATGTTTTTCACATATAAACACATTTTCTAAAAACCATCAAATTGTCTTCAGGACCTTTTTAAAATGTATAAATCCATCATAAACTAGAAGTCGAAATTTTTCATGAATCAAATACTTCTTGTAACGATAGAAGAAAGTAAAAATACATATTTTTTATTTCCATGAATATAGATGATTTGAATTTTTTTTATATAAAGCAGAGTTTCCCCCAGGCAGTTTCAGGAGGGTGCTGCACCCTACCTGCCCTTAGATTTACAAAATAGCACCCCTCTTGCCCCACATTAAAAAAATTAGCTCCCTTGTTGCCCCCACCTGAAAAAAAATGCTTTTACCCCTTTGTTTATTAAAAAATTTACTTGCATAGTAAAAACTGACTCATTGCTGTCTTTAAAATAGTTTTCTGTCTATTAAATATTAAAAAGTAGTTTAAAAAATCAATAGAATGCCTTTAAAAATGAAATGCCCTTAAGAATCCAAAACATGCCCTTCTGAATCTAAAAGTACCATTTTCCCACAAACAGCACCCTGCCCTTTTTTAAACCTGGGCTAAACTCTGTATAAAGACATACTTATGTTATACCTTTACCTATAATTATGTACTATGTATGTTGCCTACTAGGTTCTATGTTAGTAAAGTATTTTAATGTGCTGAAATACATTTTTATTTTACTTCGGGTGTGTATGTAACTGCTTTTATATATAATTTTTTTTTTTTTAATTAACTGAAATGACTTAAATTCATTAAATGTATATGTTGTTTAAACTTTTAAATATTTCTGAAAATTGAAAAAACCCACATTATGGGTTTTTTAGTGGGCTTTTTCAAGTGGGCCCATTCTGAAAAAACCCACTGGGTTTTTTCGAACTGGGCCCAGCTTTGCGAACCCTGCTCCTAAATGATCTTTAAAAGGTCGCGTCGCTTGAGCGATGTACATCTTATCGTATTCGCAAGATATCTTGTAAATTCGCCAACGTGAAAATCTGTCTGTACGATATTTCAGATTTGCGAATTCGATTTTGTTAAAAGGATTATACGCCACTTTAAAGTCAAATTTTAACAAAATCGAATTAGGAAATTTCAAACATCCTACAGATAATATATTTTTTAATACATTTTAGTGAATTTTAATGAAAGGACACTTTACATTTATATTCTTTCCACTACGTTACTGCGGTATAGGAAGTTTCAGACATTACTAATTATATTTAAATCTTTTTTTTTTTAAACACTAGAAATAAAATTAGCATATTTTTTTCATTGTGGCCCTACATTTTCATCAGCTATTTATCGCGTTTTTTTCTGAATTTTATTACAAGAAATGCTATGCAAATCCTCTTAAATTTAGCAATAAAAAAATCCTTAACATTTAACATTAGTCGCATGCTGAACTAGCTATGAATAAATTATTTCGCCTTCCGGAAGTATCTTCTTTTGTATCTATAATTTCCAAAAGCAGATATCGCATTTTCATATTCGGCACAAGCTGCGAAATGGGATGCAGCACAATTAAAAAATAATTTGTTAATAAAAAAACTGATGACGCTGCAATTACAGATAATGCTGTTATTTAATAAAGGTGGGTGAATTGAGACGATTTTTCTTTCATGTGATATGAACATTAATTACGTGTTAAAAGATAGGAATAAAATAAAGAAACGCTTTCAGTTAAAGGTTATATTTGAAAAAGTAAATCCTTATGAATATGGAACAGGACGTAACTAACTCAAAGCAGATAATGAAATAGCAGCTCCTGCATAGAGAGAAAGATAATGTAATTCATTTATGTACGTGGAATTCAATTTATTGTATTCTTTAAAGCGGAAAAGAACAAAGTCCGTCAAAAACAGAAGATTTGGATAATTATGGAAATTGTTGGAGAAAAGAAATACGTTAATCCCCTTATACGTAAATTTCCGCAATAAAAAATTATTGGTAAGTTGGTAAACCTATGTAAAAAATTAATCAATTTTCAAAATTTTGATTAAACATATTACAAATAAACAAGTCGGAAATTGTACGTGAAACGTGGCAAATGAGGTGCGTTCGTACTATAACTGCATTTATAACTATTCAGATGTTGGTGCCATAGCTGTTGCACTGTTATGCAAAAATGCATGGATACAAAATTTATTACAATTCTATGTATCAAATTCCGTCATACGGAAATTCATCTGAATAGGACGTCATCACCATGGTAATCTAGAATCATTGCCTATCATGGGATATCACTGAATTCATTACGTTTGATAGTATTTAATAGAATGAAGAAAACTTTTATTAATGTCTTTTTAAGTTTTGATTCGATTTTCATAAAATTTGAAATGACTTGACAAAATCTACAAATTAAATTTCAAACCACTTGGTTCAGTAGTTTTTGCGCAGTTATATGGGGACAGACGGACAGTTTATAAACTAGTACATAAACTATTTTTTATAAATATTCAGATCTTGGTGCAATAGCTGTTGCACACTTATGCATAAAGGCATGAATACAAAATGTATTACGATTCTTTATATTAAATTCAGTCATACGGAAATAATAGGACTCCATTTTACATAAGACGTCATCACCATAGCAACCTAGAGTTATTACCTATCATGGGATATCATTGAATTCATGACGTAGGATATGATTTAATAGAATGAAGAAAACTTTTACTAATATCTTTTTGATTCGGTTTTCATAAAATTTGAAATGACTTGACAAAATCTATATATTAAATTTCAAATAATTCGGTTCGGTAGTTTTTGCGCTATTATATGCGGACAGATGGACTGACAGACATCCGGACAGACCAGACGTTGACTTTGATGCTGCGTATTTATATAATTACGAATGCACCTAAAAAGAAAAAAATATATAGAGAAATTCTTCCTAAATAATGCATGTTTTTTGAATGAACTTTTTATTATATTGCTTGAAAATAATATCTGCCTAATTGTTTTCATATTTCCGGAGACTCCACAAAGACAGGCTGACGCGGTGCGTTATGTCTCAGATCGCTTAAATCATGTGATGTTCGAATGCCTGTACGAAAAGAGCCTCACGTGACTCCAGCGGTCTGATGGGAAAGGTAGTGCGGTAATCTGTCTTTTCCGTTAGCCTTCGACATTTCTGATGCGACATCGCATCCTGTGAACCAAGACAGAAGAAAAAGACATCAGGCTGCCGCACTACGTCACACTTTCGGTTCCTTTCAGACCTCTTGAATCACGTGACGGCTTTTTCCTCTACCAGCATTCGTACGTTGGCCGCCACTGAGTCTTGAAAAGAACATCATGTGACTCAAGGGCTCCGAAGGGAGATGAAAACATGACGTTGGTGCGACAGACTTTCTTTTTCTTTTATCTCGCTGTGAAACCCTCTTCTACATCTGTCGCACTGTGTCACACATTGCAGACCACCCCTCTCCATTCTTGAAGTATGGCGCCATGAATGCATGATCTTATAGGCTAAATCATTAAATGTAACGTTATTTATAAGTTCATGCAAATGCGCTTAAAAAAATCTTTCTATTTATGTTTTAAAATTTCAAAATATTGATTGAAAAGAGGAAATAGATTACAAACGTAAAAGAAACAAAAATTTTCTGCGAGTGCTTAACCTAGAAACAGTGTTGAAGTGCTTTTAAGTAAAAGAAAAAAAGAAATATGCTATTTACTTCCGATACTCAATTCGGAAGCTATCGAAAAGCTCTTTGAATCGATATGAAGGATGTAGGCTCGAAGAGACTTTTAATAGGGTATTTGAAGTTGTTGAAAAAGTTATTTATCAAAATATTCGCATGTTAAGGAGTCTCAAGACTCTTAAAGCTTTAAAACTTTTTTTATTTTTTTAAATGTTAAACTCTTATTTTTTCTGAACATTTTGATAAAATTGTTTCCCTGAAATTCCCATTAGAATATATGTTATGGATTTTAGAATTATACCAGCTTAATAGCTGAAGCGGCGTTTCCGAAACTTTAAAGTCATTTTTCTCCAAATGACGTTTTTGGCCATAAAGCGCACGATATTTCAAAAACTTTTGAATTTCTTTTCATGAAATTTTCGAAACATATGTTTCATATTGGTCCGCATAAACTGAACCTAAACTTTGCCTTTTATTGTTCAGAAAAATAATTTTTTAGGTGATTAAACGGTTAAAATTTCTAAGGTTTGCATTAGCTAAATACAACTTTGTATTAAAAGTATAAAAATGCTTTAAATATAAATTTATTTAGGTTCAGGGTAAGTATTACAATGCGAAGTATAAGTAGGAACCAAAATTTTCATTCTAGTTGCAAAATTTATTTTGTAACCCTGCGCGTAATCTGTTATGCCAATTTTCTGCTCGTCCAATGTCTGACAGTTTGGAACCCCCTGTAAATGCTAATTCTGCATCTTGCAATTTTTTAAATACATGAAATGAAAGAACATACTTATATCTTTCAATTCCAATAAAAAGTGTGTCTTAAATATATGTTAAGATATTAAATGTTGAAAATGGTCTTTTTTTTTTTTCATTTTTTCCAATTTTAAGAGTCCTGAGATACCTTAATACTAAAGATGGTTGCTAATTATAGGAGCACTTGTGACATACCTTGGCGATCAGTCAAATAGACAAGCCAACAAATGGCCATTGTGTTTTCGTGTATTTCGATAGACAAAATGGGCGTTCACTAAATAAAAAATTAACATACATTTATGGGTACTATTTTCCTGTTTCAAAGGCTTCGGCGTAATTGAGAAAAAGGGACAGATGTTTACACGTTTTTTCTGTCTATTTATTTAATATTTGATACACATAAGCAAAATTTTTTAATATCCCATAACTCATTTAATATACAAAAGCTATTTAGTTATTACCTGAGTAGAGACTCGTGTTGCATTTATATTGTATGAGGTTTTTCGACTATTTGGGGGAAAAGAAATCTTGTTATATTATACATTCCCAGTTTCTTGTCCTAAAAACTCCAAATACAGTAGAGCACCGATTATCCGGATCGGTCGGAACCGACGGCGATCCGGTTAATAAAAAATCCGGATAATTGGACAACTTTAAATAATGGTTATGGCAATGTTTTTAGGTATCTTCCCTTCACACTTTTTCCAGGTTTAGTACTGGCAATTGTAGCAGTGCAAATTTTAGCATATTACAAATGGCGTGTTTAACAGTTATTATTTTTAAACATCTTTTTAAAAAATTGTTTTCGACAAAATTGGTGCAAAATTATACATAGAAATACACATAGAAATTATTACATGCCTATATACATACACTGCACATTTACAGTATATACAAATACATTAAAAAAAATCCTTGTGATAGGGAAAATAAATTTTTTGATAGTCTTCTGTTTCATGGAGGACAATTTTTTTTTATTAACAGTCCTATCCCTTAATCTATTTAAATGCAGGAATTGAACGGGATCCACTGAATCATGCCGTTTTAGTGATTCCATCGCAACTTTCAGTGCATTAAATGCTTCTTTATCTGTTATTTAACGGTTAACTTTCGTGACATCCAGCCGAATTTATCCTACCGCGGCTAAAAAAGTTTTACTTAAAAATTTTTGGAGAAGGAGGGAAAAATGTTTGGTTCTTTATCGATGCAGTTAACCGGCGTTCGGATAATTGATGCTCTACTGTAAATCATCATTTAGAATGTTAGAAGATTTTTCCGCTCATTTTCACTTCTTTAAATTTCGAATTTTTAAAAACCGGTCTTAGAGAGCATTTATATCTTAACCCGGGAGAACTCGCTGCATGAGATTTTCTCTCACAGTCGTACTTTTCTAAGACTCTTATTTAAATCATTTTTCATTTTAATTAAAATTTCAAAATGTTTTTCAAATATTTTACCTATTTTGTGAATAAAATTACTAAACCAACCAAAAAAAGTTGATATTATATGAATGTAAATTAAAAGAAAAGCAATTGGGCATTCTCACTAGCGAGTTCTCCCGGGTTAAGGGGTTACATGAGTTTCGAAGTTTAAAAAAAAAAAGCATATTTTTTCTATTTTTATATATATATTAAATTAATTATTTTATTTAAACGTGAAAGCATATAAAAGAACAACAGTTAAATAATTTAAATAAAATTGTCATTCAAAAATTTGGAAAATTCAGCCGGTGTCTCTGAGTTTTCCGGAGATCCCTAAAAAAAAAAGTGTCTTCGTGGTTATCAGGATAACTCTAGATAGCTTTATCTGAAATTAAAAAAACAATTTTTTTCTGTTAGTAGATAAGTATAGATCGTGACTGAACGAAGGATTTATATAAATATTGAAATTTGAAATTTTGGCTGAGTTGTATGCAAAACAGTACAATTTACACTACGTATAGCCTTGTAAAATCAGTTGTAATCGAAAGAAAAAAAAAATCCTTCATTAATAGTGCGCAATATTTCAATAACATCGGTGCATTAGTCTTTGAGAACTCCTATCCACCGACTTAAACAAATAGGGTTTTAGAAAAAAAGATATACCTGCGCCGCTTCCTGCCGGTCTAACCTAATGAGGAAAATTTCCAAAGGCTGTCTCTCCTAGGCTTTTACTCCGATTGAATTTAAACTTTCGAAAAATATTCTATACATATTGTACATACAAAAATAAAAAATACATAATTTTTTTGAAATTTTCAAACCCATGTAACCCTTTAAACCTCCATGAGAAATTTAAAGTTTTTGGCCCCAGCATTATCATAGAAATCGTAAATTTAGAACGTTTTTAGATCCCTCTCACTTTCACATTTCAAATTTTCTAGAAACTATTCTGTTGTGAGTATTTAACTCTTAAAAGTAACAGTCATGTTTACGTTTCAAGTTTCTAATTTTAACAGTTCCAAAATAATACTAATATAGAACGTTTTTAGAGCATTTTCCGTTCATGTTACATTTTAAAGAAGCCCAGTGGTGTAGTGGTCAGGACATCTGACTGCCGCACCGCAGGTTGAGAGTTCGACTCCCGACTGGGCAAGGTTAACTCAGCCTTTCATCCCTTTGGGGTCGATAAAATGAGTACCAAGCTTGCTTGGGAACTCAACACCGATGGTCTTGCGTTAGGCTGACCACCTGGCCGGGAGGCATGCTGCAGAGCACCTCGGGGCCCAGGGTCAAGAAAACAGAGATGGGCACTGTCGGCCCTGATCCTTCAGGATTGTACAGCCACAGAGTTTAGTTACATTTTAAAATTTCGAATTTTTTGAAATCATGTTTGGGAAAATTTATATATTAAATGTAACGCCCATGCTAAATTTCATGATTTTAGCCCCAACAGTGTCACACTGTAAGGATTTTTTTTTTTTTAAATACAGAAAAATGCTGTTGAATTTCCAGCACTAAAAATGTGTCCGCAGATTTACTAATTTCTCATTTATATCGCTATTTTTTTATCAAAAATTAGAGGGTTCACTTTTTTTAGCAACTGGTCTGTTTTTCAACAGGGAAATTTCGTTGACGAACAGCAAAAAATATGTCGTGCCCACAATTTTAGCCTTTATAGACCGGGAATCGGCAGCACAGGCAATCACCTCATCGCCGCGCAATGAATAATGATATCATTAAGTGGGAAAGGGGGGATCGAGGGATGATGACATGATATCCTAAGGAGGGGTAGGAGGAGGGGGGTCAAAATTTACAAAAAAGTTGATAACTTTATATATGTATACACTGTGCAAGTGCAACCCCCACGTGTGATAGATTTCCCTATCCGTCGCGCTCAGACAGATAGACACACAAGCATTTTTCTTTTATTAATAGAGATTTTATAAATGCAATATTTATGAATGTTTCGTGGAATTATTTACAAAAGCACAGTAATCTAAATTTACTAAACGACTTTTTTATGGAAGCAATTTCATACTAGCGAAATTCCATACACAAAAGAAAAACAGTACAAATGTTTTCAGTTCGTTTTTATTTTTTATTTCATTTTATTTTAATTAGCTACAGCAATGATGCTTTTAGTTTATTTGATATAAAAAAAAAAAAAAAAAAAAATATTTCGTTTGGAGCATTCTTTTAAAATTAAAAATGCTAGAGTGTTAAATTACAAAAGCCATTCAGTTTTAGCACTGATTTCAAGAAAACTGATAAAATATGAACCTTTCGGCAATTTCTAACCCAATAGAATATCTAAATGTATCCGTAATGTTAATGATGAAATGTCTAATGTCTAGTGCAGATGATAACTAGAATTTCTCTGCGTGGAAATAGATAAATTACAGAAAGTATTTTGTGACATTTCGATTATTATGTGGCAAAGATCTTTCCTCGGTTTCTGCCCCCCCCCCCCAATTCCAGGGAGGCGATCTAATTTGCATGACAGATAGCAAAAAGGGTGAAATTAGACACATTAACGAATGTCTGACGACGCTAATGAGAAAATTCTTATGAGATGAAACTGTTTCCGACATTCATTAAGAATATTTTGATCAGTGCATATGATTTTGCAACTAGAAAAATGAAAAATGATTCAATTGGAAATTTTATATTAAAAATTTAAACGTAAATCTTAAACCTAATACTGAGAATTAATTTTATTCATAAACGTGATATTAATTTATGTCCGTAAATTATATGCTCTTTAAGGCTAAAATAATCGGTCAAGTGCGAGTTTTCTCGCGCTCAAAGGGTTCCATAGAATAAATTAATTAATTACTAACAGCAATATTATAAAAAATCGTTATTAAATGAATAATAACAGAATTCAATTGTATGAAAAACGTTGACTATTTATCACTATGATCTGCCGTTTTACCTAAAACAAAGACCTTGTACAAAAATTAAACTTGGCATTGTGCCAAGCGCGCTTTCATAGACGATTCGCAAGTTGCAGCGTTGGTTTGGACCATGCAACGTTTTTCTAGATGGGGTTTTAATTAATATCTCGGCTGATTACCGAAAATTATTTTCGAATATCATTATCAACAATTCTTGGTTGATTCCGCAGCGATAAGTGCCCCGAGCACCCCTCACCTCTCTCCTGAGAACTCGCGAAATAATGTTTGAGTGTAACGGAAAAATGCGATTTTTTCAAATAATGTGACCTAGGATAATCGCTATAGTTTTCCAGGAAGATTTAAATAAACTCCTACTGCCCATAATTTTTTCATGATTTTAGTTTCAATAAATTCGGAAAAGGAAGGGTCTGGGGGGAGGTGGAAACATATTTTTGCAGTACATTTTCGAAGATATCTCTGCAAATATAATGTCTGAAATTAAGTGAAATACATTTTTGAATTCGGTATTACGAGATCTTTAGAACGACCCACACGCACTCAAATATCAAGTAACTAAATTAGCCTCCCTAAATTTTTCCTGAAAAATATTTGTGAACGGCTAATAATCTATAAATATGTAAATCAATAAATAGCTTTATAACGCTACCAAGCTTGAACTTTCCGCGTCCCATAATTTTCGAGAAAAACGTAGGTGACAGACACACGAGTGATCTTATAATGGTTCCGTTTTTACTTTTTAAGCACGGTATCTTAAAAAGAAATTTATTAAACCAAAAATGCATATTAATATTACAAAATGAAATAAATTACAGAAGACGTTTCAAGATTTATACAAGCTTCTCATCAGCACAAATGTCTATCAAAAACCAAAGCTATTGTTGACACATGTTTGGTGTTCAGTTAAGTGTATATTTTGAAAGTGAACGTGTCAACAATAGCTTTGGTTTCCGATCGACATTTGTGCTGTTAAAAGGCCTGTATAAAGCTTGAAGCAGTAATTTATTTCCTTTTGTAATATTAATGTGTTTTTAGTTTATGATTATGTGTATGATTATGATTTAGTTTATGCTGCCTGATTTTATTTATTTATTATTATTATTATTTTTTTTTTTAATGTAAAGATGCAATTTTGCAAATCGATTTTGAATCCACTTCCCGATAGACAAGAATTATAAAAATTAGGTACAAATGTGCATTTCCGATGGCAGTACAACATTTTAATATTTTTATAACTGAATTATAAATTATTACATCAATTTTAAGGCATGTTTAAATTAGTCTTCCACAGATTGTAAATCGTACAATTGCATAGGAGTTGAAACAACAATGGATTTTGATGCGCCCGTAAACGCTCACCAAAATAGGCCAAATGGTTCTGAAACTGCAACAATGAAAAATTTTAAACGCTAAGAAGTAAAAAATAAATTATAAATAAAAAATGAAGAATGTAATATTTTTAAAAAGTACACTTTTATCAATGAATAGTTTAATATTAATGAATTGATGACCATACATGAATCAATTTAGAAATCCTAAAATGATATTTCATATTTTCTTTCCCGTTTCCCTATTTTAAAAAGGAATCAGAGCAAGAATTATATATTGTTTAATAAATTCACTCGTTTGCGCTTTCTATCAAGAGTAAAATAAAAGCAGCGAATTTTTTCATAATAGAGTTCGGCACCCATGTCAAATTAATGTACTGTCAAGGAAATGTTTGCAAAAAAAAAAAAAAAAAAAAAAAAAAAAAAACATTAAGTGCAGTCAAATAATTAGGAGTGATTTTCAAGAGGAACATCGATTGCTTATAAAAGAGTGTTTTTTAAAAAAACTATTTTTACTTTTATGCCTATTTTAATTTTAAATTCTGATTTAGACGTAATATGTTTTAGTTATTTGAAATACTATATGCTTTTCCTGTGGAATAATTTGTGAAGGCGAGTAAAGCTTAATTTTTTTTTAATATTTAAATATTTTTGAAGTGAAAATATTATGTGGTAAATATCTTCACTCTATTTCTACTTCTCCTCATCACCAGAGAGGCGATCTAATTCGTATATGATAGATGGCCAAAAGGGTGAAATGAGTCGCCTAGACGAATCTGTGATGACAGTAATGAGAAAACTCCTCTGAGATGAAACACGTAAGAAAACGATTTCCAATGTTCATTAGGAATATTTTGAACCCAATGGATCTTTGGAACATATAGTTTTGTAGTTAGAAGTTATGAGAAATGATTTCCAAGCTTTGGGCGATGATTTTTCAATGCAAAATTTGTTATTATATACACAATATATTTTTTTTTCTATGGGATAGAAAAGCACTTTGTATGGAATGATTTATTAAAGTAGTGTTTTAAAACCTTCCGAGCGTCTTGAGGACTTTCCTGCAATTTCATAAAAATGCTTATAAAAATAATCTTAATTAAAATTTTCTTTCCCTGTTTGTATCTAAAATACACTTCATGCCCCTTTATTTGATATACCCCTTGAAATGCATTTCTGTTTAAAATATTTTTGTCTACAACGGATTAAAGTTGTTTTTGAGAGACGGAAAAATATGGGCAAACCGCTCAAATGGTCAATGAAACAACACCGAAAAACTGTCGATAAATCACAATTAGAAATGTAAGTAAGTACGAGTAATAAGCCTTAATTACGTCCACTAATAACCACATCATAATATATATTCCAAACGGAAAAGTCAAAACATATATTAAAATATTTATTTGCTTAAAAGACGTTACTAAAAACAAAATAAAAGTAAATTAAAAACCTATATTGACATGTTTTAACTTCTTCACTGAGTCATCATTAGAATGAATAACAGAAATTACCCATGCAATGTACGGTTGTGGAAAAAAAAAAAAAAAAAAGTAAACACCCCCTACTAACCCCTCAACAAATTATCATAGAAGAAAGTTACTGGTACAGAACGATTGAAAATAAAGTCTACTTTTAAATGATGTATATAAAATTTGCTTAGGGGCCATCTACATATTAAAACGAATCCAAACTTCATTTTTTTCAATAACAATACCCAATTTTAACGAGATATTTCAAATCTTCGGTTCAAACTATGCCCAAAAACAAAATTTCATATCATTTGAATCATAAGTTTTTGAATTATAAACATTCAAAATTGAGTGCTTCTAAAGTTAAATTACATTTTCATATTTTTATTTATATCTCCTGAAATTATGCTCCTAATGTGCTAAATTTTTGTATAGCAATAATTCTAATATATCCAAACATAAATGCGCTGAATTTGCAATTTTTATAATTTTATGATATGAATTATGAAATTAATATTCGAAAAAAATATGAATTGCAACCTACAATTTTTTGATGGATTTAGATTTATTAAGTCCTGTTTTATGGAAATCCAAAATTTCACATTTTTCTTCCACGTAGTTTTAAAATTATGCTTAAAAAACGCCAAAATGATGGTTTAAGGGGCCGTCTATGATAGAACTGACTAGATATTTTGAAATTTCTTCTGCTGTCTGGTAATCTAACTGGCTTCATTGACTGCTTGAGTGGTGCTTAAGGTGCCTTGATCAAGAAGGGTCCGGTTAACAATCGAGTACCGAACTTCAATTTGGATATAGCCCTTAAAATACGCTCGTTTTAAAATAATTAATTTCTCGGAAACTTATGCTACGAATTACATAAAAATTTGTTTTTAGGCTAATTGAAGAGTGTAGAGTTCATTTATGCTGTCAAAATTGTGTACTGCTATTGAAAAAAACAAAGTTATGGTTCGTTTTAATATGTAAATGCCTCCACCCCCCCTTAAGCAAATTTTATATATATCATTTAAAAGTAGACTTTATTTGCAATCGTTCGGTACCAGTAACTTTCTCCTACGATTATT
Source organism: Maratus speciosus (assembly GCA_963932465.1). NCBI lineage: Eukaryota > Metazoa > Arthropoda > Arachnida > Araneae > Salticidae > Maratus > Maratus speciosus. The sequence continues at coordinate 47,152,760 of OZ010795.1, read as the reverse complement.
TGTTGAGGAGTTAGTAGGGGGTGTTTACTTTTTTTTTCCACGACTGTACATGAAAAATGGAAAAAAATCATCGAATATAAACAAGTAAACATATAACGCGCCCTACATTTTCGCTATCGCACGTGTTTCTTCTATGTCGCGACTCCACAAGTTGTCCAACCATTCAATCCATATATTCAGGATGCGAAAAGATACCGTATCGTTACAAACCCCTGAACCTCTTAAATAGATTTCAATGGACTCTCTTAATAAATAATTGTAAACAAAAATTAGACCTGTAGATTAATCTACTCTCATTAAAAAGTATGTTAATGCTCTCTATTTGATTCAGCCGGGATAAAGCAATAACAATTATTACCTCTATTATATTTTATGTCCGCCATATGTTCTTTACATCTGATATTGAATTTTCGTTAGGTCATACCTATATAATGTCTTCTAATTCCCCCCTCCCTAATAAATGGAATCATATAAACTCCTGAGAGATCATCCCTATTGATAGGATCAATTTTAGTATTTAAAAGCATCTTTAATTTCGGAGGAGGTTTCGCGATCAAACATAAACCACTATTTCTTAAATGTTTTTTTTATATATTCAAAGAATATATGTTATATTTGTTTTATATGTTTGATCGCGAAGCCTCCTCCGAAATTAAAGATACTTTTAATACTAAAATTGATCCTATCAATAGGGATGACCTCTCAGGAGTTTATATGATTCCATTTATTAGGGAGGGAGGAATCAGAAATTATTATATAAGGAAAGGGGGGGGGGAAATCCGAGATCATTATATAGGTCATTATATTAGGTCATTATATCATTTTATAGATCATTATATTATTATTATTAAATATATATATCCCAATGAAAATTCAATGTCAGATGTAAAGAACATATGGCGGACATAAAATATAATAGAGGTAATATTGCTTTATCCCGGCTGAATCAAATAGAGAGCATTAATATATTTTTTAACGACATTAGATTAATCTACAAGTCTAATTTTTATTTACAATTATTTATTAAAAGAGCCCATCGAAATCTATTTAAGAAATTCAGGGGTTTTTAAAGATACGGTATCTTTTCGCATCCCGAATATATGGATTGAATGGTTGAACAACTTGGAGTCGCGACTAAAGGGAACGCGTGCGATAGCGAAAATGTAGGTCGCGTTATATGTTTATTTGTTTGTATTCGATGATTGTTTATCATTTCTCATATACATTATATTTGTAATTTCTGTTACACATTCTGATGACGACTCAGTGAAGGAGTTGAAACATATCGATATAGATTTTAATATACTTTTCATGTGTTTTAAGTAACTTCCCTTAAGCAAATAAATATTTTAATATATGTTTTGACTTTTCCGTTTGGAATATGTATTGTGATATACACAATTACAACAAGTAATATAAAAATTTTGTTTTTAAAGTAAATTCCTACTTAGGCCATCAAAGAAAAATTTAATATAATCCCTTAAGCTAATATTAGTTTTTGTTGCATTAAAATATCTCAATTTGTTGATTTTCTATAAGCAAGTAGATTTACAATGGAAGTCTATGGGAATTGGGCGAAATATTAGAGATATCGCCAAGTTGGCGTCACTTCTGGTGACTCATTTGGGTCGCCCAATTGGGCGATATATCGCCAACTTGACGGTATTGGGCGACAGAACAGGGTCCCCCCTATGATAACCCCCCTTATAGATATGAAGATGCATTTAAATGCTTCAATAACCAATGGCCGCCATTTTGTCTCCCCTGTAAAACTAAAATTAATGAATTAAAATTTAATGAATGAATTAATATTTTAAAAAACTGCATTAACATCCATTGTCATCCAGTACAAGTTTAAAAAAATTTATTTCAACTTGATAGGATGAAAAATAAGTATTTTATTAACGATTGAAAATTGGAACAGATAAATAAATAAATAAATAAATATAGGGAGAGTGTGAACTAATAGTAGGAATTGAAAAATAACACACAGGAGGCGTTTCGGGAAAATGGAAATTTTAACAGCCCGTTATCAGCCAAAGTACAGCTTTAGCATCAACAAAGCTGTACACATACCACGCAAAGATGTGCACAAGCTGTACATTTAGCGTCGTCAGCAAAATAAACTTTCAGACACGAGTTTACTTTCGCTAATGACGGGCTGTTAAAATTTCCAGCCTGAAACGCGTCCTGTGTGTTATTTTGTATTTTATGGGGACTTTAACAAAGTTTTGTTTTTTTAATAATAGTGGTTTAATATAAACTTTAAACAAGATAATTCAAGAAGTTTAAATTATACAATAAATTTATATTTAATAGTAATAAAGAATCATTACTTGTGGAACTTCTAATATAGTCAACCAAAATTTAAAAAATCGAGTTTTCTCTATTAAGGCTTTCTCAACTGCACTGCAAAACGTTTTGACACACTTACAAATTCATTTTTAACGGAAAGATATAAAATTGGAAAGCCTGACCATGGAAGTGATTTGGATTTGCGAGCTGTGTTTTCCATTTTTTGATCCATAAATTACCTATTGAATTATAAGTGATTTTGATCACGTGACAAACACGTTCTTCACCCTTTCTTGAGTGGTTATTCTTCTCTCGCGCGGAAATTCGGTTCAAAACGAACACTTTGACACTATTTTCTTAAAGATCTATTGCGTTTGCAGAAAAACGGAAAAAACAGTTCGATTACGTAGTTTCTGAACAACAACACCTGCTGAAATGTCCAGCGCAGATATGATAGGATGCCTATCTTCTACTACTTTGGAAGGGGTAAATTACGTAAATTATTCACTGTAAAAAAAATTCCGTTAAAATACGGAGATTGTACTGGCAATCGAGACGCCAATGCTATTTCCGTATTTTAACGGAATTTCCCCCCCGTAAATTCCAGAAAAAATTCCTTTTTATCACAAAATTTTCGGAAAAAATTCCGCTAAAATACGGAAATAGTACTAACGTCTGGACTGCCAATAAAATTTCCGTATTTTAACGGAAATTTGTTTTACAGTGTTCCGTGACAATTGGACTATTATGCTGTGAACATTTTCGCCCTGTACATCTCCCTTTTCTTCCCCAAAGGAAGCGATCTAACTTGCAGGCTGCATAAAAACAACAACAACAAAAACACGAAGTTGTATTGAAAACGATTTCTAGAGAGTTGATTATTATTTTTTATTTCTGTATCACATACGAACTTCACATTCAGATCGATAACGCTTGTAAATTTCAGCAATAGATAGCAGAGCAATCTCCTTTCCGAATATTTGATTGGAAAATTCCCCTTTGACAAATTTTTATCTGTCCTGCGGAGAAAAAAAAACATTTTTAAAAAGAATTTCTGCTTATGGATCTAAACAAAAACAGGACCAGAAATGTTTTGTTTTACTTTACACTTTCTGGTACGGTATTTAAATTTTTAATTATCACAAAAACTATTTAATTGCTCTTAACGATAACACAAGCCTGCGATGATTATGTTTTTTAATCAGATTTTCGCTATCGTTTTGCTTTTTTAACTTTGAAATTTACGATTTACGAAAAATCCTGACATAAAAGTTAAAAATGAAGGTCATTTTCGCATTCAGCACTAAAAAATTCATAAAAATCAAATTACCAAAAGTTAAAAAACAGAAACATCACATTTATTTCATAGCTTTAGATTTTTGCTATTTTTTTTAACTTTGAAATTTACTATTTGCAAAAAATCCTTACCCGATGGTAAAAAATGAAGGTAATTTTCGTATGAGGCGCCACAAAATACATAAGGATATATTATCAAAAGCTAAAAAACAACCCAAATTTTGCAGGCTAGTATAATTAATTAATACTGGAAAGATAGCCCGTCAAAAATGACGGAAAATCAGATATCAAGATATATACAACACATGTGCAAAAATATGTGTAGTTTTTCTCGTTTGTTCCGTGGTGATAGATGAAAATAACAAATGTGGAAATATGTCGCAAATTTCTTTCTTCGCCAAGGAAGTTTTCTCTATTTCGTCAAGGCCCCTATGCTGAAAAAATACAGAGAATTTAATTTCTGTATCCGACTATGTAAATCACACTAAAATTGGGCAGTTAGGAGCTCAGACAGTACAGCGCCATCTAGTGGTGGTTATTTTATTAGTAGCATCGTGATCAAGATGTAAAGACGTACATATTCGTATATTATATTTTAAATTCTGACTCATAGATTTTGAAAAAACCCTTAAATGCGCGGAGTTTAAATTAAATTGCGGTGAGCTCGATTCTGAACGGTTAATGTGTTTCAATGGGAATTTCGCTAAATTAGCCAGCTATCGCCAAGTTGCTTTATATATGGCAACTTATTTTGTCGCCAAATTTGGCGATATTTTGCCGAGTTGTTCAACATTTGGAGCTATTGTAGTAACCCTGTATGAGTACTTTTCAACAATTACTCATTATTGAAGCTGATGCAAATTTCTCCTTAGGAAGCCTAACATGGCCGCGATTAATGAGGTGGTCCAACCGGAATTGTGAGGGACACACAGAGACTTGGATTTTATATAAATAGATTTGAAAGCATTCTATCGAGACTGTTTGCAATTTTATTATGAATATAAGAAAAGTTGTAATATTCTAAAAATTCAATATTATTTGTTGCTCTTAATAATCCACTTAAAGGGCAAAATATGTCTTTGATACACTTTTAAAAATAATTTATGGATCAGAGTGTTAATGTCCGCTATTTCTATCACAAATAAATGTCTTCCTTTTATTAGAATTTTAAATTTACTCGTGCAAATTTAAATGTGTCATTGATGGATTCAATGATAAAACACTTTTCTTTTCAATGCTGTTTTCAAGAAATATCACTCTCTCCATGGGATATCTTAATGTTTCCAAAAAGGTTCATCATGGAATGTCAAATGTCTAAAGCAGATGGCGACTCGCTTCGCTTGCGATAAATTATGAAAAGTATTTTGTGACATTTTGACTATTATGTGGTAAACATTTTCGCACTCTGCATGGCCCCCGAGGGAAAAGATCTCGTTTACATGATGGATGGTAAAAAGGGTGAAATTTTATGCATTAAACGAATATCTGACGCATTAACGAGAAAAGGCCTTTGAAAGGAAACGCACATGAACGTAATTTTCGAAATCCATTAAGAACGTTTTGCCAAAAGTTGAATTTAATGTGCATAAGACTTTACAGTTAATTTTAGAGAAAATAACTTTGTTTCACAGTTTTTTTACTAAATGAGTTTGTTATACTATGCATTACTTAGTTTTCTGAAAATGGAGTATTTACTTTTTTTTTAATAATACATAATATAATACATAATTTTATAATACATAATTAAAAAAAATTCTTTTATTTTTATGTTTTTTCTGGTGTTTTCTCTTTTAGTTTTACTTTTTAATTAACTTCTTTTATTTTATTTATTTATTCAAACTTTTTTATTTATTTTTATTTCCTTTACTCTTTTCTTTTCTATAATTTTTTTCTATCATTTTGGTAACACTTTTCTTTTCTGCATATGCTTCTCTGTGATTGGTGTTTACCCTTCAGATAGCGCCATCTGTCGCATTCTTTGCAAGCTCTCTTCTCCGCCCTTTCTGTCCATTTGTGACCCTGTCCCCTTACGGACACGTGATTACATTGGCTAACGACGGGATGCTAAAATTTCCAGTCCAAAATGCGTCTTTTTTATGGCGATTCCTGCAAAGTTTTACTATTTATTTGTTATTTATCGCCAGTTTTTTCGGTGCTGTTTCCTTTACATAATATTGTTTAGGATAATATGGGAAAGGTAAGTTCTAGTCGAGCTAGTTTTTAGTCTACTGTATTTCTGTATATAAGAGAAGCCTATGGAAATTTTAGAGACAGATTCTGCGTTTTGACAACCCATTTTAGACGGTAACACAACTGCGAAATTTTTTCTGAGTAACATATTAAGTTTTATTTGCATCAAGAATTTGTTTGTCCAGAACTTTCCAAAGAGTGTTAACGATATTAACAGAATAGTTTGATTTCCGTTAATATAAATTAAAAGAAAAGATCCTATTCCATCGAAAAATGTAAGCTCCTTTTTTTCGTAATTTTTATTTTCAAAGGAAATTAAAATCTTTTTATTTATCTCTTCTGTGTGGAATAGATGGTTCACTTATACAGCTCATATTCAAAATATTAGAATAATTACTTTTTTTACAAATTGAAAATATCGTTTGGTAATTTAATGTCTTTTAATGCAAATATGCAAATGATATTTTTCTTAAGAACTTATTGTTGATTACATTTATTTATTATCTTAAAATTAATGTCACTTTTAAAAAGATTAATTGAAAAAAAATTATTTTGAAAAGTCAAAATATTAGAATATTTATTCAAGTGGTTCTGACATTTCAGTTATTCAGTATTTTGTGACATTTTGACTATTATGTGGTAAACATTTTCGCACTCTGCATGTCCCCTAAGGGAAAAGATCTCGTTTACATGATAGATTGTAAAAAGGATGGAATTTTATGCATTAAACGAATATCTGACGCTTTAATGAGAAAAATCCTTCGAGAGGAAACATATATGAAAATGATTTTCGAAGTACATTAAGAGTGTTTTGCCAAAAGTTGAATTTAATATGCATAGGACTTTAATGTTAATATGAGAGAAAACAACTTTGTTTCCCAATTTTTTACTAAACGAGATTGTTATGCAATGCATTATTTAATTTTCTACAAATGGAGTATTTAATACACGATATTTTTAGTATAATATGGGAATAAATGTAAGTTCTATTCGAGCAAGTCTTTAATCTGCCGAAGTTCAACATACAAGAGAAGTCTATAAAAGTTTTCGAGATAAATTCAGCCTTTGGAAAGTCATTTTGGATGTTAACAGAAATATCAAAATCTTTCTCGATAACATAGTAAGGTTTTGTTTCGATAAAGAATTTGTTAGTCCATAATTTTTCTAAATATGCTTAGGGGCATTAACAGAATATTTTGATTTCCGTTAATATAAATTAAAAGAAAATAGCTTATTCTACTGCGCCACAATTTTTTATCCATAATTTCCCTTTTACAAAAAAAGTTAAAAGCTCATTTAAATAAATGAAATACAATTTTATATAAATCAAACCGCATTTTGCATTATGAGTTAAACATGAGTTTCGGTTTGTTTCTGAGATTCGAATGGAAATAATTTCCTTAAAAAAAAAAAAAATCTTAGAGGATTATTATACATAAGGTGGCCATAATTAAAGCATAGGCGCTTACTGATCAATTTTACAGAATTTACAGGGACAAATGCAACACCATTTTCGTTTATACTACTATGTATTAAGGCATGGCGAAGCTATTTATAGATTACATTTTAGGCAACAGGAACAAAAGTGGCGCAGCAGGTTGATTTTGGACAGCGCAATATGCACAATAATTAAATAAAGGAAAATTTTACATGATTGGCTAACACTTAATGAACATTTTTAACACGAAAATAGTTCTCTTTTAATAGTTCCATTTGTCTGTGTTTTTAACATTTGCAATTTGTGTTTTGAAAAAAAGTTGTGTGCCTGTGGATTGTATTTCACTACCCAGAATCTACATATGTTCTCTACCGAGAATCTGGCTGCAGCGCCACTTTCGGCCGTGGTGCCGAAATAATATAATCCATAAATAGATTCTGCATGGTCTTAATAAATAGTTTGTACACGAAATGGTGTTGAATTTGTCCCTGTATAGTCTCTAAAATTGAATTCTAAACACCTCCATTTTAATGATGACTACCCTATATTATGTCATCAATAACACAAGCCTGCGATGAAAAAATTGCCGGCATAGTAAGAGGTATTTTTTATAGTTTTTTGGATGCTGATTACTAGAAAAATAATGAAAAATTTCCATCACGTACAGTTTCATCACAAATCGCAATTTATTTTTTTATGAATTTAGTATATTTCGGACCAAAAATTATTATTTATATGAGTTTGATAAATAAATTTATGGACTTAAAATAGTAAATTGGTTCATTAAACTAATAAAAGAGAAAGAAGAAACTATTCCAATACAGAATATTTCTTTTAATCGGTAAAGTGCCTATTAAATACAATATTCAAGACAGAGGAAACCAGTTGAAATCGGATCTCTCCTGCTTGCAGGTGTCTGCTCGCCACCTCTTCTTCACACACCTTATTACTGATCTTATCTCTACTCCTGAATGAGTGTCTTTCTTTACTCTGTGCTGTACACATGTGTTTTTATTCCGACGTGTGAGTTATAAGTTATAGTAGTAACTTTTACTTCTAGTTCTTGCTGCATTAGAGAACATGGCTTCCAGAGGACGTGCTAATTCACGAATTGTTTCTGCTATAGTTGTGGTAACTATACAGTAAAATAAAAAAGAAAAGTGCCCAGCTAAACTGATGGCATTGAGCTCACAGACTATTTACACTAATTGCATATTATACTCTTATTTTAAAGAATAATGCCACTCAAAAAAATAAGTGAAGGGGAATTAGCCTTCGTTTCCCCCTTTATACTTAACCAGTGAACCTCCAAATCTAATCAGAGAAGCTCCTTATCATAATAAACCGGTATACCAAATTTGGAGCAAATCGAATAATCTTGCAAAAAAAAACATTTATCTAAATTAAGGGGGTGGACTAACCCCCCTCTTTATCCTTAACCAATTAATCGCCAAAACGAATCAGGGAAGCTCCTTAACATAATAAACCGGTATACCAACTTCGGAGCAAATCGAATCATTCTGCATGAAAAACCCTATTATCTAAATTAAGAGGGGCGGGCTAACCTCCCTTTTCCCCCTTTACCCTTAACCAATGAACCCCAAAACTAATCAGGGAAGTTCATTAACATAATAAACCGGTATACCAAATTCGGAGCAAATCGAACCATTCTGCACGATAAACACATTTATCTGAATTAAGGGGGGTGGACTAACCCTGTTTCCCCCCCTTTATCCTTAACCAATGAACCCCCAAAACTAATCAGGGAAGTTCCTTAACATAATAAACCATATACCAAATTCGGAGCAAATCGAATCATTCTGCATGAAAAACACATTTATTTGAATTAAGGGGGGTGGACTAACCCCGTTTTTTCCCCTTTATGCTTAACCAATGAACTCCCAAAACTAATCAGGGAAGTTCCTTAACATAATAAACCGATATACCAAATTCGGAGCAAATCGAATCATTCTGCATGAAAAACCCATTTATCTGAATTAAAGGGGTGGACTAACCCCCTTTTCCCCCCTTTATCCTTAACCAATGAACCCCCAAAACTAATCAGGATAGTTCCTTAACATAATAAACCAGTATACCAAATTCGGAGCAAATTGAATGATTCTGCATGAAAAACCCATTTATCTGAATTAAGGGGGGTGGACTAACCCCGTTTTCCCCCCTTTACCCTTAACCAATGAACCCTCAAAACTAATCAGGGAAGTTCCTTAACATAATAAACCGCTATACCAAATTCGGAGCAAATCGAATCATTCTGCACGAAAAACACATTTATCTGAATTAAGGGGGGTGGACTAACCCCGTTTTTCCCCTTTATCCTTAACCAATGAACTCCCAAAACTAATCAGGGAAGTTCCTTAACATAATAAACCGCTATACCAAATTCGGAGCAAATCGAATCATTCTGCATGAAAAACCCATTTATCTGAATTAAGAGGGGTGGACTAACCCCGTTTTTCCCCCTTTACCCTTAACCAATGAACCCCCAAAACTAATCAGGGAAGTTCATTAACATAATAAACCATATACCAAATTCGGAGCAAATCGAATCATTCTGCATGAAAAACACATTTATCTGAATTAAGGGGGGTGGACTAACCCCGTTTTTCCCCCTTTATCCTTTACCAATGAACTCCCAAAACTAATCAGGGAAGTTCCTTAACATAATAAACCGGTATATCAAATTCGGAGCAAATCGAATCATTCTGCATTAAAACACATTTATCTGAATTAAGGGGAGGGGGTGTGGACTAACCCCGTTTTTCCCCCTTTATCCTTAACCAATGAACTCCAAAAACTAATCTGGGAAGCGCCTTATCACAGTGAACCTTGGAAAAAATTTTGAAGCAAATCGGATGTTTCTATCAAGAGTTATCGCGTTACGTACATACGTACGTACATACATACATACAGAACGGGCGGGCACATTAGCTCTCAGGCTTTGATAGCCTGTGAGCTAAATAAAAAAGAAAAGTGTCCAGCTAAACTGATGGCATTGAGCTCACAGGCTATTCACATTAATTGTATATTATACTCTTATTTTAAAGAATAATGCCCCTCAAAAAAATAAGTGAAGGGGAATTAGCCCCCGTTTCCCCCTTTATACTTAACCAGTGAACCTCCAAATCTAATCAAGGAAGCTCCTTAACATAATAAACCGGTATACCAAATTTGGAGCAAATCGAATAATCCTGCAAAAAAACCCTTTATCTAAATTAAGGGGGTGGACTAGCCCCCCTTTATCCTTAACCAATGAATCCCCAAAACGAATCAGGGAATTTCCTTAACATAATAAACCGGTATACCAAATTTGGAGCAAATCGAATAATTCTGCATGAAAAACACGTTTATCTGAATTAAGGGGGTTGAACTAGCCCCCTTTCCCCTTTATCTTTAACCAATGAACCCCCAAAACTAATCAGGGAAGTTCCTTAACATAATAAACCGGTATACCAAATTCGGAGCAAATCGAATAATTCTGCATGAAAAACCCATTTATCTGAATTAAGGGGGGTGGACTAGCCCCCCTTTCCCCCTTTATCCTTAACCAATGAACCCCCCAAACTAATCAGGGAAGTTCCTTAACATAATAATCCGGCATACCAAATTCGGAGCAAATCGAATAATTCTGCATGAAAAACCCATTTATCTAAATTAAGAGGGGTGGGGTAACCCCCTTTTTCCCCCTTTATCCTTAACCAATGAACCCCCAAAATTAATCAGGGAAATTCCTTAACATAATAAACCGGTATACCAAATTCGGAGCAAATCGAATAATTCTGCATGAAAAAACCATTTATCTGAATTAAGGGGGGGTGGACTAACCCCCCTTTTCCCCGTTTATCCTTAACTAATGAACTCTCAAACCTAATCAGGGAAACGCCTTATCACAATGAACCTAGAAAAAAATTTTGAAGCAAATCGGATGTTTCTATCGAGAGTTATCGCGTTACGTACATACGTACGTACATACATACATACATACAGAACGGGCGGGCACATTAGCTCTCAGGCTTTGATAGCCTGTGAGCTAAAAACAACAAGGAAGCATTTCTGATTTTGTAAAAAAAATGTATTTCTCTTATATTGGCACGAAATTGGGCGATCAAGACAAGCCGTTTGTCGAATTTGCGTAAAAGAATTAAGGCAATCGTTTCAAGATAAAAAGCAGTCTTTTCAGTTTGGAGATAACCTAAAAATCACAGTGATGATTGCTATTTTTGTATTTGTAATGTGAAAGGTTTCAATTTAAAGAACAAAAAAGAAATATTTTATCCTGACATTCCGCCTGCCATACGACCTGTTCCTCATGAACCTGGTAAAGGAGGAAAAATCTTGTTGATCCAAAGAAAGTGTTACTTCCACCGCTTCATATAAAATTAGGTCTTATGAAACAATTTGTCAATCAGGGTTTATCGAATAATTTGTCAAAGACCAAAAGAAGGTGAATGTTTCAAATACCATTGGGAGCAGTTCCCGGGTTTATCCAAAGCAAAACTGAAGGAAGGTGTGTTTGTAAGACTAGATATCAATAAAATGATGAAAAATAAAAAAATTGAGAATAAAATGAAAACAAACGAAAGGAAAGCCTGGAAATCTTTCGAACTAGTTATTACTATCTTTCTTGGCAACAAAAAGGACCCAAATTACAAATCTATTGTAGAAGAGATGGTAAAAAAATTCAAAATTTTAGGGTGTAATATGATCTTAAAAGTTCATTTTCTCAATTCGCACCTAGACTATTTTCCTGAAAATTTAGATGCAGTTAGTGAGGAATAAGGTGAAAGATTTCACCAGGATATAAAGGAAATGGAGAGGCGATATCAAGGCAAATGGAATGTCAGCATGATTGCCGACTACTGCTGGATGCAACAAAGAGACAATCCCTGCAAAGTTCCCAACAGGTAAAGTGGCAAAAAAACTTTTGGTGTAAAGAAAAACATTTCTCAAAGGACTTGCAACCTTGTACATATACTTAACTATTACTTGAACTCAGATATTAATGTAATTTTTATAGATTTATAAATAAATGAAATGTCAAAATTTCGTGATTTCAGCTTTTTCTTTAAAAATATGCAATCATTTTGCGAAAATTTCTTGCGTGATAGAAAAAAATGGATTTCATTTTCGGAATCAGCAATAAAAAAAACATAAAAATTAGTTATCAAAATTAATGCAATTTTCAAAAAGCATTTTTTTGCAGGTCTGTGTAATTGTACGACTTCTCTGTTAAAAATGAATCGATTTTATTTAAATTTGCTGACATTTATTTATTCACTTATTTTCTAAAATCTAAATTTATAATACAAATATATATATATATATATATATATATATATATATATATATATAAAGCATGTTTAATTTGTTTTACATAAATAAAAATGAAAAAAAAAGAATCTGTCAGAGAATTATACAATTACAGATGTAGCACCCTTCTTTATTTTCTGTACCGCTATTTCCAAAAAATAACATTCGAGTTAGATTTGTATTGCACGCGTTAAAGAAATTTACCACGAAGAATATTGTTTGGAGATAGTTGTAGAGCAAACAGGAAGCTGTGACCACTGTAATTAGCTGTAAGAAATTTCGAGTAAATGAAGTATTTATTTGTTGTCGCGATTAAAAATATGCGCAAATTAAAAAAAAAAAAGAATAAGTAAAGAATATGCTAAAGAATAAACAAAACATTTCCGGGTTTTAATTTTGAGAAATACCTTCAATCAGAAGAGAAGCTAAAATAGGCAGAGGTCCCCGAATTCGTGGGCCAAACTGTAAAGGGAGATAAAGTACAGTAGAACCTCTTTTATCCGAAACTCTTTTAACCGAAATTCTCGGTTAACCGAAATCCATTTTTAAAGCTTTTTTATTTTTACAATCACATCCCTAGTGTTCAAAATCCATTTTGAAAGCTTTTTTATTTAACTATCATATTCTTTGTATGCAAGCGAACGGCGAGTACATATAAATATTTTCGATCCCCTTTCTTAGAATTCCTTTGAATTTAACTTGAGCTCCCGTAAGCTGCGGAGTGAAACAAAGAAAACAAACACATTAGCAATTCTGAAGCTTTTGATTATTTTGCAAAAGGTTTGGCATGGCTGGAGCTGCAGAAAAACTGTGATACTGGCGAACTAATAATATTAAAAAACTCCGTGATAGAGATTGAAAGCAAAGGCAATCGAAACTGCGACAAACAAAACATTTTTTCAAACCTTTGTGATATATGTAAAAGATACTTAATTTCGGAATCAGAATTCATGTAGTTTATTCGCGTTTCTATTTTGCTATTGCTTTATTTTTATTAAGCACTTGTCACCGTAATAAGAAATATTGCATATATTTCGCCTTAATCTTAAAACTGAAGCATTCTCGAATATCCGAAAATTTCGATTTTCCGAAAGAGGGCCGGTCCAAATTACTTCGGATAATCGAGGTTCTACTGTACCTATAAAGAAGAAATTCTGGTATAGCAATGTGAGGGTCGGAAATGAAAAATTTTGGCGAAAAGCAAGAAATGCGGAATAAATGAAAACGAGCATTTCATTGGTATGACAATAACAATAAATATGCAAATGTGCCTCTGGCAGCGTCTAGTAAGTGATTGGAGTACATCTTCGCAGATTCCAAATACAGTTAAATCAGGGGTCTGTGCAGACTTTTCTCACAGGGTCCTGTTTTTTGTGAAATTGTGAAGTTTTTGTTATTTTTGTGAAAATTCTAGTCATAATTTTGTGAATTTTAAATTATCGATGTCTTCATATTCTATCATTCATATATAAAAAGCTAAGTAATATGCTTTTTGGTGAGTTAAACTGCTTACTTGCAGGCCAGATTTTATTTTTAAATGACTAAATTTGTGAAAAGTTCAATTTGAAGGTGAAGGAAATTCTGTGAAAGGACTATTTAAGAGACAAATAATTTTGTGAAGGGTCCTGTTTTGGGATAAAATGTTTTGTGAAGGGTCCTGTTTTGGGATAAAATGTTTTGTGAAGGGTCCTTTAAAGGACCTAAAATTTTCCTAAACATATCCCTGAGTTAAATTTTCATTTAACGAAGTCTCATCGTTACACTGAAACACTTCGTTATGAAGGAAATTCGTTAAATAGAAATAAACTCAAATTCGTGAAATTTGTAAAATAAAATGCACATAAAATGGAAATATTGGAAATATGTATTTTAATTCGAACAGAAACTTTTTTTTTTTAATGCAATGTAGACATATGCGAAAAATTTAATTAAAATAAAGTCTGAAATAAGAACAATTAAATTTAAAAAATCAAAAAACCCGACTGCGTAAAAAGCGAACTAATTAATTATTTCTCATGAATGTGAAACTATTTTTTTTTTTCAATTCCTACTATTAGCTCACACTCTCGCTCTCGCTATATATATCTTGTTCAAATTTTCAATCGTGCATAAAATACTTATTACTCATCCTATCAAGCTCAAATAAATTTTTTTAAACTTGTAGTGGATGACACTTGATGTTAATCCAGTTTTTTTCAAATATTAATTCATTAGTTAAATTAAATTAATTAATTTTCAATAATCGAGAGAGCCCTCTTCTTGATCAAGGTATTTGAAGACCGAGAGAGCCCTCTTCTTGATCAAGGTATTTTAAGCGCTACTCAAGACGAAAGAAGAATGGGAGAAATAAATCTCTTATAGACCTAAGTAGGAATTGACTTAAAATATTTTTTTTATATTTCTTGTTTATATTACTTACCTATTTTTTTATTTACTTGTATTGATGACTTTTAAGTTGTGTTTAATGGTTAGTTCCTATCTATAAACAGTGTTTGGATGAGGTCTATAGATGTCTAGTATGGTCAGAGTTGCAGTAAAGCTAGAGATCCTACTTGCACAAATTCCAGGTTGTGTAATATTTTAACGGAGCTTCTGACTGTAAAATAGTCAGTGAAATATCGTCTTCATTTTGAAAGACCTGTCCAATGATAGGCCACTCAATAGTGTGCGTATTTTTTTTTCGTCTCTACCGCTATTTTGTATTTTACGGCCATCATTTTGAATTTATAAAAACAAAACCTAACCTATAACAATTGGGCAGTTAAGACGAATTGATAGAGACCTCATTCATTAAAATCCATCCATCCGTTGGGATGTTTCGAGGGTATAAAGAAATCCACATACACAGATACGCGTGAAACACATAACCCTTCTTTTCAGTCGGGTAAAAACACATAATAAAGAGAGGTTAAGAAAAACTGAAGCGTAGCATACAATTTCTCTTTTTTTCTCAGTATTCTAAATTCCTTAACTTAAAAAAAGTCTGTAATCTTACTTTGTGCAGGTTTCTTATAAAAAATACAGTGTTTATAAAAATTTTCACACTTTTGTAAGTATCCGAGCGATTCCCCTGTAACATTTCCGTAAAACTGGAATCCTCTTCTTATTGTATCGAAGGTTTTTAGCCTTTCTTTTCTTGAATGGAAAAGGATTAAATAAATAAATAGTTTCATTTTCAGGAAATCCTCTGAAATACATTCATCCATTCATCGCAACAGCAACTTCTCCGTTTGAGTGTTGTACACGCACAAATGAACTTCGTTATATAGAATATATTTTTCGTAATTTGGAGATTAATTTACATGTTAATGGTGTTCAAAGTCAAGGTTCAGCAGAACATTTCGTTAAGTAGAAAGTTTCGTTAAATAGGACTCCGTTAAAGGGAAGTTCGACTGTATTTTTTACAAACTTTGCATCAAAGACTCAAAGTCTTGCAATGAGGTCCTCATTAGAGTCAACCGGTGTCTCAAAGATGAGACAATCTGGAACCTTCGAAAAGGTACGCCCATCACTTGCTAGATGCTGCCAGGAATGATCGATGTGGGTGGTGGTACATTTGAGACCTTACTGTCATTGTTGTGTTAATAAAACGCTTATTTTCATTTCCTCCGCATTTCTTGTTTTTCGCAAAAAATGTTTTATTTCCGTTGCACATTGCTTTACCACATTGCTTCTTTATGCACTGAAAAAAATGGGTACTCAAAATTGAGTAAAAAGTACCCAATTTTAAATACGTCACATACTCAAAGTAGCTCCGATCCAAATGTAGTCAACATTGAGAAACAAATGTACTTATTTTTGATTCCATGGTTGTGTTTAAATATGAATCGCTATGTACTGCCCCCTAAACCTAAAAATTAAAGTAAAAATGTACTGACATTTATTTCCCGTTCAAAGTTATTAACAAGAAACGTTTAATTGATTATTTATTAAGAAAAATAGCAAAATTATTAACAAAATACCCAAATCGAATATTTTTATGACAAGAGCATTATTTCCAAGCACTTTTAAAGTATTTTAAAATACTGTGCATAATTACATTTACACTAATAAACATCATTTATTTTGCCATAAATGAAATAAACCATTACAGGGTACAAAATTATCCTTTTGTTTCGGTTTGATACCATGGGATGTTTCAAAATTAAGAAAGCATAGGTTTATTTTTGATCCAAAAATACTCAATTCGATATGAGTACATCGATTTACTCATTTTTGAGTACTGCATTTTTTTCAGTGTGTGCACTTTACCTTCCGTTATAGTTTGACTCATGAATTCTGGGACACCCTGTATTTTAGTGTTAAAAAATGCAACATACTTACTTAAAAAAAGATCCCGGGCAATACTTTAACCTCTTCAGTTCCGAAGCTAAAATAATAATACCAAACGTTTATTCACAGATTTTTTCCAAATAATATGACATCGTAAATGACAGAAAAAATATTTTTTCTGAAATGGATCCTTTAGGCACTAAGTAATTTAGATTCAAAAATAGAGATCTAAAACTTAAAAACATCAATGTAATAACCATTAGCCTAAATGATCGCAATCACAAATATAAGAGCTTTAAACAAGTAAATAATCTACAAACCCTCAACATTTTTTATTGAAAAAGATTTAAGTTAAATACTTATAAAATATTTCTCACTTTCTTGGTCATACTGTTTTTTGGGCATTTTTAGGCACATTGCAAACTCAGATGAAAAAAGTAACCTTTATTTTATGTGGGAATCAGCTTAGAGGCTGCCATTTATTCGTTTGCTTTGAACGAAAAAAAAAAAAAGCATTTAGCTCTTAAGAAGTGATGTGAAAATGTAAAAAAATCGGACCTTTTAGTTTTTATAAGGAAAAGAACAGTCCCCGCATGGGGACTATGGGACCGAAGAGGTTATAAATTTTAATACACCTTCTCTCAATAACTTATTCAGTTATTTTGAATGTTACCGAAAACTAAAGAAAAAATTCTTCCTCACTCTCTTTAAAAAGCTGAAATCCTTTATAAGCAAGTATAACACATACTGTTAAACTTTATTTGAATAGGTGTTTAAAAGAAGGACCTATTTAAGGATTTTAAAATTTTACAGAAATGAAGAAAAAAACTATTAAAGTAATTGATTAGCAATTTCCTGAACACCTAGTCCAACCTGGATGAATATCCGTCTGGAAGAAAGGAACACCTAGCCTTTCTTCCAGACGGATATTCATTTATTTATTAATTAAAATAGTCTGTAAATTTTAACGTTATTTCTTTTTTTGTTTCTTGTTTCCTACTATTAGTTCACACTCTCCCTATATTTATTTATTTATATATCTTGTTCAAATTTTCAATCGTTAATAAAATACTTATTATTCATCCTATCAAGTTCAAATAAATATTTTTAAACTTGTAGTGGATAACACTTGATGTTAATACAGTTTTTTCAAACATTAATTCATTAATTAAATTATTAATTAATTAATTTTAATTTTATAGGGGAGACAAAAAATGGCGGCTATTGGTTATTGAACAGCATTTAATGCATCTTCATATATATAAGGTCGACCCTGTTCTGTCGCCAAATACCGCCAAGTTTATCGCCAACCGACCCAAATGAGTCGCCAAAAGTGACGCTAACTTGGCAATATCTCTAATATTTCGCCAAATTCCCATAGACTTCCATTGTAAAACCTATTTGCTATAGAAAATCAACACATTGAGATATTTTAATGCAACAAAAACTAATATTAGCTTAAGGGATTATGTTAAATTTTTCTTTAATGACCTAAGTAGGAATTTACTTTAAAAACAAAATTTTTATATTACTTGTTATTTCTTCATGCGAGAAAAAAGGTTATTAAAAATGAATACATAACCCTTTATCTACTGACGGTACTTATAAGTACCATTAAAATAACTTGTTATAAAATTCATCTAATACATCGATTAGTAGTAATACAGTTTAGAATGAGTTATAGATGCATTACTTATCTTGTTCCAAAAGCTTTATGGGTTACACATGACAAAAATACTTTTCAAAAGATGATTTCTTTTGCCTTTGCATCGTTTCAGCTTTCTTGACGTTTGGCGGAGGGGGGGGGGGTTCAATTCGGAAATATTTCTATGTTTCTATTGTAAGAACATTCTGTTTGTACATTTGCTAATTCTACAAAATACCAAGAAAAATATTTAAAATAAAATATTTGAGTGAGGTTATAAATAATGCCCAAAATCCTTCTAAAATTCTTCTAAAATTTATAAAATGATTAGGAAAATCTTCTAATGTGGTTTCAAAATTTCACTAAAAATGCTTTAGAAGATATAATTATCAGGAATTCATAATTCATTACATACAGGGTTGAAGGATTCTCTTACGTTTCACACTCTTTATTTTGGTACCAAAAAGACAGTAAATAAAAAAGAAAAGTGCCCAGTTAAACTGATGGCATTGAGCTCACAGTTTATTCACACTAATTGTATATTATACTCTTACTTCAAAGAACAATGCCTTTCGAAAAATGAATTAAGGGGGGATTAGCCCTACCCTTTTTCACATCTTTATACTTAACCAATGAGCCTCCAAATCTAATCAGGGAAGTGCCTTTTCAGAATAAACCGGTATAACAAATTTGAAACAAATCGGATAGAAAAAACCCATTTATCTAAATTAAGGAGGTTATTAGCCTCCCGTTCCCCCCTTTAGACTTAAACAATGAACCTTCAAATCTATTCAGGGAAGCGCCTTATCAGAATGAACCGGTATACCAAATTTGTGAAAATCTGATAATTCTGCATGAAAAACCAATTTATCTAAGTTAAGCAGGGAAGCGGCTTATCAGAATGAACCGGTATAACAAATTTGAAACAAATCGGATAGAAAAAACCCATTTATCTAAATTAAGGAGGTTATTAGCCTCCCGTTCCTCCCTTTAGACTTAAACAATGAACCTTCAAATCTATTCAGGGAAGCGCCTTATCAGAATGAACCGGTATACCAAATTTGTGAAAATCTGATAATTCTGCATGAAAAACCAATTTATCTAAGTTAAGCAGGGAAGCGGCTTATCAGAATGAACCTAGAAAAAGAAAAATTGAAGCAAATCGGTTATTTCGATCAAGTGTTATCGCGTTACGTACGTACACCCATACGTACATACATACGTATATACATGCAGACCCGGCGGGCACATACGCTCTCAGGCTTTGATAGCCTGTGAGCTAAAAAGTGAAAAAAAAAAAAAAATACGCGTGTTAATCCAGCAATATTTCAAACACCTATTTCAAGCCACAAAACTTGTTATTAAAAGCGGTAAGTATGGGATATGTCAGGGAAATATTCATAATGAAAAACGTGGAGGAAAAAAAATGAATTGGAACAACACTTAAGTGTTTAGTTAGTGGGAGGTAAGGTATGGGTGAATATGTGACCTTCATGTCAGTGAACTTTAGTATATCTCGAAACAAGACGGACGAGTTATAGAATCTTGAAATATACTTAACTAAATAAATGGAGTGCCTAGGCAGCTTGGTGCAACACCTATCAAAACAACTATTTTGAAAGTATAAAAATATTTTCAGAATTAGCTTTGATTCTAAATTTAAGAACATATGCATGATTGTAAGGGGGCTCAGGACTTGAAAACTTTTTAAAAAATCGATTTTTTTTTCTTAGTATCTATTTTGATTATTCAGTTAATTCTGAATACAGTGCAAAAAAAGAAAAAAAAAACGCATAAAAATATTTGCATTTTTAACGGAGTTATAAGCATTTATGGAACAATCACTTTCAAAGCCGCACCCATTTAATTGCAACTTTAAATCGCGTTTTTTCTCAAAACTTGATTTTTGACGACTATCCGTAAGATTAAAAAAAAAAAAACAAACTATTTGAAGGAATCGCTTAAATTTTTTTTCGCATACATATAACATCATTATCTAAAGAATAAATTAATATATTTTAGATAGTATACTATTTTGAGTATTTTTAATGAAAAAAAACTTGTATTTTTCTAGTGTTTTTTAAATTTTCAAATTTGTGAGTTTTTTAAAAATAAGGTTTCCTTTGAGTGTTAGTTATATCCTTAATTAATTCTCTAGAGTAAAGTTTCCTGATCATTTTAAAGCAAAAATTAGGTTCTTATGTCAATTCAATGTTAAGATATCTTAAATAGGGTGATAGGACACCTAAATTTATTTTCGAAAATTGTGTTATATAAATTTTGCTATATTTCTTTATTTTATTGCATTGAAGCACTTCATTTTATAATTTTATAAGACTACAAACATACCTTAAAAATACCAGAAAGTTTAAATTAGTTACATTGAATATTTCTGTTTTTATAATATGGACTCGAAGCGAGAGCTCTGTTTACATGTTTTTCGGTATCGATCAAGCCCTGAGCCCCCTTAAAGACATTTTATATAGAAAGTTGAAAAATTTTTAGTGCACAATTCACCTTGATTATTAATAAACATATATAAGATACACAAAATGTAAATAGATTGCTTACAAGTGTCAAGTATAGTAAAATTCTTTAAAAACACATGGATTTTAAATGACTTTAATGTATGGATTTTAAATGACTTTGTCACATTCGTGTGGCCCCCTGAACACTCTAACAACCTCGCACCCCTAATGCATCTCTGGAATTTCGAAGTGGACTCTCCGCGGATGGGGATGCGAGGGTTGGAAAGAAAATAAACATTGGAGGGTGAGAGCAGAGAGGCCCTTGACCTGGAAGGACGAAGACATGTTTGGCCGCTGGTCGCAGAAACTGTGATTTTGTTTATTATTGAATGATCTGAAACCACGGGAGAGATGGGCGATGAGCCTAGCCCGTTGATGTATTAGAAATTGTAAATACTTTTTTTTTCTTAATTATTAAATGTTCTTTGTTTTGTTTAGAGGCATGATTACTTATTGGTCTCATCAGTACTAACAACTATCGGGAACCATTACACGAGAAGACGCCTCGTGACAGACTTTAATGTGTTTTTAAAGGTTTTTACTATACTTGACACCTGTAAGCAATATATTTACATTTTGTGTATCTTATATATGTTTATTTTATATAGAATTCAAAAGTTTCTACTGTTTTAAAATAATTGAATTATTTGTAATGTTATCAACAAATAAATAAAAAAAATATCTAAAAGAAAAAATTCCTCGATTCGTGTAATTTTAACAATTTCGTTTGTTCTGAATAAAAATAAAAATAAACAAAAAATTTAAAACAAGTCGGAAATTGTGCGTGAAACGTGGCCGTTCGTACTACAACTACCGTGTTTACTCGCGTAATAGTCGCACTTTTTTTTGCCAATTTTTCATTGTGGAAGTCTAGGTGCGACTATTATGCGGGGAAATTTATTACACAATGTTGTACACTCTAATGCTAAAACATTACTGGTATATTAAAAAAACACATTATTATAAAATTAGTAACTTATCAAATGTTTCCAGATTATGTGATGTTTATTTACCATTTTTCTTTTTATGGTAATATTTTTATAGATGCAAAATTTACAAATAATCTTCGTGCAAATTTTGACAAAAAATTCTCATAATAAATCACTTTCGCTGAAGGTATCAGTATCTCTATTATAATGTGAATCGGTGTCTGAAGAATCGCCGTCATTCCATAAAATGTCATCTTCGCTTCCGTCCAAAGTGTCGGAAATACTCTGCTTAAAATTTTTTGAAATTATATCGCTTGTTATTAAAATCAGTCTTTGAAATATCCAACTACAGAGTAGTTCCAGATATGGACTCCTTACTTTTCCACTGGGAGTTTTTTCTTTGGTCCCATTGACCATGGAATATCCATATGCTCGTCTTATATTGTCTTTAAACGGTTTGTTAACCGACGGCTCAGAATCGATGTGAATCTTCCAGGAATTATCATAAGATCTGTTTTGTTTTGCCTTCTGAAAGTTCCTTCTGGTTCCTTCTTTACATCATCAACAAGATGTCCTCGGAAGCTATCGAGTACCAGCATAGCTGGTTTTTTGAGCAATGCTCCAAACCTTTTCTTCCAAACATTGCGAACATTTTTTCATCCATCCAATTTATGCGAAGAAAATATTTTGAGAAGTTTTTCTACTTCAAATTGGGGGTTGCGACTATTACGCGAGGTAGACTATTATGCGAGTAAACACGGTAGTTTTATAAATATTCAGATCTGGGTGCGATAGCACTCTGATGCAAAAATGCAGGAATACAAAATTTATTACGATTATTACCTCCGGTACGGTATGCTATTTCTTTCTCCCAGCTTATTTTGTGTCCAAAAAATAACGTTACCTTAGAGAAGCTAGCCGTAAAACAAAGCATTACGATTAAATACTCTACAGCAATTTTTTGAACTTCTAAGCATCGCACATTTTCAGTTTTTATGCCGTCGTATTGGGGGAAAAAAAACGTTCTTTTAAATGCACTTTGCTTGAAAACTGTATCTCCATTTATTTTTGAAACATTAATTTTTTTGTAGTTTTTGAAGCCATTTGCTTAATATTGGCAACGGAAGTACTTGATTTCTGTAGAAAGTAAAGGGAAAATAGTTTTAAAATAGTAATTATATATTTTTGTTGCCATTTTCTCGTAACAACCGAAAGAAAATGTAATTAAAATACATGTTATTTTGAAAAAAATATAAACGAATGATTTCTGTTAAAACAATGGAGCTATTATATACTATATTTAATTGTAAGTATCTATGAATCATTAGATAGCCAGTTTTTTTTTTTCGATTTTCTTTAATGACAGAATCTTTTTGCTGCATTTGTGCATTATTTCGCGATAGTGATGTGCTATGCATGCTTTATTGTAGATGTTTAAGAGTAGATCGTCAACGTGGAATTCTTAAGCAGATGCGAATGACATCATTTTACATAAAATTAAACGTGTGCTTAGTAGTCTTAAAATTGAAATATGTTTTGTACTGCAGTAGAGTCCCGCTTAACCGAGTTATTTTCTTTTGATGGACTCGTGGCTTCTATTATTATGAAACAGCCATTATAAATGAAGTGTTAGGTGAAGATGAAAGAGCAGCCGTAAAAAAAAAAAAAAATATGGCCATTTTTTCCTCCCATTCTGACCAGAAAATCAGAGTTCTAACTTTTTACGGCTGCTCTTTCATCTTCACCAGACACTTCATTTATAATGGCTGTTTCATAATAATAGAAGCCATCAGTCCATCAGACGAAAATGAAGTAATGGAAATGCCGGGGCTGCACTAAATTCTGAAAAAGCCGAATTCCTGTTCTCTACTCTATATATTAAATTCAGTCATAGAGAAATAATAGCACTCTACCTTAAACAGGACGCAAACACCCTGACAACCTAGAATCATGGGATAGCATTGAATGTATCATGTGGGATAGGATTTAATTGAATGAAGAAAACTTTTATTATTAATATCGTTGTAAGTTTTGATTCGATTTTCATAAAATTTGAAAGGACTCGAAAAAATTCTGCAACGATTCTTTATACGGTAGAACCTCAGTTATCCGAAGTAATTGGGACCGAGTCTATTTAGAAAAATCGAAATTTTCGGATAATCGAGAATGCTTCCATTTTAAGATTAAGGGGGAATGGATGCAATATTTCTTATTATGATAACAAGTGCTTAATAAAAATAAAGCAATAGCAAAATAGAAACAAGAAAAAATTACCCGAATTTTAATTTTGAAATTAGTACCTTTTACATATATCACGAGGGTTTGAAAAAAATGCTTTGTTTGTCACCGTTTCGATTGCCTTTGCTTTGAAGCTCTAATACGGACTTTTTAAATATTATTAGTTCACCAGTATCACAGTCTTTCTGCTGCTCCAGCCATGCCAAACCTTCTGCAAAACATTCAAAAGCTTCAACTTTGCAAATTTGTTAGTTTTCTTCGTTCCATACCTTACGGGAGGTAAATTCAAAGGAGAAAGATGGGGATATTTTCGATCCCCTAAGAAAAGGGATCGAAAATATTTATATGTACTCGTAGTTCGGAAAGGATTTCTTGCAAACAAGGAATATGCTATTAAAAAAAAATACATTCAAAATGGATTTTGTACACAAGGGGTCTAATAGTAAAAAAAAAAAAAAAAAAAAAAAAGCTTTAAAAATTGATTTCGGTTAACCGAGGGTTTCGGTCAATAGAGTTTCGGATAAAAGAGGTTCTACTTCATGTAAATAGCTATAGGAATAAAATATAATAGCTGGTAGTGGCAGACCTGCTATCGGTACGTGGGACGTACTGTAATTTCCAGTGTATAAGGCGAAGCTCAAATAAATCCGTTTCCTATCAGAAATTTTATTTAATAAAATGTAATTTGACTTTATTAAATAAAATTTCTGGTTCGAAACAGACTTATTTCAGCCGCGGCTTATGCGCCAGAAATTACTGTATATGTCACGTCATAGACAACGTGGTAAACATGAATAAGACCTAGATACATCATATTTTACGAAAGTTACAAGACTAGTAAACTATTCAGATGATCAATTGCATAACTATTTTTCTTGTACATTGATTCCAGTGTCATGATTCTGTGATATGACCAAAGTGATATTATTGATATCTCATAACCTGTTCTTGCCACACGAGTTGTTTCCTTTAACCAATGCTAAGCCAGAATTCACCTTATTTAATCGCAGAATTTCTGTCATTAAATAAAGATTCTGTATTTAGAAAGATTTAAACCATTCGGTGGGTAGTTTTTGCGCTGTTCCGTGTGGTCAGATGGACGGAACACACAACGACTATATAGGTGCTACTGATTTACATAATGACGAACGCATCTAAAAAAGACTGACCATACAAAAAGAAATAATGATTTTAAAAAAGTAAATAAAGAGAAATTTTATAAACATGAATGAAATTTAGCATAAGAATACTATATGAAAAAATTATACAGAATAGTAAAACTACATATGAATTAACTTTAACAGTTCACAAAATTAATTTTATGGAAAATCAATACTTTTATGGAAGAAAAGGTTTTAAGGATACCTGTGACATTTTAAAATCCGTTATCGTGTTACTGAAAGGTGTTTTTCGGGAGATACAGGCTTCGAAATATTTACGACACTTCAAGGAGCTATAAAAGATCTATTCGCTTGAAATTTACTGTTATCGTTATAAAATGTAAGGAGGACATATATTTTTATATTAAAATGATTCACATTAAAATGGGCTCGTATTTTAGAAAAGTATCTAAAATGGAAACCTTTTTTTTTTTTTTTTATTGAATATCTAACTGAACTGAAATTATAAAGTTTTTTTGATAGATAGAATTTTAACTTTATTCAAAATAAAGTATCTAAGTCTCCGTTATAACAATAAAAAATGTAGTTCAAATTCAATATCATTCTTAAAAAAAACAAACAAACAAACAAAAAAAACCTTCAATCGAGAGAAATTATTAAAATCATTTCTAGATAAAGTCAAAGGTCATATAAATTGTCATAGTTAAAGTGGGATTCTACTTTACAGTACGTGAATAATTTTTGCTTTTTTTACAAATTATTTAGTTGTTAAAATCTATCTCGAAAAAAATATTTGTTTTTTGCTGTAGTTATGATATTTCCATATAAATAAATTTCAAAATGCAACTTCAAAGCTCAACATTTTTTGAAAACCCTATAAAAGACCAGAAAAATAGTGTGATCAAATAATTACCATTTTTCAAGTTGAAACCGCCCCACCAGTGGCTGAGAGGTTCTGCTCTCGAAGCTGGTAGACGGGAGGTGCTGGGCTCGATCCCAATCGCGCCCGTCGGCCTAATCGTTCGGAGTTTTCGTGGTTTTCTTCGAACCTTGGATTTCCAAGCGTTAATACGGGTTAGGTTCCCTTAGAAAGACCCCCACTAAGGCCACTCCTCCCCTGGGCCTACATCCCTCGTGCAGATAATTGGTCTTCATAAATACAACCAACCATCAAGTTAAAACCCTTGCAAACATTACAAGAATTGAAATCATTTTGTTTCTATTTTGCTATTGTTAAAAAATATACAGCTAACTATCGCATTTTAGAATCAAATTTTCGAAGTATTTGAAAAGGGTTTTTCATCTTAATAAGTTATTTTTCGGGTGATACTATATTTAAAATCTTAACGTAATTTCAAGGCGCTATAAAATAACTATTCTCTTAAAATGTACTCTTATTGTTATAAAACTTATATTTTTCAATAAATGAAGGTATAGATTCTTCTAATAATAATCTTCTAATAAGATATATATTCTTCTAATGCTAAATTCACCTTGAGTTAAGTAATTAAAATTCATATGAAACGCACAAAATAAATGTACTAAATTTACTTTCAGTTGCATACGTATAATATAAAATTATTTAAAATACATTAAAAATATCTTAAAATACATTAAAAACCATAAAAAAAAAGCCGAAACGTTTTCAACAATTACACGGCCGTCATCATAGTGGGATTTAAATGTTGTTATTTTTTCTTTATATTCGAGAATTGTGTAGAAGAAATCATTGTAATTTAAAGGTTGTACAGTCGTGGAAAAAAAGTAAACACCCCTACTAACTCCTCAACAAATTATCGTAGAAGAAAGTTATTGGTACCGAACGATTGGAAATAAAGTCTACTTTCAAATGATGTATATAAAATTTGTTTAGGGGACCATCTACAAATTAAAACGAGCCATAACTTTGTATTTTTCAATAGCAGTACACAATTCTGACAGCATAAATGAACTCTATACCCTTCAATTAGTCTAAAAACAAATTTTTATGCAATTCGTAACACAACTTTCCGAGAAATTAATTATTTTAAAACGAGCATATTTTATGGGGCGTATCCAAATTGAAGTTCAGTACTGATTGTTAACCGAGAGAGCCCCCTTCTTGATCAAGGAACCTTAAGCAGTCAATGAAGCCTGTTAGATTACAGGATAGCATAAGAAATTTCAAAATATTTAGTTACTTCTATCATAGACGGCCCCTTAAATCATCATTTTGCCGTTTTTTTAAGCATAATTTGAAAACTACTTGGAAGAAAAATGTGAAATTTTGGATTTCCATAAAGCAGGACTTAATAAATCTGAATTCATCAAAAAAATTGTAGGTTGCAATTCATAATTTTTTCGAATATTAATTTAATAATTCATAATTCATATCAGAAAATTATAAAAATTGCAAATTCAACGTATTTATGTTTGGGTATATTAGTATAATTGCTACACAAAAAATTAGAACATTAGGATCATAATTTCAGAAGTTATAAATAAAAATATGAAAATGTAATTTTACATTAGAAGCACTGAATTTTGAATGTTTATAATTCAAAAATTTATCATTCAAATGACGTGAAATTTGTGGTCTAGGCATAGTTTGAACCAAAGATTTGAAATATCTCGTTAAAATTGGGTATTGCCATTGAAAAAAATGAAGTTTGGATTCGTTTTAATATGTAGATGCCCCTCTAAGTAAATTTTATATACATCATTTAAAAGTAAACTTTATTTCCAATCGTTCGGTACCAGTAACTTTCGTCTACAATAATTTGTTGAGGAGTTAGTAGGGGGTGTTTACTTTTTTTCCCACGACTGTAAGTCAAATGAGATGCCAGATACAGTTACTCAAATTTTCAACAAAACGAGCTTTTATCTATTATGCAGCAAATTTCTCCATACTCCATGGATGTCATTTGATCTGTAATCAAAATAAAAGATCCAATTGTCGCTTATAACCATTTAAATTGTAGTTCAAACTCGGTATCATTCCCTAAAGAAAAAAAACCCTTTCAACTGAGAGAAATTATAAAAACTAGAAAACAGGAGTTCTGCTTTTTCAGAATTTAGTGTTGCCCCCGATGACAAAAAAATATATGTATATAAATATAGATACAGTAGAGCCCCGATTATCCGAGTTAATTGAACTTATACCTTTGGAATGGATCCTTTTCTTCTGATGGACTGATGGCTTCCATTATTATGAAACAGTCATTATAAATGAAGTGTTAGGTGAAGATGAAAGAGCAGTCGTAAAAAGTTACAACTCTGATTTTCTGGTCAGAATGAGAAAAAAAACTGGCCTTTTTCTTTCTTTCTTCTTCTTAAAAATTTTCTTTGAAAAAAAAATTATGGCCATTTTTTTTTTCAGAATCCATGTTTTATCAGAAATCCTTCATTTATGTTTTTGAAAATAGCACGTATTTAATTTTTTTTTTCAGTTTTTATAGGAAAATAGAAACAAAATGATATAATTGCTATTTTTCTTTCACTTTCTACAGAAATGGAGTTCTTCCGTTGCCAATATTAAGCAAATGATTCTAAAAACTACAAAAAAAAATTAATATCTCAAAAATAAATGGAGATGCAGTTTTCAAACAAATTGCATTAAAAAATACTTTTTTTTCCGAATACGACGGTATAAAAATTGAAAATGTGCGATGCTTAGGTGCTTGAAAAATTGCTATAGAGTATTTAATCGTACTGCTTTGTTTTACGGCTGGCTTCTGTAAGGTAACGTTATTTTTTGGAGACTATACAAAATAAGCTGGGAGAAAGAAATAGCATACCGTACCGGGAGCTAATATTTTCGTGATAAAATAAAAAGTCACATAAATTGTAATAGTTAAAGTGGAATTCTGTTTTATAGTACATGAATAATTTTTGCTTTTTCACAAACTATTTAGTTGTTAAAAACAATCTCGAAAAAAAAAAATTAGTTTTTGTTTTTTGCTGTAGTTATGATATTTCCATAGGAACAAATTTAAAAATATTACAACAAAGCTCAACATTTTTCGAAAACTGTATTAAAGTCTAGAAAAATACTATGTTCAAATACATAATTACTATTTTTAGGTACGTTCCTAATTGTATAAATAAGTAGCACCTATAATCGTCGTTCTGTTCGTCCGTCCGCATTTAACAGAGCTAAAACTACCCAACCGAATGGTCTGAAATTTTAAATATAGAATGGTTGCAAAATTGTGTCGAGTCATTTCAAGTTTTATGAAAATCGGATGTCTAGTTTAATGACAGGGACAGTCAAAAGTTTTCCGTTACATGACGGCAAATGGGAAAAAAATGATTTCAAGTGCATTTTAATGATGTGACAGCCTTTCGAACAAAATGAAATGGATAGGCATTAATTGAAGTGCATTAAATATACATTCAGTACGCTATGCGGTGCATAAAATATTTATAAAACTAGCTGTAGTACGAACGCACCTCATTTGCCCCGTTGGACATGAACTTGCTTAAGTTGAAACCCTTGCAACCACTACAAGAACTGAAGTCATTTTGTTTCTATTTTGCTAAAAACGTATATTTTTATATTGAAGAATGATGAACAATCAAATTGGCTCGTATGATCGTACGTTAGAGGGTAAAAAAATGGAAAACGAGTTTTTTGTTTGAATATCTAATTATATTGAATTTAATAATAATAATAAATAGTTGCAAAATTTTCTGTTTGTTGTTGCATTCTCTAGCACTTTATTTTTAAAAAGATATGTTTTGTAATCCTTATTAACTGAATAATTTAAATTTATTGATTAAATCAACTACGCCCAACAATGCAGAAAACATATATCTTCCGTAACTCAATTATTATAATAATTAGCTACATAATCAGTACATTATTAAACTAGTTTAACTTATTTATTTAATCAAAATAATAATCTAATTCATAACGAATCATTCATTCTTCATTTATCCGATGCCAATTTTTGAATGCTGATACGTCGCATTCTTTGATTTTTCTATTTTGTTATTTTAAAAAATACCTTTTGTAATCCTTATTAACTTAGTTTAAATTTATATTAAATGAACCGTGTCCAACAATAGAGAAATACCTGCTATTAATTATAATTAATCTTCCACTATCTATTTTCAAACACAAATAATAACTTGTTGAAGTACTTCATTTCTGATAACGAGGAAAAATAATATAAATTTTTAACGAATCGTTACTGCACTGATATCTCAAATATTTTCATAGAAAATTTTCTTCTGTTTATCTTAAAAGTTTTAGTAATAAAATCTGTTTATTCTTGCATTGTTCGAATGCCGATTGTAAAGAACGAAAAGAAAGGCTTCGTTAATTAAGTCATTATAGAATCTTTTGTTTAAGAACTTTGTTAAAGATTTTTCTTCTTTAAAAAATGTATTGGTTTAATTTATTGAGTTAATTCATAAAAATTTTGTTACCAGTTGTCGGTTGAAGTTCTCTAAAGAGTTTTGTTTGCACAATGAAATAGTTTTATCGATATTTGAATTCTAATCAATATATCTATTTACTTTATATTAATAATTGATGAGACAAACACGTGACCCTAGTTCATTTGTACTTTTAAACAGAACTCCCCGGAAGTGTTCTTAAAATTTAATTTTTGAATAAACAACGTTCTTCTGTCTGCGTTATTTAAACCAGACTATTTTCAGTAGCTAATATTCATAAAAGTTTATTATTAACTAGGGGGCTCTGCCCCCTGCAAGCTACGCTCGCCAACCCCCGTTCAGACACCGCAGAATCTAAAATTTGATCGGTTTTTAAAAGATTAGAGAAGATTGAATTAAAATGAAAAATCTATAGCGATCTCCCATTAAACGGGTTTCCATTAAATTCCCTTTGATTGCGGAAATTTAAGGCCTAATCAGTTACTGTTAAGACATTCAATGGTTGTTTTCGTGTTTGATTAAAGAAGATCAGTTAAACATTTGAAAAGAAGATAAAATAAAATGAATTAAGTAAACATAGTCTTTGCCGACCGGTACTTTTTAACAGCGTTATAAAACGAATGACATAATACAATTTACTATAACTACAATTTACTGCTTTAACCCCTTCAAGGGTGGTAGTTCATTTTTGGACAACTTAATTTTAATTCTTAAATGCCAAATTAGCACCAGAATATTGGAATGAAAAATTTCTTTTTATTAAGTAAGTGAACAAAAGTATTTTCGTATTTCGAAATTTGTTTGTAAATTCCGGTACCATTCACTGATTTCAACATTTTACGAATAGAAGTATCTTGCCCCTGAAAGGGTTAAACGCATATTAATGTATTTATTATTTTAAAGTTTCCTTTCTATTTTAATATTCATGTGTAAATACAATTTTCTAGACATAATTTTCATATTTTCCTGCTTTTAACTCGTACTCATTTAATAGTAATTTTAAAGTTTTTTTTCTGTTTTTAATAGACATGTATAAGTAAATTTGTAATCGTTAGAAATATTATTCTTTGCACTGTTTTTAGAATTGAAAACAATCTCTATTATAATAGCCTAAGTCATGCGACTATCATCAACAGTTCCATCGCTTTTCATAAGAAAGGTATCCATTTTGATTAAAGAATCAAAGTTATTTTTTCGAAAAAAAACTACATAAAAGTTGCCATGATCGCAAAGAATTCTTGGTACTTTTATCTTAGCCGGGCACAAATCTCGCCAATAGCTGTTTTTGGTATTTTTTCGTTATACGGACACCATGCCAAAATGTATGCTAATGCGCCAATTATTTCAACCCTGATCGCGAAAAGGATTTTTATAGTAAAACATGCGAAACATTGTGATTTGCTATTATTTGCTATACTTTATTGTATAACAGTTATTTGTTCATTTATTTTAAGTATATATTTGTGATTTAGTAAAATAGTTCATAAAAGTCTGTAGTTTCCAAATGTTATATTTTTAAAAAACTCACTTTACTATTGACAGTGTTTTTTCTTTTATTTTTCAAATGTTCCAATTCACATGATTTTCATTTTGCGTCAACTATTACGCTTGGCGACAACGGTGTCCGTAAACGGAAAAGTACCCCCTTTTTTTTAACTCGTAAGTTAGCATTTTTTGTTTTTTGTTTTTTGAGTGGTAAATTAAAACGGTACAACTTGGTTATCCCATTGACCAAAAATAAATCGCCAGACAATGAGATTAAAGGATAATAATGGTTGATCGAAAATGTAACATTCACTTGACTGTAAGGAAGTTACACGTGTATACGCCATCAAGTGATTTTTATTTCGACGCTTTATTTGTATTTGAATTTTTATACTAATTTATTTGTTTTTTCGTTATTTAAAAAAAAATTACGTCAACTTGTATAATTTGGCGAATGGTTTGGCGCTTTATATAATTTGGCGATATTGGTCATTTGAATTTGAAATTAAATGTTATGAATTGTTGCTTAATATTTAACACAGATGTCATATAAGCATCGGGTTTGGCGTGATTTTTTTTACGACAATTTGGCGAAAATCTCGTTAATACCAGTTATATATGTATTTTTAAATTATTTTTCTATTATTTTAAAAATGAAATAACAATAAATAAATAAAAAAATTAATTAATAACTATAGAACAAAGCAATTTATAACATTTTTTTCTTAAATAAAAAGAAAATAAATGTAAATAAACATTTATTGATGAATAAGCAATAATAGTCCGGTTACCGTGTCAGGCAAAATAACGCCATTTTGGCGCCAATTAGGTACGCCGGGGCGTATATGACATCTGAGCCTAATATTTTTCTTTTCGTTTCGTTTAAAAAAAAGAAAGAAGTGTAAGCCATTAATTTTAAATGTTTTTTTTTTCTTCTCTTAATGAAAATTTTATATTAAATAAAATGATAACGAAATAAAAAAAAACATTGTTCTTAGGATAGATTTAAAGGAGGCCAAACTTGGTCGCCAAATTAGTTTAAAATTATAACCTTTTTTGAAATGCGAAAAAAAATATCTGTTATGATTGAAATTTGAGTTGCCATCATTAAAAAAATTTATATAAAATTAGAAAAAATTTAATATTTCGAAAACTAATTCGAATTTAAAAATTCTAATACCAGTTTTGAAATCTGCGGATCAATATTGATTTTTGGTGTTAATTTCATAGCAAAGTATTCCATATTTTAGGAGAAATTGCCGTGAAACATAATCAGTTGTTTAATCAGTCGATTCATACTTCCGTTTCATAAATTCGTTTCATTAGGATTTTATATATATAGGGTAGATTTAAATTAAAAATTTCTACAAAAGAATTCATTTTTAATAAAATGCCAATGTCATATAAAGTATGCATCATTAATGGCTTTATTAGCTTTTTACTTAAGTATTAATTAAATAATACGAGAGTACAATAATGAGTATATTGGAAAGGGGGGGGGGGGTAATTGGGTACCAGTGTTTTATATATCTGTTCTTTATCCATTGTAAATTCAAAATACATATTATATTACATCTACTTTCAAGTTCCGTTAATATCATATCTATAGGTTCCTGTACCATTATTTTATTTGATGTTACAGTTAGACTTATTTTAGCTTAGGGTAAATAAACTCCTTCCGGCTAGTGCCGGGAGAAAGAGGTAGCTTTCATATTCCTTATTTTAAAAAGCCAGCTTATATTATTCAAACACACGAAGCTCAGTTTGGGGGAAATTGATTATGGGAGATTCAATACTAATTGTTATCAAAACTAAATCATTATGAATGAGAATTTCGCGAAATTAGTCAGCTGTATCCAAGCTGCTTTCATTTAAAGTAACTTATATTTGGTTGCCAAATTCGGCGATATATTGAAGTGCCTGCCATTTTAAGACAACATGGTGGATGAGGCTAACCAGTGAACTGGGTCGAGGCCTTAGTAATTCCTGTGCACATGCTCACTCACATCGGCATCGGTTGATATATACGAGTGCTGTCGCAGGCAAAAAAATCAGATTTTTCAAAATGTCACCCACATTAGAAATTGAAACTGCTATATCTGAGCCATTCTTTTAACATAAAGACAAAACAAAAAATTCTCCAGAATCCTTATATCAAGGTCAAATACTTAAGAAAGAAACCTTTTTCAATTTCTAATTTTTTTGCACCTTACTTTAAATATATATATTTTTTTATTTAATGGCCGCTATTTTGAAACAAGATGGCTGATGAATCTGGCCAGCAAACTTGGTCGAGACATTGCTATATACTATCCACATGCCTTCTTACATCGAAATCCGTTAATAAATACACGTGTTATCGCGTGACAAATATCAGATCGTTTCAAAATGTTAGCCATGCTAAAAATTCAAAGTGCTATAATTCAACCATTTTTTAAGATATAGAGGAAACAAAAACTGCCCCGGAATCTTTGTATCAAGGTCAAACACATAAAAATAATAATAAAATCCACATACTACAATATATATAAAAACACACATGCACACATACGTATTAAGGTCAAACACATAAAAAAAAATCTTTTTCATTTTCCAATTATTTGGTACCTCATTTTAAATTAAAATTTTTTTAATTTCTTTAAATGGCCGCCATTTTGAAACAAGATGGTGGAGGAAGCTGGCGAACAAACTCGGTCGAGACATTGGTATGTCCTATGTATACTCCAAGGTATATCCAGATCGGTTCATAAATACGCCTGTTATCGCGTGACAAAAATCAGGTCGTTTCAAATTGTCAGCCACGCTAGAAAGTCAAAGTGCTGTAACTCAGCCATTTTTCAAGATATAGACAAAACAAAAACTGCTCCGGAATTTGTGTATCAAGGTCAAACACATAAGAAAAAAATATTTTTCAGTTTTCAATTTTTTGGTACCATATTTCAAATTTTAATCTTAAAAAAATTTAAATGGCCGCCATTTTGAAACAAGATGGCGGATGAAGCTAGCCAACGAACTCGGTCGAGACATTGGTATGTACTATGTATACCCCAAGTTACACCCAAATCGGTTCATAAATACGACAGTTACAGTGTGATAAAGATCAGATATATATAATATATATAATATATGGATATATATATATATATATATATATATGAACATTTGAACGGAGGGTGGTTTCGGGGTCTGGGGGTCATGATCGATGATAATACACCAAAATTTTTTGAAATCGCTTTCCTCCGAACGGCTGCAATAGGTAGCTTTTTGTAATGAAAGCTGCGTAATATGCTATTTTTTTAACTTCATATTAGGTACTCTGTATATAAATCAAACATCTGCCACTAGAGATTTTTGCCAGGTTTTGTTAAAAGGACTTGTTAGATTTCTTTTGATTTTCAAAGGTAATATATATATATATATATATATATATATATATATATATATATAT
Organism: Maratus speciosus; assembly: GCA_963932465.1. Classification (NCBI taxonomy): domain Eukaryota; kingdom Metazoa; phylum Arthropoda; class Arachnida; order Araneae; family Salticidae; genus Maratus; species Maratus speciosus. The sequence continues at coordinate 47,117,165 of OZ010795.1, read as the reverse complement.
ATATATATATATACATATATACTAAAATTACGCACTCAGTTTCGGACAAATATAAAAAGTCCTTCCGGCCAGTGCCGGGAGCAAGAGGTAGCTTTCCTATTCCTTATTTTTAAAAAATCAGCTTATATTATATTCAAACACATGAAGCTCAATTTGGTGGAAACTGATTATAGGAGATTCAATTCTAATTTTTATCAATACTAAATCCTTATGAAGGAGAATTTCTCGAAATTGGTCAGCTTTATCCAAGCTACTTTTATTTAAAGTAACTTATATTTGATTGCCAAATTCGGCGATATCTTGAAGTGACCCATTTTAAGAGGCTACTTCAGTCAAATGAAAAGACTCGTTCGCTAATGCTAATCCTATGGAAGAAATTTATAACGATATCTCGGTTGCATTTCAATATTTTCAAATGATTTTTTTTTTTGCATTGGATAGCTGAGATCGATCTGTAATAAAGGCCGTTTTTTACTTGTTCGATTTTGATTATAGATTTTTTTTATGAGCATGCTTTCAGTTTCGAAACCGGTTCCGAAAATGAAAGCGTCCTCATTAAAAATATTTGTAAACAAAATTGAAAAATTAAAAAACGGCCTTTATACAGAACGATCTCAGCTATCCAATGCAAAAAAAAAATCATTTAAAAATATTGAAATGCAACCGAGATATCGTTATAAATTTCTTCCATAGGATTAGCATTAGCGAACGGGTCTCTTCACTTGACTGAAGTAGCCTCTTAAGAGAACATGGTGGATGAGGTTAACCAGTGAACTTGGTGGAGACCTTAGTAATTCCTGTGCACATGTTCACTCACATCGGAATCGGTTGATATATGAGTGCTGTCGCAGGCAAAAAATCAGATTTTTCAAAATGTCACCCACATTAGAAATTCAAACTGCTGTATCCGAGTCATTTTTTAAGATAAAGAAAAAACAAAAATTGCTCCGGAGTCTTTATATAAAGATCAAATACTTAAGGAAGAAACCTTTCTGAATTTCTAATTTTTTTGCGCCTTACTTTAAATATATATATATTTTTTGTTAATTTAATGGCTGCTATTTTGAAACAAGATGACGGATGAAGCTGGCCAGAGAACTTGGTCGAGACATTTCTATATGCTATCCACATGCCTTCTTACATCCAAATAGGTTAATAAATACGCTTGTTATCGCGTGACAAATATCAGATCGTTTCAAAATATCAGCCATGCTAGAAATTCAAAGTGCTATAACTCAACCATTTTTAAAGATATATACGAAAATAAACTGCTCCGGAATCTTTGCACTAAGATCAAACAAATAAGAAAAAAATCTTTTTCATATTTCAAATTTTTGGTACCACATTTTAAATTTAAAATTTTTTAAATTTTTTTAAATGGCCTCCATTTTGAAACAGGATGGCGGATGAATCTGACCAACGAACACATTGGTATGTACTATGTATACACCAAGGTATATCCAAATCGGTTCGTAAATACGCCTGCTATCGCGTGACAAATATCAGGTCGTTTCAAAATGTCAGACACGCTAGAAATTCAAAGTGCTATAACTCAGCCATTTTTTAAGATATAGAAGAAACAAAACCTGTTCCGGAATCTTTGTATCAAGGTCAAACACATAAGAAAAAATATTTTTTAATTTTCAATTTTTTGGTACCACATTTCAAATTTTAAATTTTTAAATTTTTTTTTAAATGGCCAAAACTTTTTTGTAAAAAATGATTTTTATTTTTTTAATTTCCTTCACGCAATTTCCTTCAAGAGCTATACACTTTTTCTAACGATCCTGTAGCATTTGGATAATTTTCATGTAGTACGATTCCAAAGATAACTCCAAAAAAATGTATCAGTTTCGCATTCGACATTCTCATTTGACGCGAATCTCTTCCTTTGGAGCTATCTAATCAAGTTAGGAAATAAAAAATAGCCGCTGGGGGGAGAGATATAGAGACTACGACAGATATTTTGGAATTAGTAGCTCAATTCATTCAATTTTGCCATCGTTTTCATGGATGTGTGTACCAGTGCTGCCAGATCATTACTTTTTTACTTTCTTCTATCTTTACAAGAAAAAAGTATTGAATTCATGAAAATTTTCGAATTCCGGTTTTCGACGGATTTACACGTTTTAGGGGTCAGAGATTCCAAAAAACATGATTTTACAAAATGTCTGTCTGTGACTCTGTGAGTCTGTCTGTCTGTCTGTGTGTATGTGACACAAATTTTGTGGGCGCTCTATCTCAAGAACTAATGCACGGAATTTAATAAAAATTGATATTCAGTTAGTGCCTAATACAAATTGATGCTGATTAGTTTTTGGTGTAAATCGCTCAACAGGTGGCGCTGCAATGCTGCATTTTTCACGATTTTCGCAATAGCTCTATCTCAAGAACTAATGCACGGATTTTGATCAAACTTCAGATTTAGTTAGTCCTTGATATGAATTGATGATGATTACGTTTTGGTGTAAATCGCCCAACAGGTGGCGCTGTTTTGATGAATTTTGCAGGATTTACACGATTTCCCCAATAGCTCTATCTTAAGAACTAACGCACGGATTTTCATCAAACTTCAGATTCAGTTAGTCCTTGATATGACTTGCTACTGATTAGGTGTTGGTGTAAATCTCCCAACAGGTGGCGCTTCTCTGCTGCCTTTTCCACGATTGCCTCAATAGCTCTATCAATAGAACTAATGGACCAATTTTCATCTAATTTCAGATTTAGTTGTATGTTGACACAAGTTGTTGTTAATTAGGTTTTGGTGTTAATCACCCAATAGGTGGCGCTACTATGCAGAAATTTTCACGATTTTCGCTATTGCTCTATCTCAAAAACTAATGTACGGATTTTCTCCAAACTTCAGATTCAGTCAGACGTTGACATAAATTGTTGCTGATTAGGATTTGGTATAAATCACCCAATAGGTGGCGCTGCTAGGCAGCATTTTGCTGAATTTAGACGATTTCAGCGATAATCATATCTCAAGAACTAATGCACGGAATTTCATATCGTTAGAATCCTCATGAGATGCATAGATTGCCATTTAATTTTGGCAGTGTGATAGCGAATTTTGAAGTATTAACATGTATGAGATAGAAGAAAGTTTTGGGATTGGTACATCCGACTAGTTTTAATTGCGATTTTGTATTGCTTTATACGGTTGATTTCATCCGTAAGCTTAATCTAATACAGTAATGAGGATACATAAGGTTTTTTAAAAATATCAAAAAGCCAAAGTATTTTCAAAAATTGCAAGACTTTGGAAATAAGAATTTGCAACATTTACAAACAGTGGAAAAAAAGGAAAATACAGTTAGTAATAAATAGTAAAAGATTTGTGCTTTACATTAAATAACAAATAAAAGGAATTTAAATAGTTAAATAATAAGATAATTAAATATCTAATTAATAGGTTCATTAAATAAATAGTATCATTAAATAACCAAATAATATAATATCTAAATAAAAGGGAAACATAATTTTCGCAGTTCATTAAATTAATAAACTCAATTTAAGAATTTATTCAAATCTTGTAGTGTATTAACAAACAGTAAATAATTTTAATTACATTACAATTATAAAAGTTTTAAATTGAGATATGTTTTCAATATCCAATCAAAAACATAAAAAATTTCTTAATCTATATTACGCATCTTATTTACGCATAAGAGCACAATATATATTATTTAAAATAAAATTTAAAGGTGCTTACTAATCATTTGCCGTGTAAATAAAAACTGCCACTGAGACAGTTTTTTTTTTTTCAATTTCTTCAGTAATTACATTCAATTTTTACAAATTTACTACGTGCAAATATGGTCCTTTAAAGTAATTCGACAAATTATCTTTTAGAAAAAATTTAATTGATGATATACTACACTAAACCGTTTTCTGTCGTAATTAATCAATTTTGGAAAAATTCGGCTTCGAATTTAAAACTTTCATTTCGATCCAATACGTATTTCCAAGTAATTACGTTTATCGAAAAAATATTACTGCAGCAAAGTTATAGAATGAAAATTATCAGAATATTTAAAATTAAGACAGGATATAATTAAAGTAAAATTAATCCAATGCATGCATTTCCTGCATTGACAGAAAGTACAACGCTTAGTATGCAACTTATAGTTTTAATTCCAAAGTATCTAAAAAAATGTCCTCATTAATAATTTTCAATATATAAATACACTTAAACATTTTCTGTCGTAATTAATGAATTTTAGGGAAAATTTGACTTTATCCTCTTCGAATTAAAATGGCATGGACTCAATCAGAGCATTGAAAATTTAGACGAGATATGATTGAAGTAAAATCATCATCCGAATATATGCATTATCAGAAAATGTCAGCAAAATTATTAAAATAGACGTTTTCGGAATATTGATAGTTAAGACAAGATATAATTAAGAAGAACCCATTTGCTTTTTACTTTCTTCTATCTTCAATAGAAGAAAATTGTAATCGAAATTTTTTTCGACTTCCGGTTTTCGACGGATTTACACATTTTAGGGATCAAAGATCCCAATAAACATGTTTATACAAAATGTCTGTTTGTGTGTCCGCCATTGTATTGTCAAAAAGTGTATGAAATCATGCATAGAGTTGAACCAAATTCTTTGTGTATGTTTTTAGATACGACAAGCAAGTGCTCCTTCAATTTAGAGATATTCCGCCGGAAGGGGCCGCTATAATAGCAATGTCCGTGCCATTTTCAATATTGTACCATCGAAAAGTGTATAAAATAATGCATAGGATTGAACCAAATTTTTTATGAATGTTTTTGGCTATGGCCAACATGTCATCTTTGAATTTTCAAATATTACGCCTGAAAGGGGCGCTGTGATAGCGATTTTTGTATAATGTTCACGATTTTTCGTAGTGCTATTGTCCATCGGCGGCTCGTGCAGCGACGGGTACTCGCCTCCTGCTAAGCCCACTGAAAACAGCTGATGTACAATACAGTAACGAAAAAGTATTGAATTTAATAAGTATCATGATCTTGATTAAACTCGTTTTTATTACTCTGATTAATAGAGTGAATCAGAAATTTAAGATGAAAATCAAAGAATTGGTATAGTATTGAACTAATATTATTGAAGTATTAACATCTGTAACTACTTTTTGAAATATTAAGATGTATGAGACAGAAGAAAGTTTTGGGACTGGCACATCCAAATGGTTTAGTAATGTGAGAAGATATAATGCTGCTTGTTGTTAGTATGCAGCTTGTTGTTAGGTGCGTTCGTAATTATGTAAATACGTAGCACCTATAGTCGTCGTTCAGCCCGTCCGTCTGTCTGTCTGTCTGTCCACCTGTCCGCATATAACAGAGCAAAAACTACCCAATCGAATGGTCTGAAATTTTAAATATATGATTGTTGCAAATTTTTGTCGAGCCATTTCAAATTTTATGAAAATTGGATGTATAGTTTAATGACAGGGACAGTCAAAATTTTTCCGTTACATGACGGCCAATGGGAAAAAATTATTGCAAGTGCATTTTCATGATGTTACAGCCTTCCGAATGGTCTGAAATTTTAAATATATAATTGTTACAAAATTTTGTCGTGTCATTTCAAATTTTATGAAAATCGGATGCGTAGTTTAAAGACAGGGACAGTCAAAAGTTTTCCGTTACATTACGGCCAATGGGAAAAAAATATTTCAAGTGCATTTTAATAATGTTACAGCCTTCCGAAGGGTCTGAAATTTTAAATATGTAATTGTTGCAACATTTTGTCGACTCATTTCAAATTTTTATGAAAATTAGATGTATAGTTTAATTACAGTTTTCCGTTACATTAAGGTCAATGGGAAAAATTATTTCATGTGCATTTTAATGATATTACAGCCTTTCGAACAGAATGAAATGGACAGTCACTTATGAAGTGCACTGAAATATATATTCAGTACACTATGCGGTGCAAAAAAATATTATAAAAATAGTTATAGTACGAACGCACCTCATTTGCCACGTTTGACGAGCAATTTCCAACTTGTTTTAATAATGTGCAGCTTGTTGTTTTTATTTCAAAGTACTGTATTAAGGACGTGACATTTTTACTTTCTGTTCACATATAATCTAAGGAAAGTACTGTAATAACGATAAAAATTCAATTTTGGAAATACTGGTATATTTTTACATTTTGAGATTCTCTAAATCCGTTTTCGCTATTTTTTCAATGATTCTATGTATATGCGTGTATGTATGTATGTTGGTATTTTCGTTTTCGTTTTTTGGTCCTACAAGTACGCTTTTGGTCGTTTTTCCATCATGTCTATATGCGTGAGGGAGCATAATTTCGCTCAAACTATGTTTTCGATTGAGCTTCCATTTGGGGAAAATGTTATAGCCCGCTGTCGGAAAATCTGTAATTATTTGCATACAAATCGGTTAAAGGGTTTGATAAACAAACTTTCTTCCAAACATTTTGTGTACAAAGAAAAATAGCTAAACCGATAAGTATTTTTTTTTAAACTCAATTAATCAATTAACATTTTTTTTCGTTCACGCTCATTTTAAATTGATCCAACAGTCATTATGAACTATTAGTTAAACAATTATATACATATAGATAACGTATTATATATCAATTTATTATAGTTATTGGAATAGACATTATCAGTTTATTGGGGAAAATAATTATTAAGGGCACAATAAGATTAAAGATCATTCCGCGAACATATCATATATAGTATAACTTGAAAAATCCGGCATCACCGGTGCCGAGACTATGCCGAATTTTTGAAGGAATATCAAAAATAGTACTATATTGTTAATGGTTCCTTTAGCCGTAGTTTAATTCATTATTAAGTGATAATTTTGTAAGAAAAAGAGAAAATTAAATATATTAAAAAAACCAACTTTAATTGATGTTACAGAAGAAAAATCTAACAAAGAGTGAAATTATTTTTTTTCTTGTGATTTCGGAAGCATGGATGTCAACTTCGTTTGCTTCATTTTTTTTTGGCCGTTCTTTAACAAGTTTTTTTCTTTTTCTTTCTTTTTCTTTCTTTCTTTCTTTCTTTTTTTTTTCTTTTTTTTTTTTTTTTTTTTGTATTTTATACAACTGAAGAATGTCTATTTCGGAAATACAGTCTTGTTTGTATAAAGTACATATTGATTCTCCGACAAATTTATGCATTTATCTAGTAACGCCTTTTCTTCTGTCGGTTGTTCATTCTCGCCTTCTGAGCTGCTACTAGCATTATCGGCGGTTCTATTTAGCACAGCGCCAGCGATCTCGCTGTCCGTTAAATCGTTCTTTGTTTATGCCTGCGATCTGTATTATGTATAGATGAATTTTCGTCAATGCTTAGCCTATATCCTTTATCCTATATCAATCTATATCCTTTTTTTCGACACTTAATGCATTTTCAGATTTTGCGTGTTCAATCAGCTCATAAATTGTAGCCTTTTCACGGGAAATGTGAAAGCCTAAAAATTCTTCCTCATCATTGTTGTCGCCGTAACCGAAAATTCCTTCCGGACCATTGTACCATGCATACGCCAAAGTTGTCCCCAAAGTCTTTCCCGTTGCTAAGCAACAATGCAGCTCCCGGAAAATTTGTTCAGAAAATAATAGCCTCTGACAAATGAAAAAAAAAAAGTCGAATATTCTTTTTATGCATTTTTACTTTCGATCTTGAAGTTTTTAATTTATTAAGAATGGCTATTTTTCTTCTCACATAACTGGAACGTGTAAAAGAAAAAGGAAGAGAAACTATGGTTTTGATGCCGGATTTTTGAAGTCATACTGTATACACCACCTGGATAACATACTATATCAATTACATGGAAATCTGTAAATATTTACGCGAGTTAAACAACTGACAGAAAGACAAACCGAATTCATAAACACTTTTCAAGTATGTTGGAAAGTGTTAAAAAAATCACATTTACACGTGAGAACCGAGGGAAATATTAGTAACATTAATTCGAATTTTTCCGGATAATAGGACCTAAGATGTTACAGACATAGCCCTAAAGATAATAATATGAGTCCAAATAGTCCTAAAGATTAAAAAGAAAAAAAAAACGGTTACGTTAAATATTACATATACAATACTATTATGAATCATTAGCTAAACAATTATATACATATAGATAACGTATTACATATTCATTTATTACAGTTATTGGAATAGACATTATCAGTTTATTCGGAAAAGTAATTAAGGATACAATAAGATTACAGATCACTCCGGTAAAATTATTTCCAGGTTAATTATCCGAAAACAAAATGCTTATTATATCTGGTCTGTAGCTTAATTACTGTGACACTGTTCTCAAGTCTCTAAAACGATTGAGCATTCGATGTTACAATACGTATAAAAACTTAATCAAAACATGTTTCAATTAACTCCGTCAAATGGCACGAAGAATAGAATATATCCTCTATTGTTCTTTTAAGATAGTGTAGAAACGGATAGGATAGGGCGAGGTTTATTATTTCACATTTAATCAACGGCTGTCGATAAATGAAAATAATAATGGAAATTGTGAGTGGTGGATCACAATGCGGATGTTTAAAATTCAAACGAAGTATCTTTTAATGAATTCTCATTATTTAAGACACGAATATCGATTGTTACTTTTCCCATGTGTTGAGTTTGCTAACTTGCGATGCGAAGTGGGCTGCAAAATAGGTTAAGATATATAATGCAATATTATCCAATTGATGTGAAGAGTCTCTAATGTTTAATCGTTTTTATAAGTATAGGGTAAGTCCTGGACGGTTGCCCCCCCTCCCCTCCATAAGCCACCTAATATTTCTTTTTTATAGAAATAATTTTTGTAGTGCACATTTAACCTATCTACTCCAAATTAAAATTCCTGAAGGCAATTTGTTGGAAATGTAGCATAAAATTTCTGTTGAAAAGTTCATACATATATCTTGAAAGGAACTTTAGATATATTCTTTTAAAGTTGACAAATCTTGAAAAAATTCATTGTGAGATAAGTTAAAGTTCTCGTCAGAGGGTGGCTGATGCATCGTTTCTCAAAGCAAAAGCTGGTATGTCTCTTTATGCTACATTTCCAACAAATTGCCTTCAGGAATTTTAATTTGGAGTAGATAGGTTAAATGTGCATTACAAAAATTATTTCTATAAAAAAGAAATATTAGGTGGCTTATGGAGGGGGGGGGGGGGGGGGCAACTGTCCAGGACTTACCCTATACTTATGAAGATAAAAGCATGCGGTTTGCGGTAGTTAACGCTAAAAACACAGTATATTTTTTAAGCCAATAAAAAAATGGTATTTTTTTTTTGAGAATTTTTAGCATTTTTTTGAGAATTTTAGTGAATTTCTCGGATTTGTCGCGGGAAAATGAAAAATTTAGCCAGCCAGTTAAGAATCGCGACTTTCGTTCATCGGGCACGGAAAAATCGCGAATTTCGTTGATCGGGTGCGGGAAAATAGCGAATTTTGTCGATGAGGCTCGGAAAATCGCGAATTCCGTTGATTGGACACGGAGAAATCGCGAATTTTGTCGATCAGTTGCGGAAAAGTCGCAAAATTTGTCGATAAGGCGAGGAAAAAATCACAAATTTCGCAGACTGAGCACAGACAAATCGCGAGTTTTGTCGTTTGGACTCGGAAAAGGCGCGAATTTCGTTGCTCGGGCATAGAAAAATCACAGTTTCGTTGATGAAGCGCGGAAAAATTGCAAATTTTGTTGATCGGCTGCAGAAAAATCACATTTTTTGTCTGTTTATCGCGAGAAATAATCGCGCATTTCGTTGATCGGGCGCGGAAAAAGCGCAAATTTCGCCGATAGGGCTACGAAAAACCGCAAATTTCGTCTATCGGGCTCCGAAAAATCGCAAATTTTGTCGATCAGGCGCGGAAAAATTGCAAGTTTTGTCGATCAGGCTCCAAAAATCGCGAATTTCGTTGGTCGGGCACGAAAAAAATCGCGTATTTTTTAGATCAAGCGCGGAAAATCGCAAATTTCGTTGATCGAGTACGGAAAAATCGCGAATTTTATCGATGATGCGCGGAAAATTTTAGAATTACGTTGATCAGCTGCGAAACAATCGTGACCTTCGTCAGTTTATCGCGAGAGAAAAGCACGAATTTGTCAATTTGCTGTGAGGAAAAATTGCAAATTTCGTCAGGGTGAGTCGCGAATTTCGAATCTAAGAATCGCGAATTTCGTTGATTAGGCGTAGAAAAATCGCGAATTTCGTCAATCAGGGCGAAAAATCGCGAATTTTGTCGTTCGGCTTCAGAGAAATTGCGATTTTCGTCGATTGGCTTTAGAGAAATTACGAATTTTGTCGACCAGGCGCGGAAAAGTCTCAAATTTCGTTGATAAGGTGCGGAAAAATTACGAATTTCGTTGATAGGGTGCTGAAAAGTCACGAATTTCGTTGATCAGTTGCAGGAAAATCTCAAATTTCGTTGATTGGCTCCCCCTCCCTCCTTCATTCATAAAGCTCACATTATTTTTGGCACTAGCCACCTTCATGCCTATGTTTGTATTTTAGAAATTTCATTAAAACGAAATTTACTCTCCCAAATAAAGTCAAGAAATATTATCACTTCTTAAAAATAATCCTTGCTAATCTGCTGTGTATACAAATATAAACACTCTTGATATATCTTTACCAACTGATTGGATAAGTTAACTAGGGGAACTTAGAGGGGTAACCCCTCCCTCTCCCTCCTCTGAAACCACATATTTTATCTGATTATAGGCCACAGATCACCTCCTCGAAATGGAATTCTCACCGCGTTACTATGTGGCCCTCGACAACCCAGACATTTTTGTAAGTGGCCATTCTCTTAAAAAAGTTGTGCACCCCTAATCTATATGTTTGATATTAATATTCTAGAAATTATTATTCGTCAGGGATGCAATAAGGCGATGGCCATTTTAGCTAACGATATAGCTAAGTTGTGCGCTCCGTGCAAACACAACAACAACGAGAATGAAACGAATTGTTTCCAAATGGAAAAACCAAAAGTATGACAGAATGCGCCTTGTATAATGTCAAGGTAAGCCGTAACACCATCTAATATAAAATTTACAGCAAGTTAAACTATTGAAGAAAATATTCTAGAACTTCATTTTATTTTACGAAAAGTAGCATTAACATTGTAATACTACTACTAAAAATAATGTTGACAGACAATGTTATCTGTATTTTAATTTTTTTCAAAGCACATTATTTTGTAATTGATGTAATATTTGACAATGTTAATTGATATAATATTTGACAATGTTAATTGATATATGAAGAGACACCCAATTTCAACTTAACCCTTTCGGTTCGATTTTCCAAATCCCAAAAATTAAGGATTTAACGAATATAATTATTTTGAGAATTACGAATATGAAAAAAGGCTGAGGAGGAATTTTCAAAGACGCCTGGAAAAAGTCACATAGCAAAAAGATTAAACAAACATAACAATTTTCTCGTATTTTTTGATGATTTACGACTTTTATGACTACGATAAAATATACTACAAACGAAAAAATAGAGCTGCGAATATCGCGTGTAAAGTTTTAAGATGATATAGAATAATGTTTAATAAACTGGAAACATGCCTGCTTTTTCCATATTAAATTTTCCAAATACTACCCTAGTATTTTTACACGTCTTTGGGAAGATAGTAGCTTTCGTTTAGTGCAATAAAAAAAATCGATATTTTTTACCATACTTTTAGGTAGTGCATCCCTTAAATAATGTTCAGATACATGAATTCACAAACGTGAACGATTTTACTTTTTAAATTATAAAGTAAATTCTTTAAAAATTAAATCGGAATATGTATTTAAAGATGAGAAATACGTCTTAAAAATATCGGTTTCAGTTCACTCCAAACCAAGGGATTTTCGTGGATCAATTTCTCATTCGTTTATTAGAAGAATCCAAGGATAAACAAACTCAATGGAAGAAAAGAAAAAGAAGAAGTTCTTTTGTGAAGTGAAAATCGAATTTTATTGTTGGAGATGTTCTCTTTCAACGAAAGCGAAAGATAATTAATGAAGTAGATTTTCTTTCTTGGAAAAGAAAAAGTTCTTTAAAATTAGGATTAAGTAAGATTTTAAGGATAGTTATGCGGCCTGGTTGAAAATGAAGATCACAGCAAAAGCATTTTATTTATAAAAGACTTTTAAAATAAGACTATTATCTTTATATCAATAACATTTATGCTTGGCATTTTCGTTTTAAAGAAATTGATTATTTGATAAATTTCCGAGTTGAGTTAAATTTGTAATTAGTGGATTACTTAGAAAGTAATAAAATATCTACGTCGCGATAACACAGAGGAAAAACTGAAAATAAAAGATGCCTGCAGAAGATAGAACAGACTTAAAAGTACTTCCAATTTTATCAACAAATTTTAAATAATGCCATTTCGAACTATTTAAAATAATATACTAATATTTAACTAATCTTTTATATATCAAAACATCCATTCGCAAAGCCTAAATATCAGAATGACGGCACATTATTCTACAACATTCTAAAACAAATGAGCTAAACTTTAAAATTATTTACCTGTTATAGGGAGAAACATCGAGTTGAGTTTACATCTTATCTTATTATTGCATTTTTAGGAAAGGGTGTCTCTTAGATATTCCTTTTTGTGCGTATCCATATTTCTTAACAGCTCATTATAAATCGCGTATTTTGGGGAAACAAACAATACACGTATGGCAACAAATCAAAATAACAATGCAGGATTATAGGCTATAAGCTAAAATTTGCTTATAGTGATAAAAATATCTTTATTTAGATCAACATTTTCAAGATCATTCTTGATAGAAATGTTTTTGCATTTTTTTTTTTTTTTTTTTTTTTTTTTTTTTTTTTTTTTAAACAAGAACTTGATAAATAATGTCACGAGATATTCATGTATAATGAAAACTACTGCAAAAATAAAATAAAATAAAAATGGATATTTGTGAGCGTGAATTAATTTCTACTATTGTAACTAAACCTGCATAGTATCACTTTCCAAATTTTAGGTAACTCAAGGGAGACTGAACCATTGCAAATATTCTCATTACGTAAAAATATCTCTATTGATTCCCGGGTAATAGATGGTAAATAAAATCTGGACGGATAAATTATTTTGCTATTTTCAAAATCAATCTGTAAAGGTTCTTTGCTGCATAATCTGGCCAAAGCTGAAGTTGTTTTGTAGTATTTGATGTCTGCTATATGTTCTTAGATTCTAGTTTTAAGTTTTCTGCTTGTCATACCTATATAAAACTGCATTGCTCCATCTTCTTTGGTAAAAGCTATTTCATATATGCCTGATAATTGATTTATTCAATTGGATCTATTTTCTTATATACTATATTTTTAAATTTCATGGACGTTTTTGCCATAAGGGCGATATTGAATTTATTGAGTTTATATTTCAATTATTCAAAGAATCCTGGAAAATACAGAAAATTGGATAATATGGAATTTTGTGGATTGAAATGCAGGAATCATTATCTTTTTTCATGGTAAATCAAACTTTGTTCAAAATTAGCTGAAATCTCAAGGGGTAAGCGAAATTTGGGAAAAAAATCGATTTTTACTTTCTTGTATAATTCAATAGTTTAAACTTTTATCTTTCCAACGATATGTCACACATGTTTATAGATTAAAAAAGAAGTGTTGGAATTATTCATTCTTTCTAAGAGTATTTCACAGCTTAATGACCATTTAAATCTTTAATTGACTTTTTCTCAAAACTTGGATTTTTCATGTTTGTGTTTCTTTTTTACAGTATCTATTAAATTTAAGAAATCAATAATTAAAAGATACTTCTATTATGTTATATTGTATACGTTAACATAGGGATTTAATGACTTGTTGAGAATTATTTATTTTATGCCGTGAAATCTTATCAAAAAGGCTAATTTAAAAATGCCTTTCAATAAATAATAAATAATTAATTTTCAGGTTCACTTAGAAAGAAAATGGTCTGTTAAAATACGTAAAGCATGTTACTCAAACTACTCTAAAAATTCTAGACCTCTATCTTTCACCATTTCTGAGAAAAAAGTACATAAAGTTGGCGTATTTTAACATGGCGAAGATAGAGCTTACCCGGTCCCCTTAACCCTTTATCTACTGACGGTACTTATAAGTACCATTAAAATAACTTGTTATAAAATCCAATTAATACATAGATTAGTTGTAATACAGTTTAGAAGGAGTTATAGATACATTACTTTATCTTATTCCAAAAGCATTATTAAATGCGCAAAACAAAATTTTTTTTAAAAGGACGATTTCTTTTGCCTTTACATCTTTTCAACTTTCTTGGTGTTTGGGTTGTTCGGGAGGGGGGGGGGGGATTTTTCAATTCGGTAATATTTCTACATTTCTATTGTAAGAACATTATATTTGTACATTTTCTAATTTTACAAAATACTAAGAAAAATATTTAAACTAAAAGATTTCAGTGAGGTTATAAATATTGCACAAAATCCTTATAAATTCAAATTTAATGAATCCTTCTAAATCTTTCAATCGTTCTAAAATCCTTTTCAAATTTATGAAATGTTTATGTAAATCTTCTAATGGGGTTTAAACAATTTACAAAAAAGCTTTAGAAGATAAAATTTTCATGAATTCTTAATTGAGTACATAAAGGGTTAAACGGAGAGGGGAGAGATATTCAAACATAGAAAAAACCCTGCTTGAAAAGTCTCGTGTTTAGGGACATCCCATGTCATGGGATTTTGTGGATCAATTTCTAAGCAGCTCATTACAAGTATAAACAAGCAAGAAAAATCATGCGTTAAGCATAGATTGTGAAACACTTTCCAACACTTCCTGAATGCTTTAACAAAACTTCGTTATTTAGGGAAATAAGGTATATAAGAGAACTAAGTAAACATTTTAGAAAACGCATAAAACATTTGAAAAACTGATGATTTCAGCAGTTACCGTCCATAGCAAATATGTATTCAAATTCTTATGAACAGCCCTGTATTTGATCTGTAGATTGACATGTATACTATATAACGGGGAAATTTAGTTTAGCAAGAAAACACACAACAGGTTGAAATTTCTCTTTCAGTAATTTATACTAATAGATGGAAACACATTTGTATACTTTTGTACAACCTTGTAGTTAACCTAGTACCTTTATTACACGCCACTATTTAGCTAAAGTTTAATTCAAAGTAAAACACTCTTAAAACTACTGGAATCACATTTCCAGAAATTATCATTTATAGACGGTCATGTATCCATATCTTTGCTTGACCCTGTATATCATTTTATCTATGTTCGACAAACATTTCTTAGTAAACTAAATGCAGTTTAGCGTAAAAATCCATAACTCATTTAAAAACCACCTTTAAGCAATTTGCAATCACACCCAGTGACCATTACGAATTCTTTTGTGTAGCCCTGTATATGTATTACAATATTTATACACACCCTATACAATGCATAAATATATAGTGAAATATAAAGGCACATAACATAATTAAAAATGCATTTCCAGCAATCAATCGCTACCATACAGTACTTCGGATACAATATAGTATCTGAAATCTTTTGTGTGTCCCTGTAAATGCTATGCACTTCGTATTATACATGAAATAAGTTATAGCAAACCTCAGTGACGTATATCAATTTCATTATACATGAAATAATTTAACATAATTAAAATACGCCGGAAAAAATTCTCTCCATCCCTATAGCATTACGTAACGGAACTCTTTTGTGTGGCCCTGTAAATGAATAATAATTATTCTTTGCACCGCTTATTCTACAGAATGTATATTTTAATGTACTTAATAAATGCATATCAATTTTATCATGTTTGAAGCATGTAACATCATTAAAAATCATTGTAAACGATTTTTTCCCATAGGCCGTAATGTAACGGAAAACTGTTGACTGTCCCTGTAAATGAACTAAACATGCTACAAGCTTCTTTTGAAACAGGGTTCGTGCTATGGTAGAGGTCACTAACATCCAAAAATTTCAGAACGATCCGAGTATATTTACGGGAGTTAGAGCGCGGACAGACGGACAGACAAACCGAAGTCATAAACACTTTTCAACTTTGTTGGAAAGTGTTAAAAACAAAGAAACTCGGTGAAGGAGGGACAACAAAATTGTGATTAATCGAATTCTTTTATTGTCTAAGATGCTCTAGTTCAAGGGAAGTTTAAGATAATCAATAAAATGAAAATGGATTTGGTTGGACATAAAATTAAGATTAACAAGAGAAAAGTCCTAACCCGGAGGTTCAACAATAATGAAACTAGGTAGAACTCTTGGAGATATGTTATAAAGAGAAACACGGATTTGAGGTTATATTTCATCTGATTATTGTATTTATAGCACGAGTCGCAAATTGTACGTCAAACGTGGCAAATGAGGTCCGTTCGTACTATAACTAGTTTTATAAATATTCAGATCTTGATACAATAGCTATTGCATTCATGCAAAAAGGCATGAATACAAAATTTATGACGATTCTATGTATTAAATTCAGTCATACGGAAATAATAGAACTACCTCTTAAATAGGACATTATCACCATGGCAACCTAGAATGACCTATCATGGAATATCATTGAATTCATGACGTAGGACAGGATTGAATAGAATGAAGAAAACTTTTATCAACATCTTTTTAAGTTTTGATTCGATTTTCATAAAATTTGAAAGGACTCGACACCATTCTGCAACGATTCTATATGTTAAATTTTAAACCATTCTCTTGGGTAGATTTTGTGCTGTTATAGGTGGATAGATGGACAGACAGACGGACGGACCACACGACTACTATAAGCGCTACGTATTTATATGTGTGGCCATCGCAAAAGTTTCATCTGCATAAACAAAATCGTCTGCAAATTAAATGCCAATCTGTTCATTCTTGAGATATACCAATCGCATCAAAATGCAGCGCCACCTGTTGGCTGATTTAGGTATTATTACCTAATCATATCCTCTATTTATGTCAAGGTCTGGGAGAATAGGATGTTTCGTCAAATTCCATGCATTAGTTTTTGAGATAACGCTATCGCGAAAATCATGAAAAAAAAGACAGCATAGAACCTGTTGAAGGATATACACCAAAATCTAATCAGCACCTACTTATGTCAAAGTTCAACTGAATATAAAGTTCCATCAAATTCCGCGCACTAGTTCTTGCGACACAGCGTCCACAAAATTTATGTCATACTGACAAACAAACACACAGACTCACGGAGAGACATTTCCTAAAATGAGTCAAATAGCGTCAGGACCTTTTAAAACGTATAAATCCGTCAAAAGCCGGAAGTCGATTTTTTTTAACGAATCCAACATTTTCTTCTTGTAAAGATGAAAGAAAGTAATGACAATGGAGGAATTATTAAAAGAATTTTTTTTACGTGGTAAAACTAATGAAGCAAACTGTAGTAGTGTCGAAAGATTAGATCGGCAGCAGAACCCGAACCTAAGCCCAGCCGATACCACAGCAAACACCGTCAGACGAAGGAACCCGCCATCATGGTTTACATGGTAAATAAACATGGTTTAAAAAATCTCTGAAATCTTAAACGGGAAGGGGCAGGATCTTCAAACATCGGAAAAACTCTGCTTGAAAAATCTTGTGTTTAGTTAGTTCCGCGGCATGGGATTTTGTTGATTAATTTCTTCGTTGCTCATTAAAAGTAGTCAAGCTAAACAAATTCAGTGAAAGAGAAACAACAAAATTGTGAAATACACATCGAATTCTTTAATTGCCTGATACTCTCTTGTTAAACGAAAGCGGAAAATAATCAATAAAATGAAAATTTGTTTGTAAGGACATAAAATTAAAATTAACAAGGATTTAAAATTAAGATGGTCAAACTGAGGAAAAATTCTTTCTGAAAAGTCTTGTGTTTTGTTAGATCCGTGTTACGTGATTTTGTGGATCAATTTCTTAGTAGCTCCTTAAAAGTATCCAAGCTAAATAAATTCAGTGAAGTAGGGGCAACAAAATTGTGAAACACAAATCGAAATTTTTTATTATCTGAGATTCTTTTGTTCAACGAAAACTGAAGATAATCAATGATGTAAAAATGGGTTTGTTAGAACATAAAATTAAGAATAACAAGGACATAAAATTAAGTTGTTCAAAAATAGGAAAAACTCTTCCTGAAAAGTCTGGTGTTTAGTTAGTTCTGTGTCATGGGATTTTGTGATTCAATTTCTTAGTATTTCATTAAAAGTATCCAAGCTAAATAAATTCAGTGAAGTAGGGGCAACAAAAACCGTGAAAGACAAATCGAATTCTTTTATTGTCTGAGATTCTCTTGTTAAACGAAAGCGGGAGATAATCAATAAAGTAAAAATGGGTTTGTTAGAACATAAAATTAAGATTAACAAGGACATAAAATTAAGTTGTTCAAAAATAGGAAAAACTCTTCCTGAAAAGTCTTGTGTTTAGTTAGTTCCATGTCATGGGATTTTATGATTCAATTTCTTAGTATTTCATTAAAAGTATCCAAGCTAAATAAATTCAGTGAAGGACGGGCAACAAAAACCGTGAAAGACAAATCGAATTCTTTTATTGTCTGAGATTCTCTTGTTAAACAAAAGCGGCAGATAATCAATAAAGTAAAAATGGGCTTGTTAGAACATAAAATTAAGATTAACAAGGACATCAAATTAAGTTGTTCAAAAATAGGAAAAACTCTTCCTGAAAATTCTGGTGTTTAGTTAGTTCCGTGTCATGGGATTTTGTGATTCAATTTCTTAGTATTTCATAAAAAATATCCAAGCTAAATAAATTCAGTGAAGTAGGGGCAACAAAAACCATGAAAGACAAATCGAATTTTTTTTTATTGTCTGAGGTTCTCTTGTTAAACGAAAGCGGGAGGTAATCAATAAAGTAAAAATGGGTTTGTTAGAACATAAAATTAAGATTAACAAGGACATAAAATTAAGTTGTTCAAAAATAGGAAAAACTCTTCCTGAAAAGCCTGGTGTTTAGTTAGTTCTGTGTCAAGGGATTTTTTGAATCAATTTCTTACTATATCACTGAAAGTATCCAAGCTAAACAAACTCAATGAAGGAGGGGCAACAAAATTGTGGAAGATAAATCGAATCCTTTTATTGTGTGAGATGCTCTTGTTCAACGAAAGCGGAAGATAATCAATAAAATGAAAGTGGGTTTATTAGGACATAAAATTAAAATTAACACGGGAAGATTCCCAATTCGGAAATTAAAAAAATGTTGAAACTATGTGGGCTCTTAGAAATATGTAATAGTGTTTTTTTTTTTTTTTTTTTTTTTGTTTTGTTTTGCTTTGCCAGATGTCATTTTAGGGAAGTAAATATTGCTCCCCGAAATATTTTAAAATTTTATTCTGAGGTTTACAGTGTTGTGAACATTAATTTAATTTAATGGACGATGAGAAGTAATAATAATAATACGAATTCTGTGGTTTCCATGGCAACATAAATATTATAATAAAAGCGTTTCATATTTCATTGAACCTAATTCTATTCGAATTTTTAAAAGGTGGTTATTTTCGGACGAATTACCGAATCGTTTTGATTAACGAACTCATTCAAAGTGTTTTCAAGATTGATACAGTTTTGAAATATGCATGTATGTACATACATTTAAACAGGCCGATTCCTAACAAAATCACACGTATGAACTGGCAAACAAATTAAAATTAAAAAATGCAGTATTTTCTTCGTTAAATTACAAAATGAACCCCGTTTAGAAACACCGTCTGTTAGAGTATCTTGGCTAATAATTCTAGAATTTAGTTAGTTTTAAGCAGGAAATTAGCATTTTAATTCAGACGAAACACTCGACATAAACACACACAAACATTGAAGAAGAAAAAATTCCTTTTAAGAGGAAAAAACTCCTTTTTACGAGGAAAAAATCGAATTATTTTATTGTTGCATATGATCTTCTTCAAAAGAAGCAAGGGATAATGAATGAATTGAAATGGGGTGTCTAGAATTTTAAAATTAGGAACAATTATCGTACGGGGAGAACGTAATTATATAGGCCGTAAGATATTAAGTTAGGAAAATGTCGATTTTATTGAAATTTATCCGAACTTTGAAGTAAATTGTATTCAAAGACTAATCTTTTTTTTTTCCTTAATTCTTTTATAATAACACAGTTCTGCTGCTTTTTAACTGTGAGAACAAAGCTGTATGGATCGTGGAAAGTATTGGAAATTCCATAAAATACCACGAGAGAATTAACTGAGTGTCGGGGAAGGGAGGGATGAAGGATTTTCTTGAGCTAGGTGAAGGACAAATCGTAGAATTTGGATAACGAGAGTATATAGAAGGACAGGGATGGCGAACCCCACTTTTTTTTTTAATATTCACGTGCCAAATTTTTCAAAAAAAAAAAAAAAAAAAAAAAAAAAAAATATATATATATATATATATATATATATATATAGTTTACGCGATCATGACGTGCCAACAATACAAAATTTTAATCGATCAAATAATAATGAATCAAAATTACTTAGATTTTGTTTTTAGCATTAAAAAATATATTTAATATATCGTATTATATTTTAGAAATTTAGTTTACAAATATTATTTCAGTTATCGCACCTTATATACCAAATAATTTATATCAGCTGTAATGTAACAGGATTTTTTTTGGGGAAAAAAACATGAATAGAGGTAAAAAATGAGGCATGATTTCCAAGAGGAATAGGTAACCTATATTATAAAGGACAAACGTGTCCATGCGTAACACTGACGTCATTTTTAACGGTAAAATTTGATATTTTTGAATAAAAAAATGCATAAAATTAACTAATCCCTCACCCTAAACTATACCTGCGGCGCTACAAACCATTGAAGATCATGGCGTATAGAGCCTAGACCTGTTTTTATTGGATATAACATATGTTCCGCTCAGATGGTCAACCTAACACGGCGGAAATTTAGTTCCCAAATAAGCTCGGTACTCATTTTATCGACCCCAAAGGAATAACAGATTGAGTGAACCCTGCCCAAGTCCGGAGTCGAACTCTGGAGCTGTAGCGCAGTATTCGACGCGCTGGCCCCTAAACTACCGGACTTCCTATAAAATTTACACTTTGTATTACATTAAAAAAAAAAAAAAAAAAAAAACATTGCGACGATTGAGAATTGACTCGATAAAGACAGAAAATCGCTTTGTCAATGTCTGCCAAATAATCCATTTCGTCACAGTCTGCAACTTGTTAACAAATACCTTTTGTGGTTGTGAATAATGTATATTTCGCTCTTTCAAAATCATACTTTCTTTTAACTTACAATTCTGTTTGTATGTGACAGTTAAATTTTGTGACTCACTTTTCACCCACTTCCTGTTGAAATTTGGAATATATATGTGTTCAAGAGTTCAATATATAAAGTGGATACTAATTTTTTAATTCCTACTATTAGTTCACACTCTCCCTATATTTATTTATTTATATATCTTTTTCAAATTTTCAATCGTTAATAAAATACTCATTATTCATCCTATCAAGTTGAAATATTTTTTTTAAAACTTGTACTGGATGACAATGGATGTTAATACAGTTTTTTCAAATATTAATTCATTCATTAAATTTTAATTAATTAACTTTAGTTTTATAGGGGTGACAAAATGGCGGCCATTGGTTATTGAACAGCATTTAATGCATCTTCCTATCTGTAAGGGGGGTTACCATAGGGGGGACCCTGTTCTGTCGTCCAATACCGCCAAGCTTGTCGCCAACTTGGCGATATATCGCCCAATTGGGCAACCCAAATGAGTCGCCAAAAGTGGCGCCAACTTAGCGATATCTCTTATATTTCGCCCAATTCCCATAGACTTCCATTGTAAACCTACTTGCTTATAGAAAATCAACCAATTGAGATATTTTAATGCAACAAAATCTAATATTAGCTTAAGGGATTATATTAAATTTTTCCTCGATGACCTAAGTAGGAATTGACTTTAAAAACAAAATTTTTATATTACTTGTTAAAAATTAGATCTCTAAGGGGAGAAACGGGAGGAGGATGTTGATTTCCAATGGAGAAAAGCTTCAATAAGTTGAAGTTCTGACCAAGCAGGGAGGCCTGTGCACTGGCTTGCGCACAACAAGCCCTGTCTGGCTAAGTATGTTTACTAATGGTGTTATTACACGAGGGGTCAAAGTCGCTTCAAATTCCAAGCGTCTCAATGTTATTCTATGGCTCCAGGAGAGACGTCCGGAAAGCAAGCGATTCTTTTCTGTCGGAGCGTTTTTGATGCCTGAAACGAGGCGAGTCGCCAGTAACAGCCTATCAAATGCTTGGAAATCTGTCGATAGAAAAGCCTTTTCTCGAACAGCCAAAGAAATGCTTAGAAAGCGAAAAAAATGGTACTGTTGCTATGGAAACCTGACGAGTCGCAAGCGATTTTTGTCGCTTCGAATTGTACGTGTAATGGTGTTATAAGACTCCAGTTTATTAAAAGATTTGAAAAAGATATCACACTATTAATTTCAGACAGCAACCCAGATGTCTGAGCGTGCTATTAAACAATACAAGGTATGAGTTATATGAGAACTGTAATGATTTTAAATGAAACGCTAGTTATTACAAAATTGCACATTCGACATATCCACATGATTTTTTACAACACTACTTCTAAGTACAAAATACAAATTTCATGCCATGAAAAAGGATGATACACATATTCAGCCACAGAACACATGTTGTTTTCTGATTGTTAAAATAATTAACTCATAAAAACAGTGAAAATATTTACAATATCTACAATACAAGGTTCCATTTCTTGAGTATTTGTTTAAAATTACTAATGGCAAGGTTACCATAATAGCACCAAATTTTAGCCAACCTGACGAAATATCGCCAAATTTGGCGACACAAATAAGGGGATCTCTAAGGGGGAAACGGGGGGAGGGGCAACGGTTGATTTCCAATGGCAAAATCAGTATCAGCTTCAACAATGAGTATTTGTTTAAAACGACTAATGGCAAGGTTACCACAATAACACCAAATTTTGGCCAACTTTGCGAAATATCTCCAAATTTGGCGACAAAAATAAGTTGCCATATAGGGATCCAACTTAGTGATAGCTGGATAGTTTTTCGAAATTCCACCCCAAAAAATATATTTTCTACATTTTTCTGAATTTTAATGAAAATATGTTAAAAAAAAATCCTTTTATTTTAGAGCGAAATATACACGCATCAACCGACAAACACATTAGGATAAACCACGTTTTCTCATTCTTTTTGTAAAATTCTCAGTTTAAAAGATCTCATACATCTTTAAGCATAGGAAATATCGTCTTAAAAATGTTGAGTTTAATTGGTTCCGAGTCGAGGGACTTTGCGTATCTATTTTATCTTCGTTCTGAAGAAATTCCCATTATAAACACAAGGAGTTCGAACCCGGGTTACAGGATATAGGTGGAAACCATATACATATTTCTTTTATTGAATATTTTTCATTTAATATATATTTTAGATTTTTCATTAACAATACAAACAATCCTTTTTATATGAAACATAGAAATTATGTAGTCAAATAAAACTTTGAAAATTATTAAAAGCTATACTTTCGTATTGGCCTCGTGCCAGGAATTAACAGCCGAAGAAATCGCCAAAGACCGCTAGCCTTTTGAATCTGATCATTTCAGTGGTTTGAGCGTGGTTCGATGACATGTCTTAAATTTGTGTTTTATTTATGTTTTATTATTTTATTATTTTATTTTTAGATTGATAAAGTTTTAATTTCGTTACGAAATAGAAGCCGGAAACAAATGCTGAACTATTTTATTTATATTAATTTAAGTGCAAAGAGATTTTATTTTTTGTAATCATCTGTCTGAAAGTGACAGAGATAAATAAATAAAAAAAATAAATTATGCTTGAAAATTATTTGAAAAACAATAAAATTTCAGTCAATTGCGATACCGTTTTCAAACAAATTGCATTTGAAATTACATTTTTTTTTAAAAAATTCGACGGTGTAAAAAATAAAATTGCGCGATGTTTAGAAGTTTAAAAAATTGCAATGAAAGATAATAAAGGTTAAATCCAATAGTCTGCTGTTGCCATCGTTACACACGGACACGTTTGTCCTTTATAATATAGAAACTCATTGAAAAAGAGAAAATACGTTCTTTTAGGAGGTAAAAGTCGAATTCTTTTATTGTCGGTGATCCCTTTTTTTCGGCGAAAGCAAAAAGATGATAAATGAGTTGATAGTGGGATCTTTATCATTTAAATTTAGGATTAAGTAATTATATGAAGAGCGTAGGCAGGTAGATGCTCAGTTACGAGTAGGTGGGTTTTATAGAACTTTATCCAAACTTTCAAGTAAATTATATTCAAAGAATAAGAACTAATCCTCTTTTCTTTTATCATAATAAAGTTTTGATACCCTTTACCTATTAAAAGAAATAAAGATGGTAAATAAAAACAGTATGATGGATTGACGAAAGTGTTGGAAACTGCATAGAATAGAGTAAGACAATTAAGTGTGCAGATGTTGAGAGAAACTTGGTAAATGTTGCATTCGTACTATAACTACGGTTAGTTGGGGCAACTGGGACATGATTTTACAATGTGACTCTGGAGCTTCTGATAATTCAGCTTCAAAAAACTAATGTTCATTTTAATTAAAGTCGGAACTTCTGTAAATGTGTTCAGTTAGGTTCCCTCTATCAGACAGAAAGGCTCAAAATTACATTTTAATATTTAAAAATATAAAAATATGCATATTTCATCTTTCTTTCCTCATGGGTCCAGTTGCCCCCAAAAATGGGGCAACTGGACCAGGGGGGGGGGGGGGGGCAGTCTATGTTCCACACGCGTTCATATTTTTTCATATCGATATCAGGTCCTGTTTGAAAAAGTGTAAACAACTTAAAAAAATTTAAACCAGGCAGATCATGTAAATTATGTGTCAATAAACAGCGTTGTAAGGGAAACCTTTGCTGTCAATGTGTCTAAAAAAAGCACTAAAAGTGAAAATATTAGATTTATTTATACCAAAAACATAAAACTTAAGGAAGTACTTATGTACTTTAGTATAGATAATAAGCATAAAAGTCACATGGGTATTTTAAGGAAAAAAATAGCAAGGTAAATCTATGAACAAACGGCTACATAAGTACTTAAGTACTTTATCCAGGGGTCGCATTATATAGGGAAAATTTTATTGTTCCTACCAGAACCCTTACAGAAAGGTGCGATGAAGATATTATTTTCAAAATAGTGGTAGAAACGATAAAAGTTTCCTTATAGAATGCGAAACTTGTGTATAGTACAATTTCAAGGTCTGGCTATCTCGCTTTCAGGGGCAAGGTACTTGCATTCGTAAAATGTTGAAATAATTTAATGACACCCATATGTACAAGAGAATCTATCTGAAAACAAGTAAAAGTATATTTTCGCGTATTTAATAAAGGTGAAATTTTCATTATAAAATTCAGGTGCCAATGTGGCAATTAGGAATTAAAATTAGGTGATGCCATAACGGCATCACCGCCTCTCAAGGGTACAAGAAATTTGGTTTGATACCACTCAATATGCTTTTTTTAAATTTCATTATATAATTTTAATAAGGTATTCTATCATTTTCTTTATTGTGAGCAAAAAACAATGGAGAAATTTACTTCCCGTAGTAAAAGAAACACAAAAAAATTATTTATAACTATTGGAGTAACTGGATCCAGCATGGTCCAGTTACCCCATTCTTGAAAAATTTATGGGGTAACTGGGACACCGGGCTTACATTTGAAAGATGAAGTAAATAGGTATAGATACCTAATAATATTAATGTAGTTATATGTCTAATCTTTAAAAAAAATGATTGTTTAATAAAGTACTTACAGTATTTTAATAGTCAGCCGAGGAAGTTCAACCATATAGACGTTGTTTTTTAAAAAAGAAACGTAAATTTTTGACAACCTATCACAGCAAAGTGAGAGTTATGATTGAGTTGATACACGTTGTTTTAGGAAGTAGAGATTAAGGGGCATTGTTCACGAAAGCTAAAACTAAAAAAACACCAACAGTTTTTTATAAAATAGCCTATGGCCCAGTTACCTCGTGGTTCCAGTTACCCCAACTAACCTTAGTTTGATAAATATTCAGATCTTGTTGCAATAGCTATTGCATTCTTATGCAGAAGGGCATCCATACAAAATTGATTACGATTCCATGAATTAAATTCATACAGAAATAGTAGGCCTCCATTTTACATAGGACGCAATCACCATGGCAACCTAGAATCATGATCTACCATCTATATTATTGAATTACTTACGCATAACTACGCATATTATTTATGTACGATTATATTGAATAGAATGAAGAAAACTTTTAGTAATATCTTTTTAAGTTTTGATTCGATTTTCATAAAATTTGAAAGGACTCGACAACATTTCGCGACAATTATATATTTTAAATTTTAAACCATTCGGTTGGTTAGTTTTTGAACTGTTATAGGGCGGACAGACAGACAGACGACGACTACAGGTTCTACGTATTTATATAATTACAAACACACCTAAAAATATGCGCATGAACTGACAAACAAATTAAATTAAATAATACTGAGATTATGTTACTCCTTAAATTACAAAACGAACTCTGTTTATAGGCTCTAAACGTATCTTAAGGCTAGGAATATATTGATTTTAAAATGTCGAGTTCGTTTCGAGTCGGGGGATTTAGCAAATCCCTTTCACCTTCGTTCAGAAGAAACACCCAACCTAAACAAACTCATTGGAAAGGGGAAAATGAGTTTTTTTAGGAGGTACAAATTGAATTATTTTTCTGTTCTGGCAGGCGAAAGGTTATAATGAGTGAGTTGAAAATAGGGTCTCCACATAATTTAAAATTAGCATTAAGTAGGTTAGGGAGAGAACCTCATTATACAGATCGGAAGACATCGAGTTAGGAGAATGTCGATTTCACTGAACTTTAAAGCGAATTTTAATCAAAGAGAAAAAATTAACCTTTCCAACAAAGTTGAAAAGTGTTTATGCATTCGGTTTGTCTGCCCGTCCGTCCACGCTCTAACTCCCATCAATAGACTCGGATTTTCATGGAATTGATAATCCATATTTAGGGTCATCTAACCATGATTGGTACTGCATAGGAAGTATGTGGGATTAATAGTTCATTGACAGAGCTACCCAAAAGAATTCCATTACATTATGGTATAGGGGGAAAAATCGATTGCAGAGTATTTTAATGACATTACTCTGTTTAAAATGTATTTAAACTGATATAAATCACTGAATTCCACTACAAGATGATTACAACAGAATAGGGTATTCATAGCATTTGATAATCCATATTTAGGGTCACCTAACCATGTTTGGTACTGCATATGAAGTATGTGGGATTAATAGTTCATTGACAGAGCTACCCAAAAGAATTCCATTACATTATGGTATAGGGGACAAAGTCGTTTGCAGAGTATTTTAATGACATTACGCTGTTTCAAATGAACTGAAACTGATATAAATCACTGAATTTCACTACAAGATGATTACGACAGAATAGGGTATTCATAGCATTTGTCGTTTATTTACAGGGACACACAAAAGAAATCGGTTAGAATACTGTCTTTGAATCATAATTGCTGAAGTGCGTTTTCAATTTCGGCTTGCGCTTTTAAATTTAACTGTTTTAATCATATAAGTGCTACTCAGAGTATTCGGATAATTAGCTGAAATTAGGTTTCTAAACGTGTTATGAGTTTCCATAGGATTGAATGAGACATAATATTTTAACTATGAAGTTTTGTTACATTATTCTGAATGTGTTGGGAAGTGTTTCATAATCTATGCTTGAAGCATAATTTTTCTTTCTTGTTTTTTATAATAACATAATTTGATACGCTGGAAAAATAAAATGGCATGATTGTTCGAATAACATTTTGGAAAAATTTCAGAGTATTAGAAGATATTAACAGTCGAAAAGACAGAAATTTCACTCGAGTTTTATAAAAATATTTTACACCAGAATTTTTGTTTAGAACTGTTTAACTTATAACTTTTTTCTTCTTTTATTTATTTATTTATTTATTTTCTGTCTTTTAAACATATTTTGTAAAGAAATTTCTGTAAATAAATAAAATCATGAGACGAACCGCAATATTTCATCTTGATTCAAACATAACATATACAATATATGAATTTTTAAAGAGCTCACTGTTTTGCTTAAAAGGCGACTAAATAAATAAAAGATGTTACAAATTAAAAATATACATTTTTTAACTGCAGTTAAGATATATTTTCTCTACTTAAGTTCAATCCAAGGGACAGCTACTTTTACTTTCAACTCTAATAATGATTGTCTCTCTCATTTCAAAACGAAGTGACGTATTTATATAAATAAACAGATATTAAAATAACCTCTGATCATGGGCTTGGGAAATACAGACCGAAAGTACCAAAAATTTTTTAATAAAATGTATATTTTTCATTTGTAAGATCGTTTATTATTTTAGTCGTCTTTTAAGTAAAACAGTAAGACTTAAAAAAAAAAAAAGTTCATATTGTATATTTTAAGAAATTTCTGGTTAGAACCGAAATATACTCATTTGGTAGAGGTCGAAGCTTTCTAATGTTAAGGGGGCTGATCACTCAGCTTCCGATTTCCCCTCACTCATGTAAAATCTATGGGCATTGGATGCATTCGTCTATTTAAAATATCTCCTCGGGAAATGAATATTTTTAACTTCAATTTTTTGTGCCCACTTCCTGAAAGATGTCTCTTTTTTTCTTAGTTCTCAAAATATTTCTAAAGTATAGACTTCATTTTATAGGAAGTGTTGAAATCTTTCTCATAGTTCGCCCGTTTTTTAACACATAAAATATTAAATTCAGCACAGATTTTAGAAATATTTTGAAAACTAAGAAAAACAAGAGCCATCTTTTAGGAAGTGTACACAGAAAAAAGATGTTTAAAATATGAATTTCCCGAGAAGATAGTTTAAATAGACGAAGGCATCAAAAGTCCATAGACTTAACATTACGGAGGAGAATTCCGAAGCTGAGTGACCAGGCCCTTTAAGTGAACTTATGCGGGGAGGAAGATTTCTTCCTTCGTTGGTGAAGTAAGCAGTAAGACAAAGACAAATGTGTGATTTTTTACTTTCTTCTATTTTTACAAGAAGTATTGGATTTGTGAAAATTTTCGAATTCTGGTTTTCGACGGATGTACGCGTTTTAGGGGTCAGAGATCCCGAAAAACATGTTTTTGAAAAATGTCTGTGAGTCTGTCTGTCTGTCTGCGTATGACACAAATTTTGTGGGCGCTCTATCTCAAGAACTAACACACGGAATTTAATAAAAATTTATATTCAGTTAGTCCCGGATATAAATAGGTGCTTAGTTTTGGTGCTAATCGCTCAACAGGTGGCGCTGCTATGCATTGTTTACGATTTCCGCAATGCCTCTATCTCAAGAACTAATGCACGGATTTTTATGAAATTTCAGATTCAGTTAGTCCTTGATATTATTTGGTGTTGACTACGTTTTGGTGTAAATCTCCCAACAGGTAGCGCTGCTATACAGCATTTTTATCGATTTCCGCAATGACTCTTATCTCAAGAACTAATGCGTGGATTTTCATCAAACTTCAGATTCAGTTAGTCCTTGATATGAGTTGGCGATGACTACGTTTTGGTACAAATCGCCCAACAGGTGGTGCTGCAGTTTTCCTAATTCCCGCAACAGTTTTATCTCAAGAAGTAATGCACGGATTTAAATGAAACTTTAGATTCAGTTACCAGGTTGACTTTAGTTTGCTTATTAGGTTTTGATATATATCGCCCAACAAGTGGCGCTGCTATGCAGATTTTTTTACTATTTCCGCCATAGCTCTACTCAAAAACTAATGCACGGATTTTAACGAAACTTCCGATTCCGTTAGAAGTTGACATAAGTTGTTTCTGATTAGATTTTGGTGTAAATCAACTAACCGGTGGCGCAGCTATGCTGCATTTTTCAGGAAGTATTAACATGCATGAGATAGAAGAAAGTTTTGGGATTCCCACATCCGGCTAGTTTTCTTTGGAAAAGGGTTAAGGAAAAAAAATGTCTGGACCTATATAAAAATACAGTAAAAATGACTAATTAGTTAACATTTTATTTAAAAAAAAAGAAAACTATTTATTACTAAAAATTCGTTCCCTAATTTTTAAAAATACACCTTCTAGATGGTGGGGGAAAAAATAGCGAACCCATTGATATTTATAGATTTGAAGTTTATACATTTCGATCATACCGATATACTGAAAAAACACAAACCGAGGAAAATGAATTTAAAGAATGTAACTCTGAAACATTTAAAGTGAAATGGAGGCAATAAAATGCTTCCTGAAACCAATTTATAGTTATCGGAACTTTACATAACTTCGCCATTATTTACTAGGGGTGTCTAAATACGTAAAGTTAATTGCTCCGAGTAATTTTAATTTATTATTATCGAATACATTATTATTATTATTTGTTATTATTATTATTATAAAAATGATTTCAATAAAATATTAAAGGGAAATTTTTTTTACACGATCATGCGTTAAATAAAATTCCTCACTATCCCTTTAAAGAATTTCAAAATTGTATAAAGGCAATATATTTTGCTGCAATTATAACTTTACTGCGCCTAAACACACTTTATGCAAAAGCCTGGGATATTTTAAACAATTTTAGTAAAGTGATGTGTACCGTGTCCTTTTAATTCATTATTATTTATTATTCTTTTATTAGTATAGATTATTATTATTATTATTCGAAAAAGGATTTCAATAAAATATTAAAAGGAAATATTTTTTTACACGATTATTACCATGTGATGAATTTTATTCATCACAATTCTTTTAAAGGATTTCAAAATTGCATTAAAGAGTAATATATTTTGAAGATATTATAATTTCAATTTAATAACACTTTAAGCAAAAATCTGGGATATTTTCACCATTTTTCGTAAAGTGATGTGCACCCAGTCCTCGATATTCATTATTATTTATTATTGTTATTTGAAAAGGGATTAAAAAACATTAAAGGGATTTTTTTTTACACGATTAGGACCATCGAATAATAAAAAAAAAATCATCACTATTTCAAAATTGCATTAAAGGGCAATATGCTTTGACGTGATTATAACTTCATTGCGTCTAAATGCATTTTAAGCAACAACCTGGAATATTTTCGTCATTTTTCGAAAAGTACGTACAGATTTTGTTTACGTTTTTCGTCCCTATTCATTATTAACGAATTCATTATTATAATGAATTCATTATTATTTATTATTATTATTACTGTTATTTGAATTAGGATTTCGAAAAACATTAAACGGATTTTTTTTTTTTTTTTTACACGATTAGGACCATCTAATAAATAAAATTCATCACAATTTCAAAATTGCATTAAAGGGCAATATAGTTCTCTTTATTGCGTCTAAATACACTTTAAGCAAAAATCTGGGATATTTTCGCCATTTTTCTTAAAATGATGCGTACCGAGTCCTCCTTAATAATTATTAACAAATTCATTATTATTTATTATTATTATTATTATTGTTATTTGAAAAAGTGTTTCAAAATCACAGTAAAGGGCAATATTGTTTTACACGATTAAGGTCATCTAATGAGTAAAAATCATTGATGTTCTTGTAAAGGATTTCAAAATTGCATTAGAGGGCAATATATTGTGACGCGATTATAACTTCCTTCTGAGTGACGTAGTGTCATCATCGCAGTAGAAACCATTTCAGTTCGAATGCAATTTAACAGACGGAGAAACCATAAGATGCATTCTGCTGATCACACGCAAAATTTTGCTCGGCTTCTTGTGCCTGAGGCTACCAAACACAGGCTTACGGCAAATTGGAATGGCAAAATTCTCAGGTCAAATACTTTTTAATTCTATCAGAAAACGGATCGCTTGTCATCCATTCAGTATTTTCAGATATTTAAAGTCAACCATTTAAAAAAAAAAATATTTAGTCTAAATAAATTGCATTAACACGTTAAGCGCCACGTTAGTCGCCGGTGACTGACACTGAACTGCCGTTTAGAACGCGGCATTCACCGATGACTGACGGTCTAAAATATGATATAAAACTAAATATATGTATACTGTTTTAAGTAATTACTGAAAATTTATTTAAAATTTACTTACCTTTTATTTATTACAGGATTATACGTTCTTAAAAATTATTTAAATCATTGTAATTTTTTCAGCTTCAGTAACAGTCACCGTGGCGCTCAACGTGTTAAGGCTTTTCTTAACTGCTCTGCTCAACAAGCGCAAAACGTTTCGACACATTTACAAAATCATTTTTTAACGGAAAGGTATAAAATTGGAAAGCCTTGGTCATGGAAGCTATTTGGAAATGAACTGTTTTTTCTATTTTTTGATCAATCCACTACTTATTGAGTTATAAGTGAATTTGATCACGTGACAAACACGTTTTCCGCCCGCTCTTGAGTGCTCTTTCTTCCTTCGCGCGGAAATTCGGTTCAAAACGCTCCTTTTGACACTATTTTCTGAAAAATCTATTGCGTTTGCAAAAAAAAAAAAAAAGGAAAGAACAGCTGAATGACATAGTTTCTGAACAACAACACCGGCTAATTTCATGCATTTTCGAACAAAAATAAATTAAAACTATGTCAGAAAGTTGCCCTTTTGGATTTGAGAACACTCTTAATAAGCAGGATATTGAATTATCTTTGGTCCATGTTTATCACCCTCCCCTTCTTTCTGTTATTAACAATAATCTAAACTATATAGCCATTAATTACCAGACACTTTCAATTTTAGACATTTTGTCGAATATTTAAAGATAAAATTGTAGGATTTTTCTGGAACTTCAAAATTATAAAGAATGGGTTTGACTTCGTATTTATCAACGGCGATTTGATCAGAAGGGAAATTAGGGGGTGGGGGGGGCAACAAAAAATCAAAGATTAGAAATCAGGAATTCTGCTTTTTCAGAATTTAGTGTTGCCCCCGATGAAAAAAAAAATATGTATATATAAATAGTACAAAACATATTTCCATTGTAAGACTTAAAGCACACACTTTTATTTTATGTAAAATGACGTCATTCGCATCCGCTTAAGAATTCCACATGGACGATTCACGCGATTCGAGCGTGGCATAATTTGCCACTACGATTTGTTTATCACGGTTTTACTCGGCCTGAAACTTAACCCCTTAATTCTCGCTCCCGTCATATTCACGGGCTGCGTCTTTTTTTAGATTTATTCAGAATTGTTGAATTCCCACCAGTTTCATAAAATAGTGTAATTAGCTTCATTATGGTATCATTTTACCGGTCATTAAATAATGTGAATAATTCTTTTTAAAAAAAGAGGTGCAATAAGCAATTTGAATTTTTAAACCGTGATTTAATGCGACCGTTAAGCAGTTAAAAAGGAAGAAAATGTTCTTATATAATATAAGAAATTATATATAATTAAATTATATATAATATTTGATTGGCAATTTTCGAAGTTTTGTGCTATAAAATGCAAATAATGAAATGCAACGTTTGCAACGATGTGATTACAAAAAAGAGTGATGATTTTTTGCTGTTTTTTTTTTTTTCAAAAAAAAATTGGTAAAGGAAGAGATTAATATGAATTAATAATATATTTATTATTTTCTCCTATCTTATTAATTGATGTATTAGTTTTCTTATTTTAAATTAAGCTCCATTATATAACATGCAAGTTTCATATTCTTCTGTTATTAATACATAGTTAATTTTAAATAAATTCCAGTCATGTCCGTTTCCATTTGTTATTTCTCTTACTTAGATGGCTACACTATCATTTAATCTTTTTCACTTATTTCGGCTTCATCTTGTTACTATACACCGCTCTCTAAGCGACTCCTT
The DNA here is from genome assembly GCA_963932465.1 of Maratus speciosus. Taxonomy (NCBI): domain Eukaryota; kingdom Metazoa; phylum Arthropoda; class Arachnida; order Araneae; family Salticidae; genus Maratus; species Maratus speciosus. Next base: position 47,083,312 of record OZ010795.1, on the reverse strand, counting down.
GGTTTAAAGAAAGGCAATCTCTTGTGTTACTCCTCGGTCATTTTATATATTTTTTATATTTATTCTGAATTAATAAAAAAAGCTTTGGCAACATTGTGTAGTCTTGCAGTTTTTGCGTGCTCATGGAGGGAAGATGCATGCTGATCAGGTATGAGACATATGGTTTTAACTTTTTTCGCAACTTTACTTCACTTGATCTTTATTTTTATTACGTTTTTTTTCTTATATAAAAGATAATTTCTGTTTTTGTTAATGTACAAGAATGAAGTTGTATTTTGTGGAATATATTGTAATTTAGGACTGATTAATTTTGATTAACTTTATTTGATTATCTTTATTTACCATGGTACAATAATTATTTCACTTTTCTTTTGCGGATATTTTATAGACATTTTTCGTAACTGGTTTGCGTTTCATCTTTCGTTTTTCTTTTATTTTTCGCCATTTGTGTGTGATGAATTCTATCATCTAGACTTTATTATAATTATACATATATATATATATAGCATCTCCATTTGCTTTAGTATCAGTGTAATTTTTAGCTATTATCTTTCTTTTCCGTTTATGCAACCATTTTCTTACCAGTATTATTTTTCTCAAACATAAATGACTTATAAACATATGGTACTTTTTAATTCAAGCTTCTAGCAAATGTTTAAAAAAAATGAAACACACACAAAAAAGAAACTGTTACACAAAATCTAATGTTTTCTTTTCTCTTGGAAAAATAAGGACACTGGAACGTCTTCAGATTCATAAAAAAACAGTCGTTACCCAAAACTCATTATAGTGCGTATAGGGCAACATAAAATGGAGGTTACTCATTACTATTCAGCTTTGTTGTTTAGAAGAACGTAATTATAAGAATTATCTCATCAGGAGAGCAACCGGCGCTTTGAAGTGCTGTGATCCTTAAGAGGCTGTTATTACACGAGGAGATGTGTGTCACTCTTTTTCCGAACTATAAAAGACGTTTAGTGGAGTGGAATTAAATCCCTTGTTCTTCTTTTGTTCAGAAGCAGTTTTATAATAAAACGTACTCGCGGTTTTTCTGAAATTAGAGATCTTGAACGATATAAAGTTACAGGGAGACATACTTTAATTTTAATATGTTATTTCATTAAGTTATACTACTTCTTTTCGGCCAAATTTTCAATTTTTTTTTATATATTTTGTCTTTTTTGAATCATTCACGTGTGCAGATTGTTGTCCTAAAATGGTTTCAAGATATTCCAATTCCTTAACATAAACGTGCTTAATTAAGAGGTCTCAGGACTCTTAAAATGGAAAAAAATGAAAAAAAAAAGACCATTTTCAACATTTAATATCTTAAAATGTATTTCATTTTAAGGCACAATTTTAATTGGAATAACATATGTAAGTATGTTCTTTCATTTCATATATTTAAAAAATTATAAGATGCAGAATTAGCATTTACAGGGGGCTCCAAACTGTTAGACATTTGACGAGCAAAAAATCGGCATAACAGCTTACGCGCACGATTACAAAATAAGTATTGCAACTAGAATGAAAATTTTGGTGCCTATACTTATACTTCAGATTGTAATAATTACCCTGAACCTAAATAAATTTGTATTTAAAACTTTTTTTTATATTTTTAATACAAAGATGTATTTAGCTAATGCAAAATTAAGAAAATTTCAACAGTATAATCACCTAAAAAAATATTGTTTTGAACAATAAAAAGGAAATTTTAGGTTCAGTTTATACATACTAACATCAAAACCTATGTTTTGAAAGTTTCATAAAAAAATATTCATAAGTTTTTGAGATATCGTGCGCGTTATGCCCAAAAACGTCATTTGGAGAAAAATGGCTTCAAAGTTCCCGAAACGACGCTTCAGCTATTGAACGTGTATAAATGTAAAAGCTGTAATTTCAGTTCTAAAAGGAATTTCAAGGAAACAATTATATCAAAATGTTCAGAAAAGATAGGAGTTTAACATCTGAAAAAATTAAAATTTCGAAACTTTTAAAGCTTTAAGAGTCCTGAGACCCCTTAAAACGTAAACTGTGATTTTCTGAAATAATAGTTTCTGCAGGATATGAAGTGACAGCGTGGCATAACTTTATTTTGCTACGTTGTTTTATTGAGGTAGGTTCAACATCTTTGTGTTAAAATTTTCGATATTTTATGTTTTGCATTTTGTGCAACCTTCCGGTGTGCAGATTGTTGCCCTAAAGCGATTTCACGATATTGGAATTCTTTAACGTAAACGTACTTAATTAAAACGTAAACGGTGATAGTCTGAAATAACAGTTTCTGAATGATATGAAGTTACAGGAAGAAATATCTTTATTTTAATTTGTTATTTCATTAAGGGGAGGTTCTACTTCAAGTTTCAGTTTTTTATATATATTGCATTTTTTACATCCTTCAAGGGTGTAGATCAGTGGTTCCCAACGTGGGGCGTGCGCCCCAACGGGGGGCAATTCCAAATTTCTTACTCACTCATTCGCTATCAGTTTCTTTTGTCTTTTTTGCGGAAAAGTAATGTTGTAAACTAAAAATAAATAGAATACAAGCAAATTTTAAGAAAGCAGTTTTTTTATTGAATTTTTAAAATGTTCTCTATCGAAATTTTAAAATAGGTTAGACATCAGAATAATTATTCGAATAATCTTTTAAAATATTTTGATATCTATAAAACGATTCAAATAATCTTTCAAAATATTTTGATATCTATAAAAGTATTAAAAATTACTATAATTTTTCCGGTGGGAATTTTTAAAATTTTTCGTAACGTTTTCCATTATTTATTGAATGAGTTTCCTACTTCTATTCGCGAAAACAATTAACGATATTGGGAAAGGGAAAATAGAGAGAATGTGTTATTTGGAATAATGGCTACTTAAATTTGATAAAGATGATAATCTTGAAATACTTCTTGTGTATTGTGTTATCCATAGAAAGAAAAGTCAGTGTCCAAAGATTTTATCTTAGTAAGTTAAAAGAATGCATTATAAAATGTATGAATTTATCAGTTTTAACGTTAAATGTAAGTGTATTTTAAGATATTTTGTGAAAATAAACATGCAGACCATATAACACTTTTCTTTAACATTGAGTTAAGTTGGAAAAGTACAACAAATCTCGTTTTGGCATATAAGGAAAGATGTATAATCTCTTTGTATATTAAAATTGTGTATTAAAATTATGTAAAAACACATTTGTGGTAAAAGATTCACCTCTTTGACCAATTAAAAAAATGTGAAATGAATAGCTATTGTTAAGGCACTATTATACTCGCACCGTGTGAATAGAGTTCACTTTTTAAATAATAAGAGACATAATTTACAGATTATGGGGGGGGGGGGGGGACATAGTGACTTTACAGATGCTTTGGTGGGGCGTGGCCGAAAAAAGGTTGGGAACCACTGGTGTAAATGAATGCCCTAGAGTGGTTTTACGATATTCCAATTTCTTACAATTGTTTTTTTTTTAGTTTTTTTGCTCGTTGAACGTAATGGCATTTTGGAATTTTAAACTCGTTTTCTCTCGAAACCTTGTTTTTCAAAATGGGCGACACTTTTTCTCAAGGACTGTTAGATCGATTTTCCTCTTTTTTTTTTTTTTTTAATTATTATTATTTAAAAGAAAGATAACTGTTTTTGATGGAGCGCATACCACCGAAAAGTGTAATTTTCATTGATTAATTATTTTTCGATCTGGCAAAAGTAAAAAAAAAAAAAAAAAAAAAAAAAAAAAGGACCTTTTTTTTTTGTTTAAATGACTGCCATTTTATCAAAAATCAATCTTTTAAACTGAACGTTGGTATAAACTCCAGGCAATTGAATACTCTTTCAAAAGGATCAGGGTCCATAAGCTGCGTTTTTAACCCATGAAATAGACTAAAATTCGATTTTGTTATATACTGACTTAATTATTTCACTTTTTAGTATTAGAAGGTTTATATTGAACGATTTTAACAATATTTTTTGTGTTTTGTTTGGATTTATATGACTTACACAAGCTCAAAGTCCGTATAATTCGTAGTTTTGATGCAAAATACGCAAGTTTTGCTATTTTTACCTCAATTTTTAATATTTTACTATGAGCTCAGCTTTGCAACACTTTTATTTTAACATATTTTGTTGTGTTTTATAACGTATGCCAAGAAGAAAGTGTTGCATGATTGCGCTCATATAAATAATTGAGTTAAAAATAGCAGAAATTGCGTATTTTACATCAAAATTACGAATTATACGGACTTTGAACTTATATAAATCATATAAATCTGAACAAATACAAAAACTATTGTTAAAATCGTACAATGTATTCCGGTGTCCTAAAAAGGACTGATTGATTTTAAAATTCAATAACTTGCAAACGGTGACAGATATTTAAAAAATTCTTGCAGGAGGGTTATGCATGAGGTCAAAAGTTTTTTTACAGTGATTTTCAATTTTAGTTCGAATTACAAACAATAGATGGCGCTGCGATCAATAGATGCTAAATTCAGGCTCAATTTTTGGTCCTTCGGGACCCACTCAATACATTTCCATCTCCTTTTTCCTCATGGAAGAAGAGATCGACCAAAAAATCGAGCCTGTTTTTAGCACTTATTGCCTACAGCGCCATCTATTGTTTGTAATTCGAAATAAAATCGAAAATCACTGTAAAAAAAAACTTTTGACCTTATGCATAATACGCTCGTGCAAGAATTTTTTAAATATCTGTCACCGTTTGCAAGTTATTGAATTTAAAAATCAGTCAGTCCTTTTTAGGACACCCGGTACCTTCCAATATTAAAAAGTGTAATATTTAAGTCAGTATAACATAATCGAATTTTAGTGTATTTCATGGGCCAAAAACGCGGCTTATAGACCCTGATCCTTTGGCAAATCAACTTGCTTCAGATGCTTGTGATCCGAGACAAACGGTCACAGAATGCAAGATCGCGAAGCTCACTTGCAGATACTTCCCGTCATACAAAGCGTATTAATCTTTTTTTTTTTTTTTTTTTTTTTTTTTTTTCCACAAAATTTAAGTATATAAGTGAAATGTCAGTAAATATATCTCAAAAAGTCCGAAGATGATATCTCTTTTCTTTCTAATCGAAAAAAAATCGTAAAAACCACATGATTTTTACGTCAAAGAAGTAGAATTTGCCCTTAAATACATTGTTTTTGTTTAAAATAGCAACATCACGCGTGGTGATATGACTATGATTTTTTCAAGAAGTAAATAGACTTCTTGCCTTACTATGGACGCATGAATGAGCATTACACTGTTAAAAATTTGTCTGTGAAATTACAGAGAATCAACAGGTAATCCATTATCTAAAGTCTTATGTAAAAGTACAGAGATTAGAAAAAAAAGAGATTCTGTTAAATAACTGATAAATTAATCGGTAAATTTACAGTGGGCTCTATAAATAGACATCGATAAAAATGCAAGTAAATTTATTTTTAATGATGATAATTTAAATTACTTTTTTTTTTTTTCGAAATTAGGGAATCTTTGAACTCCGAAGAATTACAATTTTTCGAGTGAATTTAAACTGCAGTATCATTTACAATATTTATTTCTAGCCGGTCCATGATTTGATCCCGATTCCTCCGGATTGTAGACGAACACTTACTGCTGTAGGTGCTGTAGGAGCTGCAACTACTGTAGGCAAAAGGATGTCTTTTATGATTCAGCGGGGAAATACATTTACTTTTAATATTGCCAAACTTCATGCACATTGCGAATGAAACAACTGCAAAGCAGGGTTGGGCAAATTTGTAATCTCAGTTATCCGCAGTGTAATTACAGGTTAATTGCATGTAATTGATTATAGTTATACACATTCAAACATAGAAATTTTGTCAAATAATGGGATGGGAGCGGGTCCGGTTACAGTGCTGCAAGAGTTTTTTACGGCATTTAATTTTAACTGTAATTACATTGCAGATAATTGGAATTACAAATTTGCAAAACTCTGCTGCAAAGTCGGGGCTGCTTTAATTTTATCTCGAACCATTTTTTAAAAACAAAAATTTTTCACTTAATCTTTGACAACATTTGCAAAAGAAATATACAACAAAATTTATTTTCTTAAAATAGTGGTGCGAATAGAATATAAAAATAGTCGCCTGTGGCAGCTCTACAAAGTGATTGTCGATCAAAATCCCCGCTAATTCCGCGGAGACCAATTTTCCCTATCTAAAATAGCCTAATTTTTAATAAAACAATTTTTGAACCCAATTTTTCTTTTTAATATTTCTAACAAAATCGTAAAAGAAATTTAAAAGTGTGTGTTTTGAATTACAGATTATAACAAAGATAAAAATATTTTTAAATAAAGACACGGAAATCCCTACAGGGAATTTGTTATGAGAAAAGGGAAATGTCTGTAAAATGATGTGAGTCAAACTCAATCGAATGCATTCAACCGAGAACTAACAAGGAAGTTCTCCATACTGGGTATACTCAGAATATTTTGAAAAAAATACCAATTAAACTACTTATGTATGTAATAAAGTATCGGTCAAATTGAGCGGCGGAATTACAGTAGAAAGTCTGTAAAAAAAATAAAATACTTTCGAGTATTTGGCGCGAAAAGTCGAAAGCGTCACGCGATTTGGCGAGCAGTACTTTTCCTCGCCAAAAGCAAATGATTTTAATGCATCTGAAAATTGTTTGTTAGTTGATTTTTAGAATGCGTGTAGAAAGTATTTAATGAATTTAAACATAAACAATGAGAGAGTTTAATAAATACATTTTTTCGTATTACATATTTATGTTGCTTGTTACTTAACGTTATTACTTTAAAAACAATTTCATGCATAAAAAATACTTTCATATATTTAAGCGTATTCCAAAATAAAGGCAAGATTCATTTGGCAGTTATTCATTTCAAACCAAGGAATTCGTCGTTTCCACAGCGACAAAATTGAACCGACAGCGCTCAATTAGACTTAATTTTGAGATAATGAAACAATTTTAATTTTGTTTTAATTCATAAAATTTGATATTTAACTTTCATTATAAATACATATATGACAAAACTATAGCTAAATCAAACTAAAACTGACAAAACTACAGTTATTTAAGTTAAATTTATTTAAACAAGTTCAATATGAAATATTTTTATCTTAAAGAGTATTCGACATGAAAAAGTATTTTTCGAAATTTCATTTTATCGCCAACCGATGATAAATCGCCAAATAAACGAAAATTTCTTTATTTTTTTACGAATGTTCTATCGGGGTTCCGCCAAAATTTTTTTATAAACATATATATCAACATGAGACGAACACTCTGTAATTTTTTCAGATTTTTCTGAATATGCCCGTATGGAGACCTTCCTTGTAAGTGTAAATTTACAGAGAGTCTCGTTTTTTTTCTGTGTTTTTACAGAAATTTTTAACAGTGTATAAAAAGCAAAAAGACGATAGGCATAGATTACATTTGGTACCAAAGTAACAACAAGAAAAATAAATAATAAAACATTCATGCTCGGAGAGAGCGAGGACAGACAAAATAAGTACACTGTAAAAAAGGAAAAATGCGTCTTTATCTATGAAAATATAATATAATCAAATCATGAACATTAATATCTTCCGTTTTAATCCATGATTCAGGAATCCGTTCTTTAACTGTAGAAACCTCCCAAACCATATTTCCGAGATTAAGGGGAACCGGGACACAAAAATCTCCAAATTTTCTAAAAAACATTTATTGCATTAAAAATATCTGTTTTTTTTTTTTTTTTTTTTTGCTTAAAATGACGTTTAAACCATGTTTCTATCTTAATTAGAACAGGAAATATAAATTTTTTCGTTTTGGTTTGTTTTTTAAATCTAGCTTTCAAGCAATGGCTGTCATGGAAACGATTTCTTGAGAAAATGCGTTTTTTCTTCATGATTTTTTTTCACCATTTCTCGTATTTAAATTGTTATAAGTCAAGAACCGTTAAAGATAAATGGTTCAAACTTGGAACATGTCATTTTAAACTGTTTTATTTTAATTTTGATTCAGCAAATTAGAAAAAAATATCTACTTTGAAAAACCTGATTTTTTAAAACACGTTGCATTTTTTTAAAAAACATTTTTAATTTTTTTAAAATTAATATTTTTAAGAATGCTAAATCAAAATTAAAATTTATGTATTTCTGTTTATTTAAATTAAGAAAAAAATTAAATTCTACAAATAATATTTCGAGTTATAACGACTTTAAATGAGCCCACTTTTTTAATAAATTTTAAGCTTTGAATTTTTAAACAAAAATTATGAAAAGTTTTATCATGTGATTTTGTTTACAAAATAATATAGTTAAGTATTACAAAAAAATTCAAAATTTTTACTCAATAAATAAAATTTATTTTAAAATGTGTCCTGGACCCTCTTAAAGAAGCATTAAAAAAAAAAAAAGTTTCTTTTGCTGCCACTGATTTTTGGAAATGTTCCGAGGTTTTTTTTTAATCGCTATTACAGCGCCCTCTTTCGGGAGTTTGCTCCCAAATGCACGTGGGACCTGCTGGCCATAGCCAAAATACATACACATGAAATTTGATTCAATTCTATGCATAACTTCATACACTTTTTCGGTGATACAATATTGAAAATGGTACAAAAATCGTTATTACAGCCCCCTCTTCCAGCGGAATATTTCCAAATTCAAGGAGGACAAGCTTGCCATAGCCAAAAACATATACACGAAATTCAGTTTAGTTCTAAGCATAACTTCATACACTTTTCGATGGTACATTAAGGAAAATAGCACAAAAATCGCGTTTACAGCGTGCTTGCCATAGCTAAAACCATATACATGAAATTTGGTTCAATTCTATGCGTCATACAGTTTTCGATGGTACAAAGAGGACAGACGGACAGACAGGCATTATGTATAAACATGTTGTTCGGGATCTCTGACCCCTAAAACGTGTAAATCCGTCTAAAACCAAGAGTCGAAAAAAATATTGATTACAGTATTTTCTACTTTAGAAAGAAGAAAATTAAAAAAAGGGGGGGGGGGGGATATTTGCTTGAAACCAATAAAAACTTTCTAAAGTTTTAAAACTTCTTAATGTACCATCATCCCATAAAAATATTTTCAGATCTGCGTAATAAAACCGAAAACTTCTTAGCATTTTTATGTTCTTCGGCAAACAACGTCTCCGCCTTAAAATTCATATTTTATTTTCAAATGATATGAATAAAACCCTCAAAATGGTCTTAGGAATAAGGAAAACCACGCATGCTAAGCAGGGGAACATGAATTTTACATGAGCATACTTTCATCTGCCGTAAAGATAATGGCATGGAGATGCGATGTAAAAGACAAGAAATAAGAACGAAAATGCTTTATAACATTATGCTATATCAAATGGCATCACATTCTACAAACAATGGAGAGATCTTTATCTTGATGAATCGAAGGTAGTAGGTCAAATCATCCGTAAAACTATACGAATTCATTTCACCTGCAGTTATGATTAAATTATTTTGATATAAGCTTGACAACAGTTACAAAGTGTTTAAAGTTACATTTTAATTATTATAATCTCGTTTACAGATTTTCAGAATTTAACAATGGCAAATACGCAAATTATACATATTTTATGAGTTAACTCTTTGATTACGGGTCGAGACATATACGTACCAGTGGACTACAGTCGGACCTCTATTTAACGAACCTCTATTTTGCGAATTTCTCTATTTTGCGAACTTTTCCTTAGAACCAAGAACATTTTGCGAATTTCTTCGTAAAATAACCTCCAAATAGCGAAGTGCATTTGTATTTAACGAATTTTTTCTTGTGATCTAATTTTTTTTTTCTCCCCATTTCTCAAAATATTTCTGGACATTTCAAACTTGTTCTTTCTTTAAACACATTTTATGATGTTGAAGGGCCTAGACTGGTTTTACCAGGCGCCTTCTTTGTCAGCAGTGAGAATTCGGTAAGTACGGAGGACGAAGAGGGTAATACCTTAGGGTAACTTAAAAAAAAAAAAAATGTGCATACAGATTAGAAAAAAAGAAGAAATTAACCATGATGTGCTGATTGATGATTGTATTTCACTTAATTCTGAAATTGAGACCTCGGAAACACTATCCGAATTCCATATTTTCGACAGTGTGAAAAATAAAAACAATACAGCAATGAATTGCGATGAAGAGAAATATGATGATGATGATGGAAATGATCATGATGCAGGAATTAACAAAACTTCGTATGATGAAATGCTAAAATCATTTGAAACAATCCGACGCAAATTATAGTTAGAAGAAAATACGCATGAAGGGGTTTTTGGTGCATTGCAAAGATGCGAGACGTATTATGCGAGAAAGCACTTTTTAAAAGAAAAAACACAGGCAAAATTAACAGAGTTTTTCAGAAATTAAATTTAAGGACGCATATGCTAATGTATGGTTAAAATTATTTGTTATGATAATAATAAATACGATAATGTCATTAAAATTCGTTAATTTTAATGTAAAGCTATTTACTTTAAACAGAAAATACAGTATATTTCCGGACAATGTTTTGTTTTCCTTGCAGATTTCAAGGATTTAAACACATAGAAAAAATGAATTTATGATGTATATTGGTGGGTAAAATAAATAAAACAAATCGACATAATTTATAAAAAAATGTGATTAATTTTAGTAAAAATATTTAGTGTTTATGAATTTAAAATCTGTTTTATGTAGTTTAAAGTAATTTTAAAAGGTGAATCTCTATTTAACGAATTTTCCATATAACGAACTTTTTTCCGGGATTTAGCGACTTCGTTAAATAAAGGTTCGACTGTATATTTTTAAAACTTTCCAACACAGTTGAAAAATATTTATGAATTCGATTTGCCTATCGCTGAAATATTTTGTTATAATCTTGACAAAAGTTACAAAAGGTTTAGATCCATTTTAATAATTAATATAAACTCGTTTACAGATTTTCAAAGTTTAACAATGGCAAGTACGTAACTTGTGCATACTGAAAGAGTTAATCCTTTTATTACCGGTCATGACCTACACGTCCAAGTGGACTGCCTTTAAAAAAACTTTCCAACACAGTTAAAAAAATATTTATGAATTCGGTTTGTCTATCAGTAAATTACTTTGTTATAAGCTTGACAAAAGTTATAAAATGTTTAGTTGTATTTTAATTAATTAATATATCCGATTACCAGTTTTCAAAGTTTCAATGATTGCTCCTCTGTTATTTGTGCATACTGAATGAGTTAACCCTTTGATCACAGATTGGGACATATACGTCCCAGCGGACTACCTTTTTGAAACTTTCCAACATAATGGAAAAATACTTATGAATGCCGTTTGTCTATCACTAAATTATTTTGTTATAAGCTTAACAAAAGTTACAAAATGTTTAGTTACCTTTTAATTATTAATACATTCGTTTACAGGTTTTCAAAGCTTTAACAATTGCAAATATGTAAATTGTACATATTGAATTAGTTAACCCTTGATTACGGGTAGGGACCTATACGTCCCAGGGAGTATATTTTTAAAACTTTCGAATAAGTTGAAAAATGTTTATGAATTTGGTGTGTTTGTCCGCCATCTGACCGTGCTCTAACTCTCATAAATATAGACTCGGATTGCCATGAAATTTTTATATGTTATTAATGTATACTACAGAATGTTCGGTATTGAAAAAAAAGTATATAGTATTTATAGCTTGTTTGCAGGGACACACAAAATAATTCCATTACATTATGGTCCACAGGGAAAATAGTTTCCGATTCATTTTAATGACGTTACACTATTTCAAACATACTGAAATTGATATGCATTTTTGAGGGGGACTAAATACTGCATTTTTAGGAGTATAGATTAAGTAGCATTTATAGTTAGTTTACAAAAACGCACAAAATAATTGCTATGCATTTTAATGTTGTTATGATACTTGAAACATAATGACATTAAAAAGGATCCCCGAGGTGCAGTACAACATGTGTTCTACAGATTAGGGAGTGCTTAATATTTATCATCATTTACAGGGATGCACAAAAAAATTCGGCTATAGGACAGACTATGACCGATTTCAGTGTATGGAGAAAGGAAATTTCTTAATATTCTGTTTGTGTTGGTAAGAGTTTCATAATCAATGCTTAATGTGTGATTTTCCGGTCTTGTTTTTATATTTTTGTCGCATCATTTTTTGAAAAATAATTTCTGTTATGCCTGGGTATTTTCAAGAGAAATCTACCAGAAAAAGAAAAAAAAAAAAAAAAAAAAAAAAAAAAAAATGTAAATTGAGGTACGATGGAATGTAAAAATAGTCGCCAGTCCTGGTCTGTAATTAAAGGGTTAACCAAAAGTATATTTTGAATTTATTATGGGCGTAGTTACAGTGGGTCGAAAGAGGATTTCCCACTACACTGTAAAAAGAAATTGTAATCTTTATAGGAAAAAAAAAACTGTGGTAAAGAAAACACAGTTTTTTCAGTAAAAAATATGGATTTTGTAATTTTTACAGAAAAAATCTATATTTTTTTTACAAAAAAAAAAACGTTTTCAGTAAAAAGAAAAAATTACAGATATTTTCTCTTAAACTAAATCATTTTTCACTGGCGCCAAAAACAGCAGTTTTTTTCTGTCAATTTGAGAGATTTTTTTTAATGTATAGTTCATAGTTAAAATTAAAAAAAAAAGAATAAAAAGAAAAATTTGAAGCTTTTTCCATACAAAGAATACTTTTGTATCGATTTATAAATGAAACAAAATTGCTTAACTTTTGCAAGTATTTCTGTCGAATGCTTAAATGTCACTAGAATATACGAAATTGATTTCAAAATAAATATCTTTTTTTTCTTCCCGTAAAAGCAAAATTTTAATCAAAAACTCTGCGTGAAATTTAGCAGTTTGGAATTAAAATTAAGTGGTATACATAATAGGCCACCGCACTTCAATGGGTCAAATACCATTTGTTTCCAACAAAAAAGGCTTAATCTGGAACCATTTTCACAACAAAAATAAAATGGGCTACAGTTAAACAATGAGTTCATTAAACTGTAATATTACGGTTTACTCCGAGATATCCTTAAAAGACTGCATGAGTTGTAAATTGCCAATGAATGTATCTCCATTGCACTACTTTTGTAATGCGGATAACACGGGCTGAGCACAAGCGATGGGTGTGGTTCGAATTCCAGCAAAGGCACACACGGTTGTTCTGATCTTGTCTTACATGGGAAACTAATATTGACCTATTTACCAGGTACCTCCCGACATTGGCGAGTTTTAGGATTATGGGCATCGAATTCACAGGAAATCATCCGTCACCAGAAAGGAAATGGTAATCTCTGAAAATTTGTAGAAACAATAAAAGATGAATAAATGTGATTTTTATACTATTTTTCGTTGGGATGAAAGCATCGACGTTTCGAACAAGCACGCAAACAAGTGGCTATGCTCATGGAACACGAAGAATCGGAGGGGGCACACCGGATAAGCTTCATTAAAAAGTCTTGTATCTTTTAAATGCGACGAAATGTAACAAAAAACTTCAAAGTTTGAATTAGTTTATCTTCAAACCTTTTTTATGTATAAAAGTGAAATCTTTAATATTGATTAAACAGATTGTGCTTTGTAATATGCTGTCATTAGAAATTTATTAGCCTTTTACAGAATTTGTGTATTGTTGAAATCAAAATAGCTCATACTTTTTCTCCGTAAGTCATTGCGCGCATAATATCTTGAGAAAGTATGTATGAATTGCCATGAAATTTGGTAAAGATACTAAACGCATATGTGCGTTTGAAATGAACTACTCTTAGGCCAAAATTATTTCATTAACTGTATAAAAACAATATTTTTGTAAAAAAATAAATAAAAATTTTATATATTTAAAGAATAAAAATAGTCATAACTAAAACTATTACCATTGTAAATACTCAAAAGTAGTTCATTTTAAACACACATATTTGTTCAGTATCTTTACCAAATTTCATGACAATCCATACATACTTTCTCAAGATATCATGCTCGCAATGACTCCTGGAGTAAGAAAAAAAAATTCTGTAAAAGGCTAATAAATTTCTAATGGTAGCATATTACAAAGCACAATCTGTTTAATCAACATCCAAAATTTCATGTTTATACATATAAAGGTTATGAAGATAGACTAATTCAAATTTTGAATTTTTTCGTTAAATTTCGACGCGTTTAAAAGTTACAAGACCCCTTATCCCCCCCCCCCCACCCACCCAGTGGTAGGGGAGTAAAAAAGACCCAATTCGGAAATAATTAGAGGAAAGCTGGAAATTGTTTTAATCCCTTCAGTTTATGTCTAGAATGAATATGCAACGTTTTCCCCCTCGTATTAGGAGAGCGTTAGGAATTATACATAGATTTATAGTCAAAAAACACGTTGTTTTAAAATACCATAACACTATCTCGAAATCACTAACTTTTTCAAAAACATCGTCAGTACAAATGTTGTAGAGCTTAAAATTCTGAATAAAATGAGTACCTACACTTAATACTTTTATTGAATATTAAGGTCACAATTCTACTTTAAAGTTTTAGCACCGTGGTCAGAGAGTTGAACTTAAAATTAATTAGGGGAAAACCGGAAATAGTTTTAATCTCTTCAGATTAGGTCTAAAATGAATATTCTATGTTTTCCTCTTTCGTACTAAGTGAGCGATAGGAAATATGTACACATTTACATTCGAAAAACACGTTTTTCTTTAATATTTTTTACAATACCTGAAACTGCGACTTTAATTTTGAACAAAAATATTAATGTGAGTATTCATTTTATTCAGAATTTTAAGCTCTACAACATATGTATTGGAAATTTTCTGATATATTTAGCTGTTTTGAGATATTGTTAAGGTAATTGTCTCTCCTATATAGCTTGAAGCTCTTGATTAGTAATTAAGGCAAAATTTTGAAATAGAATTGCGACCTTAATTTTGAACAAAAATATTAATGTGGGTGCTCATTTTATTCAGAATTTTATGCTCTACAACATTTGTACTGACAATGTTTTTGATAGACTTAGCTGTTGTGAGATATTCTTAGGTAACTTGGTGTCTCCGGACTTCAAGCTCTTGATTAGCGATTAAAGCAAAATTTTGAAATTAGAATTGCGACCTTAATTTTGAAAAAAAAAATACTAATGTGGGTGCTCATTGTATTTTGAATTTCAAGCTCTACAACATTTGCATTGACAATTTTTTTGATAGAATTAGCTATTTTGAGATATTGTTAAAAAAATTAAAGAAAAATATGTTTTTCGAATGTAAATATGTGCATATTTTCTAACGCTCACTTAGTACGAGGGGGAAAACATAGAATATTCATTTTACACCTAATCTGAAGGGATTAAAACGATTTTCAGTTTTCCCGTAATTAATTCTGAGTTCAACCCTCTGACCACGGGCAAAAACTTTAAGGTAGAATTGTGACCTTAATATTAAACAAAAGTATTAAGTGTAGGTACACATTTTATTCAGAATTTCAAGCTCTACAACATTTGCATTGACAATGTTTTTGAAAGAGTTAATGATTTCGAGATAGTGCTATAGTATTTTAAAAAAAACTTGTTTTTTTTTACTATAAATCTATGCATAATTCTTAACGCTCATCTAGTACGAGGGGGAAAACGTTGCCTATTCATTCTAGACCTAAACTGAAGGGATTAAAACAATTTTCAGCTTTCCCCTAATTATTTCCGAATTCAACTCCCTAACCACTGGGCTATTATTGTTATGGATAGCAATCTCATCTTACATACACTGTAAAAAACCAGTCGTAAATTGTACGTCAAATGTGGCAAATGTTCGTACTATAACTAGTTTTATAAATATTGAGATCGTGGTGCAATGGCTGTTGCACCCTTATGCAAAAATGCATGAAAACAAAATTTATTGTGATTCTATATATTCAATTCAGTCATACTTAAATGGTAGGACTCCCTCTTAAATAGGACGTTATCAATATGGCAACCTATTGCCATCAAGACCTATCATGGGATGTCATTGAATGCATGACGTAGTATAAGATTTTATAGAATGAAGAAAACTTTGATTAATGTCTCTTTAAGATTTTCATAAAACTGGAAAGGACTCGACACCATTCTGCAACGATTCTTTATATTAAATTTCAAACCATTCGATTTGGTAGTTCTTCCACTGTTATATGCGTACAGACGGACTAAATGGCGACTATACAGTGCGTCTCAAAAGTATATGGGCAGACGATTTTTCGAAATAACAGTTCAAAAAATTAAACCATAATCACGAAAAAAATGATAAGCATATGGAATCATAATATAAGTTTATGACAATAAAGAAATACAGTATAGGTTTTACAGAATTTTTGTAAAAAAAAAATAAGAATCAAAATAGGCTGTCCTAAAATTATATGGACCTTTCGAGTATTTTGCATTTAAATTCAAATTTTGGATCTGTTCCTTTGAATTATCTTGAAAACCTTATCAAGTATGCTTCAAACTAGCGTTTGGAGAATGTGTGATGGCTGTAAAGAAAACCAATTCCGCTCTACTTGTTGCTTTAATTCCTGAATAGTAGAAAGTTGGCAACCATGAGCATACACATCTCGTGCAAGTACCCCACAAATGTTTTCAATTGTATTTAGGTATGGGCTGATGGCTGGCCAGTCTATAACAGTCACTTGATTCTTCGTAAAACAAGATGTTGTTGAGTGACAGGTATGAATCGACGCATTGTCCTCTTGTGATTTTCAGTTTTCCTTTCCTAAAATGTTACCAAATAGAAGTAGATTGCTTTTAAGGACATTTCAATAATCCTCAGAGCACTGTCGACCATTAACAAAAGCAATATCCGTTGTTCCATTAAAACAAATCGCGTCCCACATCATGAGACAATCCCCTCCTTGTTTTCGACTAAAGAACTCGTTGCAGATCATGCCAATAATATGCCCAGCCATCAGGGCCATCCAAATTGATTTCATTTTCGTCACTGAAGAAACACTTAACAATTCATCTTCCCAAGGCATGTGTTTTTTAGTTCAAAATATGCGTGCATTTCTATGGTGCACTTTCAGCATAGGTGTCCGACACATTCTGCGATATTTATAAAATTTGCTTGGCTGTATGCAACGGTGAACAGTAAATCTCGTAATAGGAAACGCTAAAGTGTTCGAAATTTCACGAACAGCCTTCTATTGGGTTGAAACTGCTCGCTAAATCTCTCTATCTTGTCGTAGGATTTTTTCCTTGGTCGACCTGAACGTTGTTTTGCAATCGCATTGTCATTTTTTTAAAAATAAAATTTCATCAATTCCGGGTCTGCTACTCTTTATTTGCTTAGCAATATCAGAAATTTTAACATTTTAAGCTTTTAAACGCCAAATTTTAGGTATATCAGCAGCGAAGAATTGAACGTTGCAATGCATTTTCCCACTATTCGACAATTGAAGAACGAGCAGTGATTTTATATTTCGAAGTGGTTACTTGACACGTACAGAACGCAGAAAACGCAAATTGTTTTGATACGGTGGTAATAAAAGCAATTCGCTTCATTGTCCATATATTTTTGGGACAGCTTATTTCGAATTTTTTTTTTTTTTTTTTTTTTTTTTTTTTTTTTTTTTTTTTTTTTACAAAAACTCTGTAAACCTATACTGTATTTCGTTGTAATAAACATATATTATGATTCCATATGCTTATTATTTTTTTTTTCGTGGTTCTGGCTTCATTTTTTGAGCTGCTATTTCAAAAAATCGCTTGTCCACATACATTTGAGTCGCATTGTAGGTACAGCGTTTTTGTATAATTACGAACGCGACTAAAAGAAGACGAGCGTTTTGTAATCTACAAAAATATAATACAATTACGGACGAAACTGTCAAATTACTTCATCCGAGTTACTCATGCTTCCTAAAACTGTTCTTTATCTTTAGAAAACTTAAGTTGAAACAAGTATTTATAAAAACAATGTTTCTTTCGGTGCCACCGAAATTTCGGAAACGTTTCCGAGTCATTTTTAGAGTGCATTCATCCGTTTTATCAATCCAGAATATCGGTTATCAGGACGCTATTCATTCCCAATGAATGCTAAAATGCTCTGTTTAAGCTGGGTAATTGAATTTAGGCAAGAGTTACAAAATAATATTCATTTTAATGTTAATGTTAATGCTGTTAATGTTCATGTTTGCCTGTAAAACATGCTTGTTGAGCATGAATATGTTTATTTAAAAATGGAAAAAAAAATCCGAAAAACGTATATTTTGAGTCGAGAAAACGGATCAATACACTTTAAAAACGACTCGAAAACGTTTCTGAGACTCAGTGGCAGCAGAAGAAACCTTGTTTTTATAAATATTTCCTCAAATCTCCAAAATGTATGGGTTTATGACGTTTCTAAAGATACAGAAAGCTTTTTTGAATCGTAGATAAGTCGGAAGAAATAGTTGTATATTTCTGTTTGTGGGCATATAATATTTTCATAGCTTAGAAATCTGACTTTTGATTCAGTGTGCTGTGTACTTTAGCAACCATATTACTGAGATCGTACAGCTCTTAAACAGCCTGCATATTTTGTATGATACTTTGCACGCACTAAACTCAGACTTTTTACGTTGAAGGATGCATTTTTTATTTACATAATTATATCTATATAACACAAGCAAGAATTCTGCTTTTCAGAATTTAGTGTCGTCCCCGATGAAGAAAAAAAAAATTATTATTATTATTGTTATTACGAGGTGGAACCCACTGAATCCGACGAAAGAGAAAGTTTAAGAAGGAACTCTTTCATTGATTTATAATAAACCTACAAAATTAGTTACACTAAAAAGTGCATCTTGTATTGGTTAATCTAACACCCGAAGAAATATTATTTTCGTACGTCGTTCATTGCACAGTCACTGCCTTCTGAATACTATGCACGTATGTATGGTCTCCTAAATTTAGGCGCCAGTATTTTATAAAAGATTCTTTGACTTAATTGATATCAGAAAAATAAAGTGGAAAAAACTTTTTAAAACTATTTGTACCAAAATTCAAGGGACCGTACACGTTAAAAAAAAATCCGCCTTCGGCAGCCGCAATTTTTGTTTGAGCGCTCAAGCCTAGTATTAAGAAGGCGGTGACACAGTAATGATTGCATATTTGAACCGGGCTGGTATGTGTAAATTGTAAATAGTAGGTGTTTGATATTGTGTTGTAATGTATTTCTAATTGTCGTGTTCAATATTGTGTGTTAAATGTACTGTGACGTATATAAATCCAAGAAAATTGTAAACAATTATGCAATCACATTAGGTAAAATGATCCTCATGTAATCACTACATACAGTCATGTATAGTTGAAAGAGCAGTATAATTATATCTCGATGTAAAACCTTCGGTTCGTCAAGAAAAAATGGGTAACCAATTGTGATTGTAAATGTAAATCTCACAGTAACCGAAATAAATCTCAGCAGCTTGATCAGGAACCCGACGCTTGCCTCGGACTCTAGTTGAGAGTCGGGAGGAGAGTGGATGTGGTCTACCCCTCGGGATTGCACTAACACTCTAAAGCGAAAACTGAGTTCCCGAGGTGGTCATCACTGTGATATGCAACTGATATAATAGGGCACGGGTCAAAGGTGAATTTTATGACACAAACATTTTACACCGGATAGCGTGGTATATAGCCCTTCACCGGCGAAATTAAGCTTAAAAGTCAAGGGCTTAACATTGCATTTTCGTCCTTCTGTGTAGAAGTTATGTCTTCATTCATTAACCACTTAACCTACAACTACGTGTAAGACACGTGGTCTTGCATTCGGGCCAAAACTGATTATCACGGGCATTGGCCCGTAGTACGTCGGTCGGACAAAATGTAAATATTACGGCCCCTGGTACAATGATCGAGCCAACGGGATAACGGGATTACTAATAAACCTTTTGTGGTATATTTATCATAATTATTACATGAGGTTGTAATTACTTATCAAATATTCCACAAAATTAAACAAGTTGTATCTTACACATGTATTTTTCAATTCCTAATATTAGTTCACACTCTCCCTATATTTATTTATTTATTTATTTATTTATTTATTTATATATCTTGTTCAAATTTTCAATCGTTAATAAAATACTTATTATGCATCCTATCAAGTTGAAATAATTTTTTTAAAACTTGTACTGGATGACAATGGATGTTAATACAGTTTTTTCAAATATTAATTCATTCATTAAATTTCATTAATTCATTCATTAATTAATTTTACTTTTATAGGGGAGACAAAATGGCGGCCATTGGTTATTGAACAGCATTTAATGCACCTTCATATCTATAAGGGGGTTACCATAGGGGGGCCCTGTTCTGCCACTAAATACCGCCAAGTTTGTCGCCAACTTGGCGATATATCGCCCAATTTGGCGACCAAAATGAATCGCCAAAAGGGACGCCAGCTTGGCGATATCTCTAATATTTCGCCAAATTCCCATAGAGTTCCATTGTAAACCTACTTGCTAATAGAAAATCAACAAATTGAGATACTATTTTAATGCAACAAAAACTAATATTAGCTTAAGGGATTATATTAAATTTTTGTTTGATGACCTATGTAGGAATTGACTTTAAAAACAAAATTTTTCTATTACTTGTTATTCCTGCAGCCGTGCGCGTTTGGTACAACTTAGGATCGATTTGCCGAACCGTGGAATGGCTCGAAGGCTGCGCGATCTTGTTTAGTTTTACGGACGGACTCTTGACTTGTTTACGGTTATGGACCCAGGCTGTTGAAAGGTAAATCGCAGGTTAAATGGATAAACTAAATTTCTAGTTAAATAGGTTTATTTAACTTGAGAAAAGGTTGGCAGCTGTGCCTTTGAATATCAAAGATTTTAGGACACGTTCTCCAGATAAAGAAACCGTAACAATTCGTTACGGTTTTGTTTTGAATCGCTTCCGATTCAAAACAATGTATGTATTTACCCCTTTCCTAAATGCATTCAGGTGTGCCAATTGCTCTTTATACGGTAATAATTGGAACAATAAAGATAGCAAATCTAATACCAACCTCCAGCAGGGGTTCAAAAACGCTCTAACTGCTACAGTGCCTCAACATAATGGGCGGAAACAGCAATTGTTGTTCACGACTATTGTGTCATTTATAGGTAAGTATCTAGAAGGAGGAAGCAGAAGGGGGCAATCTTTGTCTTTGGATACCTGTAGGAGGATGCCAATATAATTAAAGAAACGGAATAATAACTCCACGTTGGATCGGACTCGATAATCAAATGATAATCGAAGTTAATTGCTACTGGAAAATGATCGATTATCACAGATACAAGATCCTACATATAAATTATTTGTAGCTCGCTGTTTGCGCTTATGTTTTATTTATTGTTTGGACGGTGCACTTATTTTCCCTACATAAGAACACAAGACAAATGTTTCATAATCTACGAAAGTATAATATAACATAGAGTAAAGAGAAAGAATAGAGATGCAGTGAGGTGGCTGGGGTTGACGCCGAAAAAGTAACCCTAAAATTCGCTACAGTCGGCCCAAATACAAGCACGTTCTTTCACGACAAAAAGAATAAAACTTTTAGGAATACAGTTTTTAATTCATAATACAATGGAATGCTGATTTAGAATGCTTAGAAATAATCAGATTAATTTTTATTTTGAGAAAAAATGTACGAGTGATGCCAAAGAATACGGTCCCTGTTTCAGGTGCTTGTTTTGTTCGGGCCGAGTGAGGGCATTTAAATTTGAGCGATAACGCGAATCATATTACAAATTGTTTTCACGGCATGCTGCATTTACATTTATCTCTTCGCTCCGTGATAATATAACCATGAAAGAAAATATACAGGGTGTTGCCGAATGCGACAGACAAATTCGGAGGGGTGATAGAAGGGATTAAGAAGATGAAAAGTTGCCATTAAACATGGGGTCACAAACTATTTATTGAGTCACAAATACAGAATGTTTCATCCTAAGTGAACTAGGGTTAGCGGTCACCAATTTGAGAAAAATAAAATACTGCAATGAAAATGCAACGCTATGTACCTTGTTTTGGGCGAAATGTTTTAACATCACAAAAAATTCTGGAAAAACAGGGTGCTCAAGCAATAGATGGTAACGTATGAACGGGTGATAGCAGCCCAAAATGGAGAGCATCCAATGTCTACTGCTGGCGCGTATAATGGAAAATTCTACCACTTTTTTTTATATAAAAAAAAGGTGAGAACGCCTATTGAAAGTTTTATTATAATGTACTTCAGTTTACTGATAGTGATTCCGTCAACCAAAATTAAATTAGAGTAGAACACCCGGTATTTTTGATTAAATGGGTTGTTTGCGACCCCATGTTCTATAGTAATTTTTCATCCTACTATCACTCCTCTGAATGTGTCGGTCGAATTTGGCAATACCTTGTAGAATAAACTCTTCCGAGTTACTTATGATTCCGAAAAGCATTCATTATCAGTAGAAACCTCAGAAACCAATATATTTCCGAAGTTTCAAGAAGCATTTATAAAAATAAAGTTTATTTTACTGCGGCTGATTTTCGGAAATTTTTCCGAGTTGTTTTTAGAATGCATTAATCCGTTTTCGCAAACTGGAATATCGGTTTTTAGGATGCTATTTACTCTCTATTGAACATTTTCAGGTGGGTAATTCAATTTCTATATGCTAGAGTAACAAATTATATTTATCTTTATGTTAATGGTAATGCTTTTAATTGATCTTGTTTGATTGATTGCTTGATTGACTGAAAATTGCTTGAGAATGAATAATCCGAAAATCCTATATTTCGGTTTGACAAAATTGATGAGACTCTGTTAGAAACAACTCCGAAATGTTCCCGGAAATCGGTGGCAACAAAAGAAACTATTTTTATAAGTGCTTCTTTAATTCTGGAAGATATATTGGTTTTTCAGGTTTATAAAGATAAAGAACGCTTTTCAGAAACCTTAGTAACTTGGAAGAGGTTGTTGTATATTTTCGTTCGTGGTTATATTATATTTTTAGATTAAGAAATATTTGGCTCTTTTTTACAGTATGTATGGTGCACGGGCCACTAGGCTACCACTATTTTAGAATAGAAAAATTCGAGATTTCTAATGAGTGAGACAGAAACTTTGATGTTAAACAAGGTGAAAATTACCTTTCGGAATGTGTGGCCCCAACCAACTGCCAAGCAAAAAAGTTGCACAATCCTGTTTTAAATGTAATAACAATAATTCGGAAACGCTGAACCACATAAAACATACTTATAATGAAATATCGATATTATAAATTTTAGTATGTTAGTATATATACATTTTTAAAGAAGTTTTTACGGTGTCTTATTTCGTCATACGTGTTTGAAAACAAATTCATCTCATTATAAATATTTTATTATTAAGCTTCTCATTATAAATATTTTATTATTAAGCTTCTCATTATAAATATTTTGGCACTTTTATGTTAGTCGGGCGCAAAACATAATTTTTTTTTCTTGCCAGCTGCAGCTTTGATTTTTTTTTTTTTTTTTTTGAGTGTATAAATTAGAAATTCTTTTTATGCTGAAGTTCATTTATATTTATTTATATTATAGATATTTTGGTTTAAAATATTTATTATTATTATTATTATTTTGTATTTAAGTGAAATGAATAAAAAGTGTGCATTTTAAATGTATATGCAATTCATGTATTATAAATGAGTGTTATGTATTTGAAGTTAAATGAGTGAAAGGTTTTTATTTTAAATGAATTGATGGCAATGTGAACAATATTTGGCGATTCATTATCTGCGCCCGGCTAACATAAAATTGCCGATATTTTCTTTATTCAAATTTATCGCCATAAATGTAATATTGGACAGCAGTTTATGTTCATTTGAACCAGTTGAAATGTAGCAAAGGTCTACTGTCTCTAACATAAGTTGAAGATAAGTTATTTCATTGAAAAAAAAGAGGGGGGGGGGGTTGAGAGACAGTTTTAGCAATCAGAAATGCTGATGACAGAAGAAAAGAAAGCTGTTATTGTAAAATTAATAAACCCAAATCAAAGTAAAGGACTGTTTCAAAACAAAGACCAATTTAGAAAATGAAATAGCAGAACAATAACAGCACAAGCACAGTGCTCAGAAAATAAATCATATTCGTTATTTTTGGAAATAATTATATTTAGTTACATGAAACAACAATAGTTTCATTTTACGGAAAGATCATGCACAGCACTAAGAAACCCATATATCAATTTATGTTTGAGTTCATGCTCCAAGTATTACGCCGATGTCTGCCTGGCGTGTAGTGTTCCTCCATCACGAACCTACAGCGGACAATAGAACCATTTAAAATCCGGCAAGTAGGCAGTAGCAGGAATAGTTTGGCGAAAGAAGATGCTGGATTCCCAAGTATTGTTCACTTTCTAGCTTAGGCAAAATTTTAGTCCATAATAGTGCTATTGAAGTAACGCTATCCGGAAGTATTACAGCGCTTGTAAAGCACGCGAGCGTGATTTCTCAGAATATTTTAATAGGCATTGGGATAAATAGGGGAAGGAGGAATTTTCGCCGCGAATGAAGACGTCTTCTTATAGATTTTGTTAATGAGAACGAAATGATCCTAAAAATGTGAATTTGAAGCTTACTGTTACAACAGAGTACTGGAACCCTCATAAAAAGATTAAAAAATTACGAAGCTTGAAAATTTTATGGAAGAAGTCTTGAAATTTTATGACTGAAAAAAAAATAATGAATAAAAAACCTGTTCAAAAAGTAACTGCATGTAGAAAAGTCGTGATGCATGTTGTATCAAAGGCCCCTTGGTCTTTAATTTTCTAAGCATGCCCTTTTCCCTGTCTTGATACTTTTTTGAACTGACTATTTTTTGCAGGATAAAATCACAATGACCTTTTTTATAATATTTGTAGTAACTGCTGGTCCTGTAATTTTCATTTTATGGAGCCTATCAAAGTGAAATTGTAATTATGATCACCGTATATTTCGAGATTGGAAAACGGCAGAGAAGAGTGAAGCTCGATTTAAGATTAAACAAAGAAGTCATAACGACAAAAGGCTTGCAACAGATGCAAGTTGGATGCTTGAAATATTTCACCGTTTCTTTGCAATGATTATGTGCAATATCTAAACGTTACATTTGAAATATATATATATATATATATATATTAGTTATGCAAATATAGTAGATATATAGTATAAATAAATTCTTCCACAGATATTTCTTCTATTGTGTTCAATTTTCGTATACACAAACCAATTTGTTCTTTATGCACTTCATAGTGGTTCATGCTCAAATTTTCGTAAAAAACGTATGGTATTTTTATGTTAGCCGGACTCAGAGGGACTGAGAAAGTGGGAACAGGAGACGAAATCGCCAAATATTGTTCCTATCGCCATCATTCTTATTGCATTCATTTTATTTAAAACGTAAACCTTTCACTCATTTCATTTAAAATAGGTGACTTTTATTTAAAAATATACATTTAAAATACATACATTTGAAATAAACATATTACATATATTTAAAATATATATATTACATACATTTAAAATGCACACCTTTCACTCATTTCACTTTAAAAACCCGCAAAAAATTAATAAGAAATAATACCATAAGACAAAGCATTTTATTTTAACATAAAAACATTGTTTGTAATTTATACACTTGAAAGAAATTCTGTTAATGACGAGATTTGCACCCGTCTAACATAAAAGCTCCAAACTTCCATGAGATCTGTAGACTATTGGAGAATAATATTTTTTCTAACACGTGTCAACGTATTAATCAATTATCCAAAAGTAATATGTCTGTGTTTTTGAAAGAATATTTTTTCTATTACTAATGGTAAATGTATCTTTGTTTTCGTTCCTCTTTTTTTTTAATTAAAAAATAAACAAACAAAAATACACGTGAACGTTTCTTAACCCTTTATCTACTGACGGTACTTATGAGTACCATTAAAATAACGTGTTATAAAATTCATTTAATGCATCGATTAGTAGTAATATAGTTTAGAATGAGTTACAGTATGCATTACTTTATCTTGTTCCAAAAGCATTATGGGTGGCACAAAACAAAAATATTTTTAAAAGGATGATTTCTTTTGCCTTTGCATCTTTTCAGCTTTCTTGGCGTTGGAGGAGGGGGGGAGGAAGATTTTCCATTTCGGAAATATTTCTATATTTCTATTGTACGAACATTATATTTGCACATTTCCTAATTCTACAAAATACTAAGAAAAATATTTAAACTAAAAGATTTGTGTGGTGTTATAAATACTGCACAAAATCCCTATAAATTCAAATTTTATGAATTCTTCAATCCTTCTAAAATCCTTCTAAAATTTATTAAATGATTATGTAAATCTTCTAATGTAGTTTAAACAATTCGCGAAAAATGCTTTAGAAGATAAAATATTCATGAATTAATAATTCAGTACATAGAGGATTAATGCATTATTATCTACAGTCGTCTTAAAAATTATCAAATCTCTACAAAAGTCTACGATATCATCTTAATGCACAGTGTCTTACACTTTAAAATTATGTCCTATTTTATGTTCAGAGGGCACTATCAAAAGCTGTATTACAGTTTTAGCAGTTGAAGCTAAGCAGTCGAACAACAAGCGCGGTATTGTAAATTGTAATCCGTCTATCATAAATAGCAAAGATTGGGTAAGCCCATATTTCGTCCCCCTTAACTTCTCCGCTTCTGCGAAAGTGGCGCCACTTATGACGCAAGACACAGGGGACGGAAGGTAAAAAGGGTCAGTATTGAAAGTTTCGTTCGCCAAGACGCATACATAAATTAAAGACACCAAATTTTCCTATTTTTAGAAGATCTGAGTTCTTATTACGTCATTTGTAGATGCATGTTATTTACTGCACTGTAAGTATTTATTTCTTATTCGTTGCATGTATTTTACGTAAGTAAGATGCTGACAGTAGCATACGGTGAGTTTTAGGACTCTCGGTTCATCTTACGGGAGCTGAAGCTCCGCCCTATTGGGAAGTAACGTGGTCCCAATTTCGTCCCCCTTGCTGTTCTTATTTTCGTCCCGGGGACAAAATTAGGAATGCTTTTTCATGCCATTTTTTAAATTTTTCCCTCATGTTTGGATGGCTAATGTTTCGTTGTGTTATTCTTCCACTGATAATCAGTACATTTCTTTGTGCCTTACTTTAATGTAAATAAAATTACTTATTCATTTAGAAATAAATTTTGATTTAGTTATAAGTTAAGCCTCGGCGTATTAGATTTTTTGGGGGGACGAAATTGGGACCATTTTTTTACTTTTGCATTTTTTAGATACTTTTGAAAAAAACAATTTTTCGCATTGTTAAAATTTTTTGTACGATATTTGCCTATGTTTCTATGTGCGTGGGTAGTTAGTCTATGTAAAATTCAAATTTGGTAGTTTTCACTGAAAATTACAACATTTAGGGCCTAAAAGTGACTGGAGGGATGAAATATGGGCACTTTACCCTATAACATTACGTCATATTGGCAGTGCGTCAGTTACGTTGATGATTCTAAATTCAAAACTCAAGTGAAACATGAGTAAAAAGAAAAAATATCTGAAGACCGTTTTAATTTATAAAATTAATTTATTTTATGCTTTCGACTTCTTTCGCAAAATTCTCAGAGAACTAATTTCTGAAAATTTTTCTAAATATAGAGATGAAATTAAAATTATTTAAAAACCTTGCATTTTAGAGACATTTTTATTTCTTTCAGATGAATTAATTCTTCTACAAAGCAAACTATATAAGAACAAAAAGTTTATATTTCTCATTTTTTCTTTAATAAAACCGAAGCGAATTTAATAACGTGCAAAGAAACTTTATTCAAACTTATTAAAATACTTGTGTAAGAAGTTTAAAGGAGATTTCGTTCTCAAAAGTTTCGAAAAAGAAATTAGAATCTTTGAAGTAAATTTTTATTATTAGGCTACGGACTCGGAATAGTATGAAATTATTTTTAAGTATGAGTTCTTCAACTGAACCTGTTATCTCTTATAAGATTTAAAAAAAAAAAATAATTTTACAGAAATGTTCTCTGCTGTGTCGTTTTTTATTTTTTTATTTTTTTTGGGGGAGGGGGGGGGGACTTTTAAATCGAGAATACAATAGGTAGTATTAAACTATTCATGTGAACATGTATTTTATTTACATTGATTCATAAGCAAATGGTTAAATCACATAAAAACAAAGAAAGAAAGCTCTCTCTCTCTCTATATATATAAATCTTACATATTTCTTGAAAATTTTTTAAGCAATCCAAAGAAAAATCGAATACTTAAAGAAAAAACTTTTTAGGGTAGTTATATAAGAATTTAAAACTTTTTACGTCCAAAAACGTCGAAAAAGAAAGTTGAAACTTCCAAGAATAAGTAATATTTTAATATCGATTTATGAACCTGAAATGATATGAAATTACTATTACTTTTTTAAATATGACTGTTAAACTTGTTATTTTTCTTTTGCAATCAAAAAAATTTAATCCATCAGAAAATGCAATCTCCGATGATTTTTTTAAAGAAACTATTTACTTTTATTGGAATAACTTCAAGTCAGAAAAATGCAATGGGAAGAATTAAAACAACTTTGAACAATAATGGTTCTGCTACCGAACTGAAATTAGTTGTTTCTTATTCAGTTTTTTTGCATTGATTCTGAATCTAAATGTTAGATAGTTTCATGCACGTCTAGTTTTTTAGATATTTGCAAATTCGATTTATGCAAATTTATGCTTTTTAGTGGAATTTAATGGAAATTTTAGGTACAATAAAAGTCACACTGGCGTTTTTACTTTCTTGTGTCTTTACAAGAAGAAAGTATTGGATTCGTGAAAATTTTCGAATTCTGGTTTTCGACGGATTTATACATTTTAGGGGTCAGAGATCCCGAAAAACATGTTTTAAAAAATGTCTAATTGTGAGTCTGTCTGTCTGCATGTGACACAAATTTTGTGGGCACTCTATCTCAAGAACTAATGAACGGAGTTTAATAAAACTTTAGATTCAGTTAGTCCCTGATATGAATTGGTGATGTTTACTTTTTGGTGTAAATCGCCTTACAGGTGGCGCTGCTATGCTCCAGTATTCATGATTATCGCAATAGCTCTATCACAGGAACTAATGCACAAATTTTCATCAAACTTCAAATTCAATTACAAGTTGATATAAGTTGTTTCTGATTAGATTTTGGTGTAAACCACCTAACCAGTAGCGCTGCTGTGCTGCATTTATCAGGAAGTATTAACATGTATGAGATAGAAGAAAATTTTGGGATTTCTACATCCGACTTATGTTATGTACCGACATCCGTTTTATGTTATGACTACTGGGCCATTTGCTTCAGATAAATGTCGTAATCTGCATATTCTTAACTGTTATGTGTTAGTTATTAAGCCCAACTTGCATATTTTTCAAAGGCCTTTTTTTAATGTTTGCATTACTTTCAACTTCAAAGTAGTTGCTACAGAATTGACATAATATTTTTCTAGACTGAATTTTAATGCTGATTTCAAATTTGCAATCCGTTTTACTGTAAAATTCGTTTTACTGAAAGTTTTACTGTAAAATAATACTTATGTTATTAGCCTCTGTAAAGAAATAAATATATTTTTTTAGTGGTTCATAAAAATATTAATTACAGTATATAATGTACAATTTAAAAGCTTATTTTATATAAATTTAGACCAAACATATAATTATGTGTATTATACTACACTGATGTCCAAAATTAAGAACCAGTCACAAAATGCTAATTTTTAAGTTAGCGAATACTCAAAAGGAAATAATATAATTCAAATAATTACTATCCCTACAGCACAGCTAGTCTATATAGCATCTCATTCATGTCACACATAGTCACAAGTGTCACAGTCACTACAGTGAAACAAAAAATAGAAAATTCCGCTCGTCTCATTATCATTCTCAAATGATCACTATATGTGACTCTACTGAGACGTCAATGTGACCGATGCTTTGTCAAGAGTCGACAGGTGACTTTACAATGTAGTTACATTGTGACTATCATGTGACTATCATTTTTAGACTCAATTTCAAAGTCATCATGAACGTTGCATTAGGATAAGTCAACAAATAATATCACATTATAGTCACATGGTGACTTTTCACAAAAGGGCTCAATGGTGACTTCACAGTAGTCTCTCTGTCAACTGAAAGTCATCATGTGACTTTAATGTGACATTATTTGATAACTTATCACAATGCAGCGTTCACGATGACATTGAAATTGAGTCTACAGATGACAGTCACATGATAGTCACAATATAACTACATTGTAAAGTAACATGGTGACTCGTCACAAAGCAGAAGTCACAGTGACGACTCAGTAGGGTCACATATAATGATCATTTGAGACTCATAATAAGATGTATGTAGTTTCCTATTTTTTTGCTTCACCGTAGTGACTGTGACACTTGTGACCATGTGTGACATGAATGAGATGTTATATGGACTAGCTGTGCTGTAGAGTTAGTAATTATTCGAATTATATTATCTCCTTTTGAGTATTCGCGTACTTGAAAATTAGCATTTTGTGATTGGTCCTTAATTTTGGACACCAGTGTCTTATAAATATTATGCAAATGCCTATATTTAGTACGCTTACATTTTAAATACAAAAATTGTTTAGCATAATTTTTTTTTGTGTTTTTCCAGTTCATTTGCGACATTTTAAAGTGATTTTACCAACAAATTTGAGAAAACAAAAACTCAGGGTTAATATTAACATTAACATTAATATTGTTTTCTTACTCTTTTTAATTACACAGTGTAAAATGTTCTACTTGAAAATCCATAGCATCCGAAAAACGAATGTACCGGTTTGGGAACTGGCAACGATAAGAGACACCCTGTATACACTATGAACAATGATGACATTGAGATGAAGAAGCTAAAAATGAAATGTGCACTTACAGGAATAATCAAAGATTATTTCAGTCATGTCATGCATGTAAATCTACATCATTACTAATGTAATAATGCACGTCATATTTTCTCTTTCGCACAATCAGCAATGATTACAAAATGAATACCTGCAAGGAAAGAGAAAACACGTTAAATAAGCCTCCAATTTGGATACTATTAAACAATTAATTGAAATAATTACAAGTAATAACAATAAATGGTCAAATGCGAGTATTACTCGCATTCAGAGGATTCCGTACAATAAATATAGGAATTATTAACTGTATTATTAAAACAAATCATTGCTAAACCAATAATAAGACTTTGTAAAAAACTATACACCGTAGGGTTGGTATAGCTGTATATACTAGAAAAGTATGAATAAGTATATCATAAAAGTTTGAAGCGATATGAAGCCTAAATAGTATCAAATATTGCTATTTTGTATAACTCTTTTTTTTCAATCTTTTCCTAATCTGTTTATGATGAACTGAATTCGGTACTGACAATAATAATAATGCATATTTAAGCTTCATTTGGCATTTCATAAAACTAAATTCAACGTAGCAATAATCTTTACTTTTTATGATGTAGTTAAAACAAAACACTTGTTCAAAGTTTAAACTTGGTATTGTGCTAAGCGCGCTTCTAAAGGAACTCAAAGTTCTAACTCCGCCTTCGTTTGTGCCGCGTTTTTCCAGCTAGGTTTTTAATTAACTTTTAAAGACACGTGGGGCGTATTGAGAGATCCACCTAATGCAAACTAGTCGCGAATCCCATAGTATTTTTGTGATTAATTCTAAGTAAGTTAGTCTGTTTTTAACAATTTGGCGTTTATTCCTTTTATACTGCTACTGGGCATTGCATTACTCAAATATATCATTAAAAGTTGTTATCTGGGTTTTAAAAGCCGATGGTACATAGAGTATGCCGCCCCTGTCGTTATGCATGTCCAAACCGTCCGTGTCTTTAAGGCTTAATATCTCGGCTAATTACAGACAATTTTTTTCGAAAATAATTATCAACAATGCTTTTATACTTCTGCTACGATAGGTACCTCCAACGCTCCTCATCACCTTTGCTGAGTGCCTGCAAATCGAAATTTGTGTGTAACGAAAAAAGCGCTTTTCTCAAAAACTATGTGACCTAGGGTAATCGCTATGACTTTCTTGCAAGGTTTAACTTAACATCTACTGCCTCTGTTTTTTTTTAATAATTTTAGTTTCAGTGGATTCGGAAATAGATGAGGGGGAACATATTTTTTCACCAAATTTTCGATGATATCTCTAAAAATATAATACCTAAATTAAGAGAAGTGTCTTTTTGAGTTCAGCGTTACGAAAGCTTTCACACAATACCCCACATGCTATACAAATAAAAGATTTTTTTTTCAAGTAACTTAATTAGCCCTTCTACATTTTTCTTAAATATATTTGTGAATGTTTAATAATCTGTAAATATGTGAGTCAATAGTCTTTATTACTTCCCCGAATTTGAACTTTCCACGTTCCATAGTTTACGAGTAATACGGCTGTGACAGACAGACACATACGAGATCTTATAATCGTTCCGTTTTTACTTTTTAAGTACAGAAACATAAAAAGTTAAAATTCATTTAATTTCCATATTTCTGTTTAGCACAACACTGCACAAGAACATACAGTCGTGAAAAAAAGAAAAGAAAACCTGACAAAGAACTGTAGCAACAGTATACTGCAATTGAAACATGAATATATTGAACATTTGATGAGATATGGGCACTTGTATGAAATAATTTTTAACTGCGCATGCGTGGAAGATCCTAAAATTTTTATTATATAATTTGAGAGTCAGCTATTTAGGGCAACTTATATAAAAAGTCCAATCAAATATCGCGAAAATTCACAAAGATAGGTTAGATATAGTGAGTTGCTTCCTAAAAATAGCTTTATTATAAAGGATTTTCCACAACTTTTCAATCAGCTCATTATATCTTTCTAAGTTTTCACAACATTTGACTAGACTTTTTACAGAAGTTGCCCCAAAATACTGAGTACCAAATTATGAAATAAAAATTTTGAAATCTTCCGCGCATACGCAGTTAAAAATTATCTCATAAAAATATCCATATCGTATCAAATATTCAATATATTCATGTTTTAATTGCAGTATACTGTTGCTACTATTCTCTGGCAAGTTTTCGGAAAGTTGTGTTAAATTTGGTTGAAAACTCTGTATGCTATAAGAAAAAAAATTTGAATTTTTCACAGACACAATAACATCTTCACGAATATGAGTGCTATGCTTACACAAATGCACACAAACGTTGAACAAGACCCAAATAGTCATTTAACACAGTGACAAACCATTTCCAGCATTTTCTGTTATATAGGTGATCGCAAAAATTATTTTATTATTAAATTTATTATTAGCTCCCTAATTGTCCTCCCGACTAAATCTTCACCGAGAAATATGAAATCAAACATGTTCTTTTCATCCCTGAAGTTCAAGAACAATTCTCCAATAGTTTTTGTTGATATTCGACGAAACGTGTGCAATCGAAAGCTTCCAGTCCCTGTACCTTAACTTTTGGAGGCCAGTGTACATATGTACTTATACGCTTTAGTTTTTTATTTGAATGGTTTGAATGGATACTAAGATAAGTATATCATAAAGATAGGCGAAGATTCTAGAAAGCGTTTTGTATAGTTTATTGTTTCATTGTTAATATAATAATAAGAAGAAGAACAAGAACAAGAACAAGAACAATGATATTATTATTATTATTATTATTATTATTAAGATAAAGAATAATTTTACGCTAGGCAGATAACAAACAGAATTAACGCTGCATCGATAAATAATGAATTTCAAAAGCAAAAAATATAGATTTTTCTATTTTTAAATGAAAGAAGTGTGTATTCCTACTCTGTTCATCCAAAATAAAGCAGTATAAGAACAAAAATATTAATAAAGAATCCACACTGGTAATAAAAAATTAATCAGCTTGATTTAAAACGTAATAAATTATTTTAAAAGCGTTATCGGTGGACGGTTAGTATGCACACAAAAAACTGCTAAATGAGCCCAGATATATTTTGTAGTCTGCTAGGCTACGTAGTGATTACTTATTAAACAGAGTTTTTCATTAAATAGGATAATAATTTAAAATCATAAAAAAATTACAATTTATTTTACACATTTTTTTTGTGTAAATATTGTTTCATAATATTGTTGTATAATGTACACTCATTGTATGTATAAAAAAATCCACACATAAAAAATATTCATTAAAATAAAGAAAATGAACCGATTTTAAGAAAATGCTGCCAATTTTAACACATACTTTAAGCACAACCTGTGGCCCGCGATGGGTTAAAATGTGGCCCGCGAGTTTGGTCAATTTAAAACTGGAAAAAAATTGAAATTTTTGTTTGGCAGAAAAAAATCGTGACTTTCATCAATTTGCCGGGGGAAAAATTAAAAATCTCGTACCGTCAGGAAAAACTTCAAAGTTTGTTGATCGGGTACGGCAACATCGCGAATTTTGTCAATCGGGCTCGGAAAAATCGCAAATATCGTTGATCGGACACAGAAAAATCGTCAATTTTGTTGATGATGCGCAGAAAAATTGCAAATTTTGTTGATCGACTGTGTAAAAATCGTAAATTTCGTCAGTCAGGAGAAAAAATCGCGAATTTCGTCAATTTGCCGAGAGAAAAAATTGCAAATTTCGTCAATCAGATAAGAGTCGCGAATTTCGTTGATCGAGCGCGCAAAAATCGCAAATTTCGTCGATCAAGGGCTAAAAAGCTGCAAATTTTGTCGATCGGGCTCCTATAAATCACGAATTTCGTTGGTTGGGCGCGAAAAAATCGCAAATTTTGTCAATCAGGCGCAGAAAAATCGAAAATTTCGTCTATCAGGCGCAGGAAAATAGCGAATTTCGTCGGTCAGGCGCTGAAAAATAGGGAATATTGTCGATCGGATGTGTAAAATTCGCAAAGTTTATTGATCGGGCGCGAAAAATTGCGAGTTTCGTTGATCAGGCGTGGAAAAACTCAAATTTCGTTGATTGGCTCCTTCTCTCTCCTTAGTTCATAAAGTTCTATTTTTTTTTCGCCACTAGCCCCTTTCATGCCTTTGTTTATTAGCACTTTAAATAAAACAAAATTTACCCCCCCCCACCCCCCCCGAATAAAGTCAAGGAATATTATCACGCCTTAAAAACAATCCTTGCTATATCTGTGTTATAGATACAAACGTAAACTCTTTATATATCCTTGCCAACTGAACTGGATATGTTGACTGGGTACCAAGAGGGATAAAACTCCCCCTCTCTGAAACTAATTTTTTTGTCTGATTATATCTGCCACACATCACCTTCCCGAAATAGAATTCTCTCCACGTTACTGATGTGGCCCTCGACAACCCAAACATTTTTGTAGGTGGCCCTTCTCTAAAAAAGGTTGTGCATCCCTACTTTAAGGAATCAATAAAATAAGAAATCAACACTATTCATTTTGGTGAAAACTTTTAGAATTACAAGTAAATGAAATAATAAATTAATAGAATAGAATAAAAAAGAAAATGTTACGATGGACGTACTTGAAGCATTCCATCGACATACTAAATAATAAAAAAAATAATTCACATAAAATCAAAACACAGAACTTATTATCTCTTTAAATATTCCATATATCTGCGCCTGAAAGTTGTTAACTAATCTATTATTGACTCATTTCAATGATTCTTCTAGAAACTCAGAGACACTGAAAAAAAAAATTCCTATTTTGGGAATTCGATAACATTAAAGATGTTAATCAATAAACGAAACCATTAAAAAAATAACAATACATCTCTATAATTAACGAAGAAAAGCATCTCAAGAGGAAAAAGATATGATACTTCTGCATGATTATTTGCTTAACCGTTGCTAATAATTAAGGTGTTGAATATTAAATATACGAATGAAAGATTTAATGAGGTGTTATG
Organism: Maratus speciosus; assembly: GCA_963932465.1. Lineage (NCBI taxonomy): Eukaryota > Metazoa > Arthropoda > Arachnida > Araneae > Salticidae > Maratus > Maratus speciosus. Next base: position 47,047,467 of record OZ010795.1, on the reverse strand, counting down.
TTAGTGCAGAAAACTCCATAATTCTGTTTTTGACAATGTTTAAGTATTTTTGTTGAATATAACTGCTTAACAATGCTAATAAAAAATATTAGGTTCTAACGAAAACTTTCCGCCAAATCACCATTACATAATACTAATTATAATATATTTAATTAACTGAATTTTATATATAACCACCCTTCCTCCAAACATTCACAGTGTCATAGGATACAACACTAGTACCTAAATCTGTACACTTTATTCGGTGACATTCTGTAGTTGACTTTTTGCAACAGAACTGGAAGTAAATGATGATTCTAATCTGGTGGCGTTCCATTTCAGACACTTTGTACTTAATGATAACGATATTTTTTACAAATTTCGCAACACAGTGTTATAAAGCAAGTCTCTTTCTTTCAAATGTCAAAAATCGTTTGACAAAATATGAGCAAACACGTCCACTCGAACTGTTTGCACAGACCTTATTAGATGTGGCGGGAAACTTTCGTTACAACCTTATGTAATAAGTGTGTAAATTAAGATTTTTATAGAAGGTGCAGCCATTAATTTTCAGGACTATTTAATAACTTCAGAAAATATTATATGAAATCTATATCCAACTAATATGTTTCGAAGTAACTCCCACCTGCCGTAATTCACTTCTGTGTTCGGCTGTATTCCCACCTGCTGTAATTCACTTCTGTGTTTGGCTGTATAAGTTTCGGAAACCACTTTTAAAGTCCTCTTTCGGAATGCTCTTTAATGTGGACGTCATCGTTTTCTTGAACGCTTCGACATCCTCAGATCTTGCTCTTGTTGGGTCTTGGGTCAAAATTTGCCGAACCATCTCCTTGGAAATGTTCAGTTCATCGGTGAGTACTCGAACAGTCAATCGGGCGATCCGAAGTCACAACCTCACGAACTTTCGCAATTGTTTCTGGCACGTGCACGGAATGCGGCTGTCTAGTTGTGCGCGTCATCTTCGACATTTTCGCGGCCGTCCCAGAAACGGTTAAACTTTTGAAAAGTGCGTGAACGGGATAATGCTTCCTCTGCGTACACCATTTCATGGGTTTCTGTTGCAGTTTTGTCCCAATTTGAAACAGAATTTAATGTTTATTCTCTGCTCCATACCGACTTCGACACAAAAATTTAACAGCTACGTTTCAATGCGTGTTTCAAGGTCAACCACTTGCTTCTGAAGGGCGCCCAGTTAATTGGACATGCGCAAAACTACCTTACAAGCATTACCATGTTCTGACGATTTCCGGTTCTCGTACAGTTACGTCAGCTCTTGAAACTAAAGGCCGAACCTTGTAAAATGATTTTTTAATGTTAAATACTTTATTCACATGCGTTGAAATGTTTCAACTGGGTGAAAAAGCCTCCAGGGGATACTTAAGCTGAACTTGTAGATACTTTTTTACCCAGTTGGAGAATTACAACGCGTGTGATTTATTTACCAATTAAAGTAATTGTGTTAAAAATTACTGCAAAGTGTAATTATGTATCCAACGTTTCTTGGCGTTCCATTATTGCAAATTATTCTGTTGAGCTGATTCAAATATCATAGGAGATGTCATAATCAATAAAATGATTTCTCGGTGAATTGTGTGTCCGCAAGGTTTATCCAGGATAACTCACAAGTACGGTCTCCTTAAAGTGCATACTCAGAAAATTTTGAAAAAAAAAATGGTAATACAGCATGTGTGTAATAAAGGATCAGTCAAATTTAGGTTACGGAATTACAGTAGAAAGTCTGTAAAAAAATAAAATACTTTCGAATATTTGGCGCGAAAAGACAAACGCTCCAAGCGGTTTGGCGAACAGTACCTCCCTTCACCTAATGCAAGCGATTTTAATGCATTTGGACGTTGCAAGTTAAAAGAGTGTTTCAATGTACGGTACTTAATGAATTTAAACTTAAACGATGAAACAGTTTATTATGTTTTCTATAAGCTGATTAAAGTTGTGTGTTGCTGAAGTTATTTAATTTTACACGGTTTCACTGACTGGAGAAGTTTTAAGTGTAATAGGGACAGTACTTAAGTTTTTAGAATCTGGCAGCGAGAAAACAACTGCTTTCGGCGCAAACGATTTTTATCAAAATTGGAACAGTTACGCGAATGTCTGCGTTTACAGAACATCAATAGCTGTAAAATTCTATTTACTGTGATTTTCGAAAAATCACAGTAATAGAATTTTACTAAATAGTGCTAAATAATTATGGAGTTACATCGAAGGGGTATCAGAGCCATATTTTTTTATGACTTTCGACAAGGTTTGACACAAACATTGTAGCGATAGAATAAAATCGACGTTTGGTAACGAAGCACTATCTAAAAGAAACGATTTACAACTGGCTTAAAGAATTCTCCCGCGGTCGTTAAGAATATCAGTGACGATGCTCTGGGGGGTCGACCAAGAAGTTCCGCGACTCCCAAAAACATTGATGCTGTGAGAAAACTCATCCCGTCTTATTGTCATGTGACATATGATGAAATAGAAGCATCTTTGAACATTTCAAGAACCCACGTACATTCAATTTTACATGATTATTTAAAAGTGAAAAAGGCATGTTCCCGATGGATTCTCCACAATTTATCTCAACCTCAAGCTAAAAAGGATGCTCGTGTGAAATGGCGCCAGGAAATTTAAAAACCCTCAAATCAGGTGCCTCAAAACATGTGTACGACATCGTAACGTATGACGAAACCTGGATTTATTCCTATGAACCCGAAGCAAAACAGCAATCGACTGTTTAGATGTTTCTAGTTGAACCTAGACTGACAAAAGTAGTTCGTGTAAGGAGTGCTTCCAAGAAAAATGATTGCTGCTTTTTTCGGCAAATCTGGCTACATTGTAACCATTCCATTGGACGATCGTAAAACAGTCAATACTCCTTGGTATAACACAATTTGTTTGCCGACAATAGTTGCAGAACTAAGAGAAAAAAATTGAAAACGTCGCATCATTCTGCACCAGGACAATGCCAGTTCACACACTGCATCGCTAACTGTGGATTATTTGAAGCGAGAAAAAATCGAATTGATAACTCAGAGCCCGTATTCACCGTACTTAGCTCCTAATGATTGCTTTTTATTTACGTTCATAAAAAAATATAATGCGTTGTCAACGTTTTAACAACTCAGAAGAAACCGTTGAAGTTTACAAATGCCATGTTTCTGCTATGACACTTTCATAGTGGCGTAAATGTTTTGATGATTGATTCATTTGAATTCAGAAATGTGTCGATGCTGCAGGAGAATATTTGAACACGTTAACTGCCAACCACGCGATATCACGTGATGCGAGTTCTCACCAAACGGCCGATTACGCATTATCGCGTGGACGTTGCTATCAAGCTTCGAAGCGGAATAGTATAGCGGTCACGGCGAAACGGCGCGTAATATTTATATTGTCCACGAGGGGAGGGATCGACTTTCATGGAGTGGGGATGGCCAATTCCAATTTTCAGCTTGGCAATGAACATGTTAAGAAGCAATAAAAAATATATTCTTGGTAAGAAATTATTGCTTGTATTACTTTCTAAAAACTTAAGTACTACCCTTGTGTAAATGAAAGATGAAGGAAGTTCTCATTTTACTATTCGATATTGAATAAGTCGTTGTTTCCATGCCAATAATACTATTCCCTTTTTTATACGACACTAACAATATGGAAGTCAAATATACAATGTTCAGAATCGGACTTTAATCTTGAGATTGAAGCCATTTTAATCCATTTAAAATTTGTTCTAAACTGTATAATACGATTGTTAAATTTCTTCATACATACATATAAATGTGTATGATAAATCCGTAGTTATAAAAGTGTATTTATTTAAGTAAAACTTATTTAAACTAGTTCAATATAAAGAGTCGAAAAAGTTTTTCCTTTTTAAAAGGGAATATTTGCCATAAAAGCGTATTTCTTAAAAAATTCATTGTATCGACAAGCAGTAATAAATCGCCAAGGAAACGAAATTGTCATTATTTTTTTACGGACGCTAAACCGAGATTCCGCCGGAATGTTTTTCATAAGCATATATAACATCATGAGAAAAACATTCCGTAATTGTTTTACATTTTTCTGAGTATGCGCTTATGGAGATCTTTCTTGTCAGTTGACAGGGCATTGGCAACATCAGCCAAAATGTCCCTGGTTCGAATCCTCGACTGAACAAGTTTTCACCCAGTTGGCAAACTAAAACTCCTATGATTTATTTACCAATTAAAATAATTGTATTAAAAATTATTAAAATGCTTTATTATTTTACCCTTTTTGTATAATTTTAATTTTAAAATCATTATGGGCTTTTAGTATTACAAATAAATGAAACAATAAGACAACAAAATAGAGTAAAGAAAATTGTTTGATTAGCGTACTTGCAACATTTTATTGATATGTCAAATTAGAATTAAATGCATTCTCATATAAAATCAAAACACATAACTCATTATCTTTCTATATATTCACATTATCTAACTGCGAAAGCTATTATCATTGTTCATTACTATGATTTTTGAAGAAACTCAGAGACACTGGAAGCAAAAAATATTCCTATTTGGGGAATTCGATAATATTAACGATGCCAATTATTAAACGAAGCCATTAAAACAATAATATTAACAACACGCATCTATAAACAACGAAGAATAGCATATCAAGAGGAAAAAGGTAACGATACTGCGGAATAATTATTTGCTTAACCATTGTTAATAGTTATGAAATTGATTATTAAATAGACGAATGAAATATTTAATAAGATGGTATATTAACGCAGGAAACTCCATTATCGTATTTTCCACATTGCATGAGAATACTTAAATATATATATATATATAAATGCCTGTAAACAAACATAATCTATACTCATAAAGAGGAAAAAAATGTTTATTTGTCGGAGGTAAGCTCTGGAACTACCGAACCGATTCCAAAAGTAATGGTATCAAAATGATGGTGTTAGTCCAACTTAGAACATAGGCTATATCTTATGTCCGTGCCACTGGCCAAAAGGGAGTGCAGAAGCAAAAAACGTTCTAAAAATGCGATTTTTGTGTTACTGAAGGGCCTAGAAACATGAAATTTGGAATGGTAGTTACTTATAAGATACTAATGATCTCCAAGAACATCTCTTAAAAAAATCGAAATTAAAAAGGGGTGCAAATGCGCAAAAAGCGTTCTAAAAAACGTTCTAAATGGCGATTTTTACGCAATTTCAGGAAGTACCAAACCGATTTCAAAAATAATGGTGTCAAAATGATGGTGACAACCCTTGCTCCAACATAGGCTACATTTTATGTCGGTGCCATTAACCCTAAAGGGGGTGCAGGAGCAAAAAACGTTCGAAATTGCGATTTTTGTGTTACTGAAGGGTCTAGATACATGCAATTTGGCATGGTAGTTACTTATTAGATATAAATTATCTCTAAGAACATTTCTTAAAAAATTCGAAAGTTAAAAGGGGTGAAAATGCGCAAAAAGCGTTCTAAAAACGTTCTAAATGGCGATTTTTACGCAATCTCAAGAAGTACCAAACCGATTTCAAAAATAGTGGTGTCAAAATGATGGTGTCAACACTTGCTCCAACATAGCCTACATTTTATGTCGGTGCCATTAACCCTAAAGGGGGTGCAGGAGCAAAAAACGTTCGAAATTGCGATTTTTGTGTTACTGAAGGGTCTAGATACATGCAATTTGGCATGGTAGTTACTTATTAGATATAAATTATCTCTAAGAACATTTCTTAAAAAATTCGAAATTTAAAAGGGGTGAAAATGCGCAAAAAGCGTTCTAAAAAACGTTCTAAATGGCGATTTTTACGCAATCTCAAGAAGCACCAAACCGATTTCAAAAATAATGGTGTCAAAATGATGGTGACAACCCTTTCTCCAATATAGCCTACATTTTATGTCGATGCCAATAACCCTAAAGGGGGTGCAGGAGCAAAAAACGTTCTAAATTGCAATTTTTGTGTTACTGAAGGTCCCAGATACATGGAATTTGGAATGGAAGTTACTTATAAGATATAAATAATCTCTAAGAACATTTCTTAAAAAAATCGAAATTTAAAAGGGGTGAAAATACGCGAAAAGAGTTCTAAAAAACGTTCTAAATGGCGATTTCTACGCAATTTTAGAAAGTACCCAACATATTTCAAAAGTAATGGTTGGAAATTGATGATGACAGCTCTTGCTGCAACATAGGCTCTATTTGATGTCAGTGTCACTACCACCTAGAGGTTGCAGAAGTAAAAAACGTTCTAAATTGCGATTTTTGTGTAACTGAAGAGCTTAGAATCCTGAAATTAGGCAGAGCAGTTATTTATAAGATACAAATGATCTCTAAGAGCATATGAAACCGATTTCAAACAGAAGGATTGCAAATTCATGGTGATGAATCTGCTCAAACATAAGCTATATTTTATGTCGAGGGTTTCAGGAGCAAAAGCTTTCTAAATTGCGATTTCTGCGGTACTGAAGAGGCTAGAAACTTTAAATATAGCACGTTAGTTACTTATAAAATATAAATGTGCTCTAAGAACAATCGAAAATAAATTAGAAATTAAAAAGGTGTGAAGCGAAGGGAAGGAGCGAAAAGCATACTAAAAGAGTCCTAAATTACGATTTCTATGGAATCTCAGGAAATAATAAACATATTACAGAAGTTATTGGTTGCGAGTCAAGAGTGATAGCCCCTGATCCTATACGGGCTATATTTTATGCCGGTGTCACTGCCACCTGCTTGGCAGGAACAACAAGAAAGCCTTTAAAAACATCTAAATTCTGTTGTCTATAGAATATTAGGAAATAACAATCGATTTCAATGTTAATGTTGGCAAATTAATGGTAACAGTCTCTGTTTCAACATTTTTCGAGATATTCTGTTTCAACTCTGTTTCGGCATTTTATGTTGGTGCCACTAACACCAGAGAGGTGTTAGACTGTTAGACAAGAAGCTTGGAATTTGACATGAGGGTTAATTTCAAGATGTAAATGTGTTAAGATGGTTTCTAAAAAATTCAAAACTTCAAATTAATACTGAAATGAGTGTATGAAATAAGCACAAAAGTCTCAAAATTCTTTCTAAAATATTATTTAATTTCAATTAGTTTTAGTTCTTCTTATTAATTAAAATCTCATTTCTGTCTATTGCACTTTTATAATGAAGTTTAGTTAAACTGTGGCTTAATTCGTAATTTATGAATTATTTCAAAAAGTGTTCTTCTAATAAAAAATAGTCATGTAAATATCACTTGGCATATTTCAACTAGTTTGCTAGTAAATGTATAAAATTATATTTTATGTTAAATACTGTATTTAAGTATTGCGCTGCAGCGCAATACTTATTTATTTCCAGTGTCACTTCCCAATGTTAATTTAACATAGAAAAGCCTATGGAGATGATAACTTTTTCATTTTTTCTTCCCACCTTTTTGTCCCTGATGCCACTCATTTTTTATTCTTTACTAATTCTAATAATATTATAAATTTAAAGTTTAAAAACGTTTGCCTGACGTCAGGATCAAAACGAATGGCAAAATACCTTTGCATATGGGTGAATTATAACCCAGAGAGAAACAAGGGCCGATTTTTTTGTATATTATTCAAATATTTTTCTTAATAATTCCAAATTTCACTTTTTTCATGGAGAATCAACGGACATTTTTAATAGAAAATGTAACATTTTTTCTTCATTGTTGCAAAAATTTCAAAAGCCGTAATAATAATTTATTTGGTTTTAGTAGAAAGATTCCCACGTGAAAAATTTTAATTGAATTAGTTTTTTTTTTTTTTTTTTCAAACATTAAAAAGGTGAATATGGCGTCATAGTGGAAATAAAAAGGATATTTTCAGAATACGTTTTTGCTTTGGTCAAGTTTATATTTTAGTAAAAAGTTTCTAATGGATAGCTATTTTTACGCAGGTTGCGAACTTAGTGAGGAATCACATAACTTAAATTTTAAAATGTATTTTTTTTTTCGAGATGAGAACTATTTATACCCCAAGTTAAACTTAGGTAATAATTTTCTGATGTGTTTACATCACCCTTTGGGAGAGAATAAGGTTTAAAAATTCAAGTAAAACTTTTTTTTTTCTTTACTGTATCACAGCTATAATATTGTTAAATTTTAGCAGTAAGGATTCAACAGAATTTACATTTACATTCATAGCTTTCCTGAGTGGGAAATAGGGTATCTAAATTTAAATGAAGTTAATTTTTTCAATTCCTACTATTAGCTCAAATTCTCCCTATATTTATTTATATATTTATATATTTATCTTGTACAAATTTTCAATCGTTAATAAAATACTCATTATTCATCCTATCAGGTTGAAATAAATTTTTTAAAACTTGTACTGGATGACAATTGATGTTAATAAAGTTTTTTCAAATATTAATTAATTAATTAAATTTTAATTAATTATTTTTAGTTTTGCATGGGAAACAAAATGGCCGCCATTGGTTATTGAATTTCGATGAAAGTATTTTCAATAAGGGTTACCGTAGGGGGGACCTGTTCTGTCGCCAAACACCGCCAAGTTTGTCGCCAACTTGGCGATATATCGCCCAATTTGGCGGCCAAAATGAGTCTCCAAAAGTGACGCCAACTTGGCGATATCTGTAATCTTTCGCCAAATTCCCATTGAGTTCCATTGTAAACCTACTTGCTTATAGAAAATCAACAAATTGAGATATTTTAATGCAACAAAAACTCATATTAGCTTGATTATATTAAATTTTTCTTTGATGGCCTAAGTAGGAATTGACTTTAAAAACAAAATTTTTATATTACTTGTTATATTTTGATTATAGATTTTTTACGTTCAGATTGGAAGTTTTTGTCCAAACTACCGCAACCTGCATTACAGTGGTGAAACATTTTGAATTACACATTGGTAAACTGCATCCCACATTGTGATGCAATAATACCGCATACATCAAAGCCTGATGATGATACTCTGTATTAATTTTGAAATGCGTTCTTCTGAGTGCTGTAGTCATTAAAAAACTTGACATATTAAACAAAAACATAATTTGAAGAACAAGTTAAAAAAACAAAATTTATTTCCTACATTGTTTAAGCCCGAGAAGGGACAGATATTAAGTTATTTCATTCAATTAGTTCTACATTTAATGTTAAATTTTTGTAACAAATTAGTTAAGCCAATTGAAGATTAAAAAATAAAAATAAAATTCATACAATATGATACTTAAAACATCCTAAAAACTTAGATTCCGTTCAAATGAAATCGAAATAAATCTTAGACTTTTTTTAAAGTTTTGTATTTTGCATGCATCTTATCATTTTATGCACAATTTTCATAAACACAATACTAAATCTACAATACAAATATTTTCAATTAAAAATGGCAGAAGTCTAAGATTTATTTCGATTTCATTTGAACGAAATCTAAGTTTTTAGGGTGTTTTAAGTATCATATTGTATTAATTTTATTTTTATTTTTTAATCTTCAATTGGCTTAACTAATTTGTTACAAAAATTTAACATTAAATGTAGAACTAATTGAATGAAATAACTTAATATCTGTCCCTTCTCGGGCTTAAACAATGTAGGAAATAAATTTTGTTTTTTTAACTTGTTCTTCAAATTATGTTTTTGTTTAATTATTTTACCTCTTTTACATAATGTTAATGTTAAATTATTTTTTAGTTTCGAGTTTTTTTTTTTTTTTTTTTTTTTTTGGTCATAAGTGAATCCTTTATAAGCAAATTAAAAATAGTAGTAGCAGTAGCGAAACACAATGTGACTTCTATACGACATTTGCGATTTGAATAAGAATATCATGTATAGTCATGGATATATAAAGATTTCTTTTAAGAATTCAAGAAAATTTCGCACGTTTTAAGCAGTTTCCATTACAAAAAGTGAGAAGTTACCTGTTGCAGCCGTTTGGATAAAAGCAATTGACGAAATTTTCGGTATATTTTCATCAATCAAGACTCCCACAGACTCCAAATTTTCGGTATATTTTCATCAATCAAGACTACCACAGACTCAAAATTTTCGGTATATTTTCATCACACAAGACTCCCACAGACTCCGAATTTTCGGTATATTTTCATCAACCCAGACTCCAAAGCGACCCTCCGTTCAAATGTTGATATACTATGTTCAAATGTTGACAGACAATATTTAAGGAATATTATTATACTGAAAGTTTTACAAAACTATCCGAAATTAATTAGTCCATTTACGAGTATAATGGTGTATACAAAGGTTTTACAGCGTGTGTAAAACCTGTGAGTAACGGAAATCTCGATACTGCGGAATTAGTCTACTATTCAAAAGCAAAAAACAAAACATACATTGGGTATTGGTAAAGTGTTCGCTAAATAGAGGTGACTGATATAGAAATTTTACTCCATATATATTGCTAAGCATTCATGAGGTTTTATTAACATTAAAAGGAATAATAAAATTTTACTAGTCATACATTTACATTGAATTTCTGGCTACTTATGCATTATCCGTGCCGGGTCAGATTCGCTGCGCCAACAATGGCGCCGAAAATATAAATTACAGTAACCCATATTGTTATTATTAACCATTTGGAAAAATGGTTATTGTTCTCGTCAGGGTAGGAAATCAAAAGCATATCTGAACGTTTTCATTGGTTTAATCCGCAATTTATTCGTCATCTGATTGGTATATACAGTAATCTGTATTTCCCTTTGGTTTCAACAACGATGGACAACAGAGTGTTGCCACTATGACAAAAAAGTAATAAAAACTAAAAAAAAAAAAAAATAATAATAATAAATCAGAAACAAATTGAGAGACAGCTTTCAAACAAATTGCATTTAAAAGTACATTTTTTTCTCTATCCGACGGTATAAAAAGTAATATTATCGGATGTTTAGAAGTTTAAGAATGAAATTTTATTTAAAATTGGTCGTGAGATTTTTTGGAAATCTGATGATAGAAAAGCCTTATCCCGAACAGCCAATAAAATGCTTGGATAATACGTAAGTTTCAGGAAATCTTGCAATTTTTACGTATAATAACACTATTAATGTTTAATTCATGGCGTACGTAATGTATGACCAGCTCCGTAGAAGTTTAAAAATTTACAGTACCGAAAATTGTAAAACTGAAATTTCTTTTAAAATTTGTTCACGATGGTTCCAGGAATGTTATCGTTTAATCCATGGCGTACGTAATGTAGGATCAACTCCGTGCGATTTTTTATGTCTTAAATTTTAGTCTTTGAAAAAATCATTTTCCAAATGGTCGTTGTAATTTGTTAAATTGCTATTTTATTATTATTATTATTATTATTATTATTATTATTATTATTATTATTATTAACCATTTGGAAAAATGGTTATTGTTCTCGTCAGGATGGGAAATGAAAAGCATATCTGAAGGTTTTCATTGGTTTAATCCGCAATTTATTCGTTTTCTGATTGGTCTATAGAGTAATCTGTATTTTCCTTTAATTTCAACAACGATGGATACTTTCTGTTGCCACTATGACAAAAAAGTAATAAAAACTACAAAAAAATTAATAACTCAGAAACAAATTGAGATACAGCGTTCAAACAAATTGCATTTAAAAGTACACTTTTCTCTCTATCCGACGGTGTAAAAAGTAATATTGTCGGTTGTTTAGAAGTTTAAGAATGAAATTTCATTTAATCTTGGCTGTCGGATTTCTTGGAAATCTGACGATGGAAAAGCCTTTTCCCGAACAGCCAATGAAATGCTTGGATATCTACGTAAGTTTCAGGTGGTACTTAAGTTTCATGAAATCTAACGGGTCGCAGGCGATATTTTTGGCTTGCAATTTTTACGTGCAATAACATTATTAATGTTTAATTCATGGCGTACGTAATGTATGATCAACTCCGTGCGATTTTTTATGTCTTAAATTTTAGTCTTCAAAAAAATCGTTTTCCAAATGGTCGTTGTAATTTGATAAATTGCTTTTATTTTATTTTATTATTATTATTATTATTATTATTATTATTTTTTTTTTTTGCTTTCACCAATGTAAGTGAATAATTAATATTATGCAGTTGCTATCTCAATGGCAGTGGCAGAAGCATTTAGATGCGCATAACTATATAGTATGCAGCGATGCCGCTGTACTTGAAAAAACCTGGGACCCCGGGACCCCGGATTTCCAAAAATCTGGGTCCCTGTTTTACAAAAGTGGGTCCCCATCAATAATAATTTATATTTTAAAGGAATAAATGAAACTTGTTTATTTGGAAAAGATAAATGAAATGCATTAATTATTGTTTTAACAATAATTAAATAATGAATTAAAACCAGTATTATTTCCACTCAAATAAGATATTTTTTAAAAATATTAAGAGAAATTTTCTTTACTTTTTTAAAAGTAAAATGCAAGATACAATTTTAATTGTAAAATAATGTTTATTTGAGAGTAGAAGATACCAAGTTCCACTAACAAATGTCCCTAATGTTCGCATTTCTTTTGAAAAGGGGCAAGACGGGTTTATTGAAAAAGATATTTTTGCTGAAAAAAAGAATATTTATGTTAAGTAAAGGTGTACTTTTTGTTGAATGAATGGGTGCTTTCATTATACTTCCCATTGAATTACTTGTCAGCATAGATCTGTGTTGGAATCAGACATTTTCCTTGGAAGGGAAATTTACATCTAAATCAGTAATAAGCATCAAATCTTAAATGTTCTGAAGGCGGGAGACATTTCAATGCAGTAAGAAGGAAACGGGGGGGGGGGGGGGGGGGCATTTTTCACTGTGTCACCTACTGAATACATTATCAAAGTACACTGAAATCATGCTGTATTTTTAAGAATCTCAAAAAAAAAAAAAAAAAAAAATTAAATCTCATTTTATGAATTTTCTACTTATAAGTTTAGTTTGCACATCTTTTTTGGTGCTTTGACTAAATTCACGTTTTTTCCGCGTTACTTTTGTTGAAATTCGCTACTTTTTCGCGGGCCTGTCACGAAAATCGTGTTTTTTCCGCGATACTTTGACAAAATTCGGCATTATTCCGCGATTTTTTGACGAAATTCCCTATTTTTTCACGATCTTTTGACGAGATACACTATTTTGTTTCAGCCGTTTTACGAAAATAGCGTTTTCCGCGATATTTTGATGAAATTTGTGCTTTTTTCGCGATCCTTTGACGAAAATCGGCTTTTTTACGCTATTTTTTGACGACATTCGCTATTTTTTGGAGATCCTTTGACGAAATACGCTATTTTTTTGCGATCCTTTGACGAAAATCGGCTTTTTTCCGCGACATTTTGATGAAATTTGAGCTTTTTTTGCGATCCTTTGACAGAATTGGGCTTTTTTCGCTATTTTTTTGGGATCTTTTAACGAAATACGCTAATTTGTCGCGGCCCTTTTACGAAAATCGCGTTTTTTCGCAATATTTTGATGAAATTTGCGCTTATTTCCGCGATTTTTTGACGAAATACTCTTTTTTTACGCGATCCTTTGACGAAATACGCTATTTTTTCGAAGCCCTTATTATTTCTGCATTTTTTAAAACTCTCTTTTCTGTTACACAGCGCCACATGATGAGATGACTTTTGAGCCCCTAGAGATGACTTTTGGAACTATTTTTTTCTTTTGCAGACTCCTTCGCCCCCCGTCTTGTTTAATTGTCTAACAAAATTTGGAGTTATTCTCTCAATTACATCGCGCTACAGAACACTGTGAGTAGTGTCAGTTTAATTATGACCACCTTGTACATTACTATATTGATTCATACAGTACATTTATATTTAAGAATATTTTTATTTTATTCATTCTAGTGGGCATAACAATCCCCCAGAAATAAAACTACCATCGTTCATAGGATTTATTGCTAAAAGCCGTCAATTTGATGTTATGTATTTAATAAATGCATACTGAATTACGGTTTTGTATTGTTTTAGTTTGATTTTATATTATTTATCAATTTTGACGATGTTATGTATTTATTAAATATGCATTAAATTACCATTATGGAAATAATTGGCGATTGGAAACGGTAATTACAACTGGCGATTGACAACCATTTTTTGGTGATCTGTCTTCCTGGTATAGATAATATATAAGTGCAGATTTCTGTAAATACAAAGACAATAGAATATTTATTAAGGTAAACGCACCAGTGGTGGGCCACATAAGGACATTTATCTAATTATTATTAAAGTGTTAGTGAATTCCAAAAGATACAATATTTATATTAGTCCAGTCCTAACGTTCATGTATCAGAATAAACATTCAAAGTTTCAAAATATATTCTTCGGAAAAAATGAAAAATAAAAATCGTCACCTTCCTCTAGGCCCCAGTAGTGGGCCTAGTCCATTATAAGATGTATGAATCTTTGTTTTGAGCTTATCCAACAAATTATTTATAATATAATAGAGTATATTAACAGTAGTTTAAGTTAAAATGAAACATAACACCAAATAAACAATGTTTGAAATAAAAATTTATCTCTTCATGAAATCTCTAAGAATTTGCCAAAAAAATCTGTTTTTGGAGACACTTTAGAAAATGAACAAATGTTTCAGCAGAAGATAAAACAATTATTCCAAAGTTTATGGAAAATTAACATTTAAGGATTTTAGTCAATCTATTTCTTTCAGTTATTTTTCAGAAAAGCATTTTCGGCTTGTTTTTAAACTTTAAAAATGAGTGGCCCACTATAGACTTTAATAACCTTATATTAGCCTAATATTTACCTTAATAACGAAACACATAAGACATATTTAAAAGAATTTATGAAAAATAAAGATAACAATAAAGAAATTCCTTTCACAATAACTTTCAGAACTAAGGGAATTAAATAGGATATAAAACAAGAAAGAAAAAATCATGCGTTCAGCATAGATTATGAAACACTTTCCAACGCATTCAGAATAATATAACAAAACTGCACCGTTTAAAAAATTATAATGTTAAGTCTAATTCAGCCATATGGAAAACGCATAACACATTTCAAAACCCAATTTCAGCTATTCTAATCTACAATCGGAAAATTATCTGAATTGTTTCAGCAGCTCTGTATATGATTTATAGATTTGTATCTATTAACTACATCCATGCCAAAATTTTGTTCACTTAAGAAATACATATACTTCAATTGAAAATTCCCCTTCAGCAAGTTCCTATAATAACGAGAACGGTACCTGAATACTTTTGTGCAGCCCAGTATATGAGGTATAGAATTGATATATAACGAGTAGCGTGCAAACGATTATCTAAATTTAAAAGCGCATACCGAATTTGAAACTGCACACTCCAGCCATTATGACTCAAAGACAGTACTGTAGCCGATTTCGTTTGTGTGTCCCTGTAAATGAATAAAAAATGATATGAATGCCATGTTCTAACGTGATCTTAGTGAAATTTAGTGATGTATATCAGTTTAAATACATTTGAAACAGCGTAATATCATCAAAATACTCTGCAAACGATTTTTCACCCTATACCATAATGTAATGGAATTCTTTTGGGTAGCCCTGTAAATGAAATATTAATCCCA
The DNA here is from genome assembly GCA_963932465.1 of Maratus speciosus. NCBI lineage: Eukaryota > Metazoa > Arthropoda > Arachnida > Araneae > Salticidae > Maratus > Maratus speciosus. The sequence goes on along the minus strand of OZ010795.1, from coordinate 47,031,975 downwards.
CATGCTTCATATGCAATTCCAAACATGGTTAGGTGACCCTAAATATGGATTATCAATTTCATGAAAATCCGAGTATATTTACGGGAGTTAGAGCGTGGACAGACGGCCAGACGGTGAGACAAACCGAATTCATAAACACTTTTCAACTTTGTTGGAAAGTGTTAATAAAAGCAAAATATTGCTCTTAAAATACTCGCAATATTTTACTATGATTCTAATTTCGAAATAAGAAAAATGCATTCACTCAGAAACGAATGCGGGCTCAAAATGCTCGATAAAATCAGAACACATACAAAAAAACCTCATTATCTTTCTAGATATTCTCATTATCTGACGTTGTTAAGTTGCTACCTAATATATCTCCGACGCATTATAATGATTCTTACAAAAAAAAAATATTCTTTTTTGTGGGGAAAATTATTCATTAAGGATATTAATAATTAAATGAAGACTTATAAAATACAGCTAGATAAGAAATAAAGAAATTTGTCTCGAGAGAAAATAGGCAATATTACTGCGATGCGGTTATTTAGTGAACTATTATTGATAATAGTGAAGTCGCATATTAAATATACGCATGAAAGATTTATTGAGGTGATCTATAATTAGAGAAACTTCGGGTATTACGGAATATCATTTACATTTTGATTTGTAAGACAACATAAAAAATTTAAGATACATTAAAAGCCAGTATACAAACTTTGATTATTTCTTAATATTTTTTAATGCGGTTAAAGTGGGAGAAAAAGTATACATAACAGTATTTAGATTTCTAATTTATAACCGTGTTACACTTTTTGGGTAATGTGAACCAATTGTGTAATATGGAATAGGGTTATAAAGAATATTAAAATTTCATGAAAAAAACAACAAGAATAACAAGGATTACTTAATGAGTAAACATCATTTACAAATTATCAGATTCTTTGAAAAATTGCTTTGATTGTTATAAAAATCAAAAACGTAGTTTGTTAAAGGTATATATAAATATTATACAGACATACAAACAATAAATACAATAAACCCAACTGGAGTGAAAAATTAGCCAGAGCCAGGAATCGAACCCGGGACCACAGTATCGATTCCTGGGTTCGATTCCTGGCTCTGGCTAATTTTTCACTCCAGTTGGGTTTATTGTATTTATTGTTTGTATGTCTGTATAATATTTATATATACCTTTAACTGTTGAATGCAGGCGTTATTTATGTGTGTATGTGTGCTTTAATATATATTGTAGTATGAGTGTTTTATTATACGTAGTTTGTTGTTTCGTTCCAACCACAGTCCACATGGTCTCACACACATCAGCTATTTTATGCACTTCCCTCTTCCATACTCTTAGGCTAATGTCAGTCTATTTGCACGTTTTTTGTTTCAACATGAAAAAGAAACACATGCTAGTGAAGGTATAGGGAGACTGAAAGAAAGAAAAAAAAAACGTGCAAATAGACATTTGTGTGACATTAGCCTCAACATGAAAAAGAAACACATGCTAGCGAAGATGTAGGGAGGCTGTAAGAGAGAAAAAAGCGTGCAAATAGATATTCGTGTGACATTAGCCTCAACATAAAAAACAAACACATGCTAGCGAAGGTGTAGAGAGGCTGCAAGAAAGAAAAAAGCGTGCAAGTAGACATTAGCTTTGGCTAATGTCAGACGAACGTCTATTTGCAAGCTTTTTTCTTTCTAACAGTCTCCCTACACCTTCGCTAGCATGTGTTTCGTTTTCATGTTGAAACAAAATACGTGCAAATAGACATTCGTCGGACAATTTTCCATTGGAAAACAGGCATACTGCATCTTCCTCATTTGCTGTACAACCTCGTAAAATGCTCATCTCAGATGATATCGTCGGTACCATGTCAAACTATCCAATGTGAAAATAGTGTTTTTTTTTTTTTTTTCAATTCAGATTCCTTCATTGGCACCACTCTTCTGCAATGGCAAAATTACCTTATTTTCTCCTTAATTACTATGTCATTAAATAAGGCTCAATAAAGCGAATTTTACTATTAAAAAAAAAAATGGTGCCAATCAAGAAATTTGAATTTAAAATAAAAAAAGAAAAGTGCACAGATAAACTGATGGCATTGAGCTCACAGGCTACTCACACTAATTGTATAGTATACTTTTATTTCAAAGAATAATGCCCTCGAAAAATAAATTAAAGGGGGGATTAGCATCCCCCCGTTTCCCCTCTTTATACTTAACCAATGAGCCTCCAAATGTCATCAAGGAAGCGCCTTATCGAAATAAATCGGTCTACCAAATTTGAATCAAATTGGATAGAAAAATCCATTTATCTAAATTAAGGGGGTATTAGCCCCCTGTTCCCTTTTTTATATTTAACCAATGAACTTCCAAATCTAATCAGGGAAACGCCTTATCAGAATAAAGGTTTATATCAAATTTGAAGCAAATCGGATAGAAAAACCCATTTATCTAAATTAAGAGGGGTATTATCCCCCCCATCCTCCCTTTAAACTCAACCAATGAACCTCTAAAACTAATCAGGAAAGCGCCTTATCAGAATAAACCTATTTACAAAATTTGAAGGAAATCGGATATTTCAATCAGGAGTTATCGCTTTACTTACATAGAGAACCTGCGGGCACTTTTGCTCTCAGGCTTTGGTAGCCTGTGAGCTAAAAAAGGAAGATAATAAAATAAAATATATTTTCGCAACAAATGTCAGAGTTACTGACGAATGCAAAATCGATAACTTGAGCAAAATATTACTCTTAAAATACTTGTAATTTTTTACTTTGATTCTAATTTAAAAATAAGAAGAAATGCATTCATTCATCTAGAAATTAATGCATTATCAAAATGCTTGATAAAATCAGAACACAAAACTCATTATCTTCTTAAAAATTAACGTTGATTGCTGCTGTAAATCTCCACCTAATGCATCTGCGACGTATAATAATGATACTTAGAGAAATAAAAATAAAAATATTTATATTTAGGATGATGTAATGGAATTAGATAACAGTAATGGTGATAATTATTAAATGAAGACTTACATAAAACACTGATAAGTAATAAAGAAATTTGCCTCAAGAGAAAATAGGTAAGCATAATCAAAGTACAGTTGACTGCTGTATTTAATAATAAGTCGAGCGTTAAATATACGAATGAAAGGTTTAATGAGAGGCGTTATTATGAGACGTTACAACGTTAATGGGAGATTATTAACGTTAGAGACGTTAATATTACATTTTTTGTGTTAAAGAAAAAAATTCTGAATTCAAAAGTTTGGAAAATGTGAACAGAAAGATATCATAAGTATGTGAATGATCGATTATACAAAGAAACTCATAAACGTCTAAAACTTTATTACTCAGTCTTTCTATTCATCGTAAAAATTTATAATTGATCCTTAAATTTTAGAATTTGAATATTAAAACCAATTTTGTCAGTGTATTATTATTTTTTTTCCAATTTATAAACCACTCTTCCCCTCCTCAGAAAAAAAACAAAAAAACAAAACAACAACAATAAAATGTTTCAAATCCGGATACATAAAAAAAATCTATATTGTAATAGCGCAAGTCACGTGACTGTCATAAACAGATACGGGGCTAACAGCTTCTCTTGTTATATGCCAATCGGTCATTTTTACTCAAACTTTTGATTTCTTTTAATAAAACTGCATAAAAGTTACGTTTTTAGAAGGATTTAAAAAAAAATTAATTTTTGAGAGATGAGCTACCTTCCAAAATGCATAGGTTTAGAAATATCGACACTCAGAATTTCGTTCCTAACGTGAACAAACCGCATCAAAACATAATTGAATTGATTGTGATTTTTAAAGTTTTTAAAAACCAAGGTGAACTATATAGACTTTATTCGCCTACACAGAATAAATTCAGAAAAATCCCTTGACGTCATTCACCTATGAGCCAATGAAATTAGTTTTAGAAATTTTACACAACTCAACTAGATAATTTTCGAATTAATTTCTGACATGGAAAATGCAATAAACATCTTTTGTTGTTTCTTTGTTTCAGTTATAAATAAATAATAAAAAAAAGAGAAGTAACAGTAAAGGAGAAGGATGAAGTTTAATTATAACGAAAAACAGAACAGTAATTTAAGGATGTGATAAAATTCTAATACAGATTTGAAATACTCCATGTAAAAGGAAGATAACAACATAAAGTTTATTTTCTGATCACTTTCAAAATCATAGAAGAATGAAATAGAATAACTGAAAAGAATAATAATAAAAAAAAATGGTGCATAAAGCACTTGCAATATTTGTCTTTGATTCTAATTTTAGAAATAAGAAAAATGAATTCACTCAACTGAAAACAAATGCGAACTCAAAATGCTTGATAAAATCAGAACAACAACAGAACTCATTATCTTTTAAAATATTCTCGTTATCTGCTGTTGTAAGTTTCTAACTAATATATCTCTGACGCATTATTAGAATGCTTATGGTTATAAAGAAAAATTTACTTATAATTAAGATGAAGTAATGGAATTAGATAACATTAACGATGTTAATTATTAAATGAAGACTTATATTTTGGGAAACGGAGATAGATAAGTAATAAAGAAAATTGTCTCAAGAGAAAATAGGTAATGATACTGAGTCCCAGTTATTAAGTTAACCATCGTTAATAATAGTGAAGTCGAGTATAAAACGTACGGCTGAAAGATTTAATGAGAGAGTTTATAAATGCCTGAGGTTTCATTATTACATATTTGATATTGTTTAAAAATATTTCTGCATGCAAACGTTTTAAAAAATTCTAATCGAGTTACGTCATAAGTGTGTGAATGGGGATTTTTATGAAACGATTCTATATTGTTTATTCTCTCAGGCGCGAATTATTTTTAAATGGATGTAAAAAAAAAATACACTTAAAATTTATTTAAAATGAATTATTAATTCTACTTCGCAACAATTCAGAAACTTGAGGACAACAAATAGAGCTTTCCTGCTTTAAAAAGCTTTTCAATAAAACTTTGAAATGCGCAAGTTTTTCAGGCTTATAATTGATTTATTTCATGTAATTCTTGAAGCCAAAGGAAAGGTTCTGGAAATCATCCAAAAAACTAATTTTTTTGTTACTCTTATAGTTACTCTGTTTTCTACTAAAAAGCATCCTAAACCTATAAGCAACTTAACATTTTTGTAGGAATTTAAATGTATTTTAATTAAAATTTAAAAAAAGTAAAAACTCAAGATTTGGAGCTTATTTGAAGTAAAACAATCCTCTTAAAACAGTTAATTGCAATGTAGGAATTAATTGAATTCAAATGATTACAGCTCCATTTTCTGCCAAACTAATTGCGTATGCCAGATAATCAGTATTCGATCGATTTCGTTTTGCAACACGAATGATGAAACAACAGTGCAGAAAAAAGGAACTTAACGATAGGATATCTCTGTATTTTCTCTTTCTTTTTTTTTGTGTTTCTCCATTAAACGTGTACTAGTTACTTTTTTTTTTCTCTAGAAAAAGAGTTTTTATAAACTTATTTGTATTAAAGCAGAAACAAAATCTTATCTTCTATACCACTCTTTCTAAAAGTCTGTCATAACCTTTCCATAAAAAATCGTAAAAAAATTTGGTACTACTTGGTTATCCCGTCGACCAAAAAAACTACCGCCAAACTGTAAGATTAAATGTTAATAAGGGATGATCGTAACCCAGAAAGCATGAACATTAGCAGCAAGTTTGATTTTTTCTGACATTATCTTGCCGTGACAAATTTGAATTCAGAAATTTGCAGCAAATTTCCCGCAAGGTATACCATCCTCCACTTGCATGAGTAGTTTGTTGTGAAACTGATGGCAAGACTGTCTTTAATTCACGAAAGTAACAAAAGCAAAAAATCTCTCTATTGAGAGAATAGAGTATCAGAAATTGCAGAAATTTTATTCATTTGGCACCGCTTTTTGTAAACGATATACTTATCAAATACCAAAACAGGATTGTTGTGAAGACGTACAAATATTACCTTAACTTGTTTATGGTGATGAAAACGATACATGCACCTTCTGGCGGTGTGTTCGCGTGTATAGATCAGAACAGGTCTATGGACCCTTCCGAAGGGATTACCTTAAATTTATCGTGTAACAGTTGTAAACAGATAGTGGGGCGTGGAAGGATTACTACTTTGCAGTAAGTTTGCAGTATTTTTCATTACTTGTTTGCCGTTAATTTGCATTAAATTTGATTCAGCATGAATTTAACTTGCGCGACAAGTTAGCTGCAAGTTCAAAGTATGGTGACTTCAGCGTTTGCGTTAGCTTGTTGCAGTCTTGTTATGAACTTTCTGTCTTGTCATGCTGAGCTTGCTGCAACTTTGCAGGTTTTCAAAGCAATAGTGCTGCAAATTTTCTGCAAATTAAAAATGCTATCTGGGAAATGTCACATTCACTTGACATTAAACATATTTCACCTGTTTGTTACGTCATCAAGTGTTTTTTATTTCGACGCACGCTTTTTTGTATTTTTATTAATGCCATACTAATTTATTTGTTCTTTCGTTATTTAAAATACAAATTATGTCAATTTATATAATTTGGCGAGTAGTTTGGCGATTTATATTATTTAGCGAAATGGGTCAACGGGATAATCAAGTAGTACCAAAAATTCTTATTTACATAAGCGTAAGGTTTGATAAAATAGAAAGAAAAAATCATACTTCAAGCATAGATTAATCATTATTTCAAGCATAGATTAATCATACTTCAAGCACAGATTATGAAACAATTTCCACCACATTCAATGTAATATAACATAACTTCACCTTTTACTAAATTGAAATAGAATGTCTCACGGAACCATTTGGAAACGCATAACACATTTGAAAACACAATTGCAGCAATTCCCATCTACAATCGGAGAATGATTCGAGTTCTTTGAGCAGCCCTGTATACGATATACAGATTTGTATCTATAAACTACATACAGTAGAACCTCTTTTATCCGAAACTCTCTTAACCGAAATTCATTTTTAAAACTTAAAAAAATATATATCACATTCGTTGTGTGCTAAATCCATTTTGAAAGCTTTTTTTTTTTTTTTTTTTTTTTTTTTTACTATCATATTCCTTGTGTGTAAGCAGTCCTTTCCAAACTACGAGTACATATAAATATTTTCGATTCCCTTTCTTTAAGTTGCTTTGAATTTAACTTGAGCTCCCGTAAGCTTCAGAGTGGAGCGAAGAAAACAAACAAATTAGCAATTCTGAAGCTTTTAAATGTTTTTCAAAAGGTTTGGAATGGTTGGAGCAGCAGAAAGGCCGTAATACTGGTGAATTCATATTAAAAAAAAAAAAAAAAAAAAAAAAAAAAAAATCCATGACAGAGTTTCAAAGCAAAGGATTGCGACAAACAAACATTTTTTCAAACCCTTGTGATCTATGTAAAAGGTACTTAATTTTAAAATTAAAATTCAGATAATTTATTCTTGTTTCTATTTTGCTGTAAGCACTTGTCACCATAATAAGAAATATTGCACATATTTCTCCTTAATCTTAAAATTGAAGTATTTTCGATTACCCGATAATTTCGATTTTTCGAAAGAGGGTCGGTCCTAATTACTTCGGATAATCGAGGTTCTACTGTATATACAAAAATTTTAGTTCGGTTAGGAAATGCATACCACAGTTAAAAATTCAGCTTCAGCCTTTTTCGTTCATAAGGAGAAATGTATGTGAATTCGTTTGTGCAGCCCTGTATACGATGTAAAGATTTTATACACAACGAGTCACACGCAGAATAATTGTTAAATTTAAAAGTGTATACCGACATTGAAAACGCATTTCCAGCCACGATTGCTCAAAGACTGCACTCTAACCGATTTCGTTTGCATGTCCCGTTATTGAACGATAAATGCTATAAAAGCTCTATTCTATAGTACAGTAGAGCGCCGATTATCCGAACAAGTCGGGACCGACCCTAGTTCGGATAAGAAAAAGTTCGGATAAATGGACAGTCAATTTAAGGGATGTTTCTGACTATACTAAAACCTTCACACGTTATTTAAACTTAGGACTGGCAGCACCAATTAATGCTGGCATGGTAATTTTTTTTCTCTCTTTTTATCATTTTCTGAACTCTATAGATTATAATTTAAGCAAAAAAGCTTTTGACTGTTGCTTGCTTCAACGAAGACATTCTTTTCGATGCTGCTATATATCTGATTCTTCTTAAATACGTTTTCAATAGGATCAACGTTCTTCTGCCGTTCGAGTCATTTCCTCGCTGTTTCCAAACATTCAAAGGCTTCGTTATGGGATGGACCTGGGTTATTTTCGGAATATCCGTTTTCGTTTTCTTCAATTTCTTTTTCATCATGAATCTCATCATCATTTAAAATCTGATACTGCACTTCACTATTTAACCATTCGTTAATTTCATTTTCTTCATAGCTTAGGATTCTTCCCATCTCCTTTACTGTTTTACATTCTTCATTTTATGATCCACTGTCAGTTTTTTTCTTTATTTAAGATTTTATTCCAAGCCAATAGATAATTGGTAGTTCGGTTTAAAAAAATGTTGGGAGAAATAGGCTGTTCGGATAACTGGAAGTTCGGTTAAAAAAAACTTTTTTGAAAGAAATAAACTGTTCGGATAATTGGAATTTCGGTTAATTGGAGTTTCGATAATCGGCGCTCTACCAGTAGAGCGCCGATTATCCGAACAAGTCGGGACCGGCCCTAGATCAGATAAGCAAAAGTTCGGATAAATGGACAGATAATTTAAGGGATGTTCCTGACTATACTAAAACCTTCACACTTTCTCCAGGCTTAGGACTGGCAGCACCAGTTAGTCCTAGTGTGTTTAAAAACTGTTTTTTTGTTGTTGTTTGCTTTTTTATCATTTAAAATTTTCTTTTTATCATTTTCTGAACTCCAGAGATTATAATTTAAGCAAAAAAGCTTTCGATTGTTGTTTGCTTCAAAGAAGACGTTCTTTCCAATGCTGCCTTATCTCGCATTCTTCTTAAATGCGTTAGTTGAATAGGATCAGAGTTCTTCTGCCGTTCGAGCCATTTCCTAGCTGTTTCCAAACATTCAAAGGCTTCTTTATGGGAAGGACCTGGGCCATTTTCAGAGCATTCGTTTTCATTTCTTCAATTTCTTTTTCATCTTAAATATCATCCACAATCTCATCATCATTTTTTTTTTTCTTTTCAGAGAATATAATAAATGGGAGTTCGGTTAAATTTTTTTTTTTTTTTTGAGAAAAATAGGCTGTTCGGATAATTGGAAGTTCGGTTGATTGGAGTTACGATAATCGGCGCTCTACTGTATATATCAATTGCATAAAAATCCGAGTCTATTTAAGTGAGTTAGAGCGTGGACAGACGGACAGACAAGCCGAATTCATACACACTTTTCAACTATGTTGGAAAGTGTTAATAACAAAACACTTTTTCAGACGATGTCATCTAACACGAGATTTGCTCTATGCGAAAGAAGTTGGGTATACAAGTGTGGTATATATGTCTGCCTTAATTCAATTTGGGTTGAATAACGTTCAGAAATCTAATGTCTGTTATAATAAAAATTTTAAACAGACATTCTCACCTTTGTTGTAAATGTGATAATAAAAAAAAAAACTAATAAACAGCAATTTTGCTTTTTCGGAATTTAGTGTCGCCCCCGAAGAAAAAAAAAATACATATGTATATAAATATAGATAGTACAAAACATATTTCAGTTTTAAGACTTAAGGCACACGCTTTTATTTTTTATAAAATGACGTCCTCATTTACGATCTAGTCTTAAGGGTGTATTCGAAAAAATATTTTTCCACCCTCAACAGCTCGAAATTTCCTGAGACATTTTCAGACTCATTTTTAAAAGTAAAAATATGAAACTTGCACAGGTGATTTTTGAAGAGATGTTGAAGAGGCCGTGTGATTTCATTTTTCGCTCAATTCATTAGAATTTGATTTTTAAACAATTATTTTCTCAGTAGGATCCTTTTTTTCATTCCCAGATTTCCCGCTTCGGAAAATTCGGTTCAAAACGCCCATTTTGACAGCATTTTTTGCAATATTTTGTGTTTTTATCAAAAAATCGAAAAGCACGGCACATTAGGTAGTTTCTAAATAAGAGAATTTTCCAGTTTGATGCGTTTGAGAGCAAAAATGAATTTAAAAATGAATCAGAAAATAAGCAGGCTGGATTAGAATACACCCTTAACCAACATCTACAATATAGTATGCATATGACGTCACTATCGCCGACTACGAGGCTAACGAAAAAGACAGGCTACCTCGGTACATTCCACGTGTCTATTTTTACAGACCGCTAGAGTGACGTGATGCTCATTTTGTACACCTGCATTCGTGCATTCGAGCATCGTGTGATTCCAGCGGTCTGTATAAAAAGATACGCTTAAAGCACCGCGGTAGCCTTTTTTTTTTTTTCGTTAGTCTCGCGCTGAATAATACACAAATCCAAAGAAAGGGATGTCGTCATTCAAGAAACTCGGCAAAAAAAGGCTACCTAATGATCCATATGCCTTCATTTGTTTCTAATATTAATATAGACGCTTAAAATTAAATATAGTTTATAATAGCTCCCTGTCTTATCAAAAATTCTTCATTTGTATTTTTTCAAAATAGCACGTATTTTAATTACCTTTTATTCAGTTATTATGGGAAAATGGCAACAAAAAGATATAATTACTATTTTTCAACTATTTCTCCTTCCCTTTCTACAGAAATGGAGTATGTGAGTTGCCAACATTAAACAAATGACGCTAAAAACTAAAAAAAAAAAAAAAAAAAAAAAAAAAAAAAATGACTATCTCAAAAATAAATAGAGATGCAGTTTTCAAACAAATTGTATTTAAAAGTACTTTTTTCCCCTAATACGACGGTCTAAAAATTAAAAATGTGCGATGCTTAGAAGTTAAGAAATTGTAGTAGAATATTTAACCGTACAATGATACATCTGCTTTGTTTTACGGCTGGCTTATACAACGGAATGTTATATATTAGAGACGACACTTTAATTGCTGACCGAAAGAAATAGCATATCGGGGGCTAAAAAAGTGGCAGAATTTTCTATAATACGCGCCAGCAGTATGCATTCCACACCCCACATTTTGGACTGTGATCATCAGTTCGATCACAGTCGAACTGATCGACTGTGATTATCAGTGAACACCTTGTTTTCCAGAACTTTTCGTCGTGTTATAACATTTCACGCAAAATAAAGTACATATCGTTGCATTTTCATTGCAATGTTTTTATTTTTATCAAAATGATGACCGTCAACCTGAGTTCAGTTAGGAAGAAACGCCCTGTATTTTTGTTTCAATACGTGGTTAGTATTAAGTGTACAATTTAACAAATTATGGAAAGAAAGTGCACAATATCCAAGCATATTTGGTACATTTGATTAAGCATAAAAAGTGTACAATTTAGGGATATCCATATGCAAAAAATATGCACAAAATCTGACCGTATGTTTCACCGTGATTATGCATAGAAAGTGTACTATTTAGAAATATTCAATGTGCAAACAAAATGTACAAAAAAAAGTACACAAAATCTGAGCGTATTTGGCACCTCCGATTATGTATAAAAAGTGTACAATTTTAGAGAGATTTGGTATGCGAAAAAAGTGTACAAAAAAAAGTGCACAAAATCTGAGCGTATTTGCCATCTCCGATTACGCATAAAAAGTACAATTTTAGAGAGATTTGGTATGCAAAAAAGGTGCACAAAATCTGAGCGCATTTGGCACCTCCAATTGTGTATAAAAAGTGTGAAATTATTAATGCACTTCTTGTGCACAATTCAGTTTGCACTTTTTATGCATAAGTAGAGGTGCCAAATACGCTCGGATTTTGTGCACTTTTTTTTTTACACTTTTTGTGCAGACTTTGTCTACCTGGGTTGCGACCCCCTGTTCTATGGTAATTTTTTATTATCTTGATGCCTACTAATACTCCTTTGAATTTGTTGGTCGAATTCCGCAACACCCTGTATATGATAAGACATAAAAATTAATAATTTTGTAAATTTTTTATTAACCCCCGGTATGCTATTTCTTTTTCCAAGCAATTACATTGTCGTCTCGAAAAAATAACGTTCCGTTGTATAAACCAGCCGTAAAACAAAGCAGATGCATCATTGTACGGTTAAATATTCTACTGCATTTTTTTAAACTTCTAAGCATCGCACATTTTCAATTTTTATACTGTCGTATTGGAGGAAAAAAGTATTTTAAATGCAATTTGTTTGGAAACTGCATCTTCATTTATGTTTCTGATATTCATTTTTTTTTGGTAGCTTTTAGCGCCATTTGTTTAATGTTGGCAACTCAAGTATTCCATTTCTGTAGAAAGTAAAGGAAAAATCGAGGAAAAAATAGTTGGAAAATAGCAGTTATATTTTTTGTTGCCATTTTCCCATAAATAATGAACAAAAAAATTAAAATACGTGCTATTTTGAAAAAAAAAATAAATGAATGATTTCTGATAAAACAAGGTGCTATTATAAACAAAATTTGATTTTAAGTATCTATATTAATATTACAAACAAACAAATGAAGGCCTATGAATTATTAGGTAGCCGATTTCTTTTGTCGAGTTTCTTGAAGGGCATCTTTGTTTTGGATTTGTGTATTATTCTGCGATAGTGACATCCTATCCGTACTTTACTGTAGATGTTGTTTAAGACTGGATCGTAAGTGAGGAATTCTTCAGCGGATGCGGTTGACGTCATTTTATATAAAATAAAAGCGTGTGTTTTAAGTCTTAAAACTGAAATATGGTTTGTACTTTTTATATTTATATTTTTCATCTGAAAAAGCACAATTCCTATTTCTAGTTTTAACACTACCGAGCACAAGCATTTGTTAATACGTGCATTCTATGCGCTTTACAATTTTAGAATGCTGTCAACTACAAATCAACATTTGTTAGAATAGTTATAAATGTATCTAGTTTTGAAATCAGCGTGCTTTAGCGGAAATTTTCCAACTCACAGTCAAACAATTTTGTCGGAATGCAGCTAATTTGAACTGAAATACTTAGCAGCTTTTAACTTTTCAGCATTCAGCTTGGGTTCTTTCTAAATAGTTAACTCACTTACTTGACGCGAAAAGCTTAACAGTTAGGTGGAGATGGAAAATGTGGAAGGAAACATTTCAATTACGTAAGGAATTATTCAGTATTTTGAGTGGATCAAATATATTTGCTCACGAGGAATGGAGAAATAGAGTTAAAGTTTCTATAATGTACAGAAAATGGTATGCCATAAGAAAATACCTATGATGTATTTAAAATTTTTACTACTTTCTTCTATCTTTACAAGAAGAAAGTATTGGATTTGTGCAAAATTTCGACTTTCGGTTTTCGACGGATAGACACATTTTAGAGGTCAGAGATTCCGAAAAATATGTTTTTATAAAATGTCTGTCTGTCTGTATGTGACATTAATTTTGTGGGTACTCTATCTCAAGAACTAATGCACGGAATTTAATAAAAATTTATATTCAGTTAATCCCTGATATAAATGGGTGCTGATTAGTTTTTGATGCAAATCGCTCAGCAGGTGGCACTGCTATGCTGCATTTTTCAGAATTTTCACTATAGCTCTATCTCAAGAACTAATGCACGAACTTTCATCAAACTTCAGATTCAGGTATACCTTGATATCAATTAGTGCTGTTTATGTGATTTATATAGAAGAAAGTTTTGTGATGGCCACAACATACTAGTTTAATATAAGAGGAAAACATCTCAAACAGTCTTTGTCATCTTAGTAGCTGAAATTTAAAAGCACAACAAAGTTTTGTAGTCCTTATAAAATATGTGTGAATTAGAAATGTAAATTATTTTTGAAAGCTACGAATATTTTAAATATGAGAAACAATAACACTTCTGTAAAAGAAAAAAAACGAAAGACATTTTCTGAAAATTTACACCAGTTCTCTGTTGAAAAAGTCTTTCAAGATTTTCGATCAGTTTCCATTATTTCTGTAAATGGAGGAAAAAATAGAGTTTTTACCGTACATTTTGTACAGTGGAAGACAAGATGTGTAATATGCACTTCAGTTGTTGAAGCATGGCAGCTTTTGTAACAATTAATTTCTCGACTAGTTCAAAATAATTAACTCATTTAGCAGAGTGTTTACGTATTAGATGACTTTGGTAAATGCAGAAGGAAGCCTTTTAATTAAGCAGTTCAAGAGATACACTTTTTAGCCAAAAATTACCGGAAATTTTTAATTTTAGATGCTTTATCAAATATCTAAAGACGAATTCTTTTATAACTTTGGACATGTAAAGAACATACTCGAAATCATATTTTCCCACGAAGATTTCTTCACGATGGCAATCAGGGAACCAACAACAAATTGAAAAAAAAAAATTGGGAAACTGTAGCATAAAATGTGCTACATGATTCTGCGCTGCAGCACAAATGTGATATTGTACAGCATTTGTGCTTATTTGAATGAAAATAGCACATATGTTCATGGAGATATAACGATTTCTTTTAAAAATTCAAGAAATTTGTGCATGTTTTTTTTCTTTGTAGCATGCAAGGTTTTCAACCAAATTTAACGTCTGTTTCAGAAGATTTGGCAAATTATTGTAGAAACAACATAGCGCAATCAGAATCAAAGATTTTGTTTTTTTGTGATCTGGAAGTAAACTCTATACAGTAACTAATATAAAAGATCAATCGAATAACTCGAAAATTCACCAGATGATAAGGGATTTTCAACAAATTGTAATTTTTAGGGTTCCGTATACTTAAAAAGTTATATCGGAACCATTCTAAGATCATTCTTGTGTCTGCTTATTTGTCTGTCACAGCCATTTTACTGGTAAACTATGGCACGTGGAAAGTTCAAATTGGCTGAAGTAATAAAGGCTATTAACCACCTCTTTATAGATTATTAACCATTCGCAAATATATTTAGGAAATATGTAGAGAGGCTAGTTAACTTATTTGAAAAAAAAAAATCTGTTCTTTGTGTATCACGTGAAAACTTTCGTAACGCCGGACACAAAAATGCATTTCTTTTAATTTTAGGTATTATATTTTTAGAGATATCGTCGAAAATGTAATGCAAAAATATGTCCCCCCCCCCCCCATTCTCTATTTCCGAATCTACTGAAACTAAACTTATAAAAAATGAGGAGTAGTAGACGTTAATTTAAACCTTGCAGGAAAACTATAGCGATTACCGTAGGTCACATAGTTTTTGAGAAAATCGCCTTTTTCCGTTACACACAAATTTCAAGTTGTGGGCGTTCAGCAAAGGAGTTGAGTAGCGTTGTAGGTACTTATCGTCGCAGAAGTATAAAAGGATAGTTGATAATGATTTTTGAAAAGAATTATCAGTAATTAGTCTAGATATTAACCCTTAAAGACACGTAGTTTTTGGACATACATAAAAGACACGAGCGGCGTACTTTATGGTCATCGTATATATCTTAGATAACTTAGAAACATTTAATGATATATTTGTGTAATGCAATGCACAGTTACTAAATCATATATTTATTGTACGGAACCCTCTGTACGCGAGTAATAGTCGCACTTGACCGGTTATTTATTAACTGATTTCGAAGAAAGTATTTAATGAATGTTAGTATTTAATGATTTAATGAGTTAGTATGTAATGAATGTCAACGAGTAGATTTGAAACGGATGCTTCGATTTTGATAATTCCTTTTTTCTGTTGCAGTAGGCTCGTTCTGGTGGTTTTCCAAGAACTAAAGCACTAATAAAAAAAAAAGAAAAAAAAAAGAAAAGAAAAAGAAAAATTAAATATGTGTAAATTCCCTTATCATAAGGCTACTTTTAGAAAAAAAAAACTGAAATTCAGCTCTCACTATCCCCGATATCTTTCTGAATTTTCACTGTATTCGACTGGTCTGTTTATATGAGTTGTTCCGTAGAATTAGCTATGAAATTATAATATATATATATTCGGTATGGTTCACACATGCGCAGTTAAAAAGCATTTCATATAAATGCTTACATTTCATCGAATATTTAATGTATTTATTTTCTAATTGTACTATGTTGTTTCCACTATAATTTGTCATTTTTTTTTAAACTGGCGATAAATTTTGTTGAAAACCTTGCATGCTATAAACAAAAAGCATGAGAAATTTTTTGAATTTTTTAAAGAAACCTTTAAAAAATTTTATGCTATTTTTACTCAAATGAACACAAATGTTGCACAAGATCCACATAGTCATGTGCTGCAATTACAGATCATTTTGAGCATTTTATTTTACAGTGTGATCCCAAACACTATTTTGTTTCTTCAATTTTTGGTTGGCGCCCTAAAAGCCGTCACGATCAAACTTTCGCTGAAACATGTGAAGTCAAGCATTCTCTTTATACTTCCAAAGTTCCAGAGGAATTCGTCAAGTACTTCTCTAGATATTCGATAAAATGTGTAAAATCGCAAGTGTCCAGCAATATAGTGTATAAACAAAAGATAGAAATACGAATGCAGCAAAAGTTTTCTTAGTATATAGAAAAAAAGTAGAATTTGAGGGAATCATAAAGTGGAAATTAAAAAAAGCTTGAAATCCCTCCAAGAAATTTCTATGACCAACTAATCTTGATATTTTAAAATACAATAAATGTTTATTCTCAACAAAAAAAAAAAAAATCTATATGAATAAAACTTTGTGTCTCAATGAATAGATTGTTTGGCAATTTATAATTAATTGAAATAATAAAAACATTCTAGAGAAAGAAACGGGCTTTTTTGTGTGGCCTATTAAAACTGAAGGATGGAAAGTATTTTAAGTTCTATTTTTAAGTAAAGTTGGAGATAATTTGCCTCAAAGTGTTTGAAGTTCCAGACAAAATTATCTGCTTTCCTTAACGAAAATTGATTGCAGACGACTCTGGTAATCTATCCTATCCCAAACCATTTGAAGTATAAGGTGCGTACGCAACTGGAGCTACATCATCTATTTTTGATAAAACAATTTTAATGTCTTTTACCTTCAATAGAAGAAAGTGTTGTAATCGAAATTTTTTTCGCCTTCCAGTTTTCGACGGATTTACAAGTTTAGGGGTCAGAGATCCCCAAAAACATGTTTATAGAAAATATCTGTCTGTCCGTGTGTCTGTCGCCCTTGTACCATCAAAAGGGTATGAAGTTATGCATAGAATTGAACCAAATGTTTTGTGTATGTTTTTGGTCATGGCAAGAAGTTTCTCTCTGAATTTGGAAATATTCCGCCCAAAGGGCGCACTATAATAGCAGTTTTTGTGTAATTTTCTTGATTTTTCGTAGTTCTATTGTCACAGGCGGCTCATGTAGAGACGGTAATTTCCCATCCCGATAAGCCGATTTTTAGCAAATAGCTGATGTACAACAGAATAACGAAAAACTATTGATTTTAATAAATATCATGACCGACTTGGACTCGTTTTTACTCTGGTTCATTGACTGAAGCAGAAATTTCAGATGAAAGTCGAAGTTGATATTGTATTAAACTAATAAATATGGAATAGTGACATTTGTAACAACATTTTGAAATATTAGAATGTATGAGATAGAAGAAAGTTTTGGAATTGGCACATCCAAATAGTTTGAAATGTTCTTCAAATGACAATAAACAATATGCAAAAAATCCGGAGCTTAAATCTTTATTCTTATTCCTGAAAAAAAAGCTATTTAACAAATTACAACGACCATTTGGAAAATGATTTTTTTCGAAGACTAAAATTTAAGACATAAAAAATCGCACGGAGTTGATCCTACATTACGTATGCCATGAATTAAACATTAATAGTGTTATTACACGTAAAAATTGCAAGCGACAAAAATCGCCTGCGACTCCTCAGATTTCCTGAAACTTACGCATTATCCACCTGAAACTTACGTATTATCCACCTGAAACTTACGTATTATCCAAGCATTTCATTGTTCGGGAAAAGGCTTTTCCATCGTCAGATTTCAAGAAATCTGACAACCAATTTTAAATGAAGAACTTCTAAACATCCCACAATATTACTTTTTACACCGTCGTATAGAGAAAAAAGTGTACTTTTAAATGCAATTTGTTTGAAAGCTGTATTTCAATTTGTTTCTGAGTTACCAATTTTTTTTTTTTTTTTTTTGTAGTTTTTATTACTTTTTTGTCATAGTGGCAACAGAAGTATCCATCTCTGTTGAAAGTAAAGGGAAATACAGATTACTGTATAGACCATCAGAAAACGAATAAAATGCGGATTAAACCAATAAGAAGCTTCAGATATGCGTTTGATTTCCTACCCTGACGAGGACAATAACCATTTTTCCAAATGGTTAAAGAAAAAAAAATCTAAAAAGCACCCTTTTTTCGGTCTTCTATACGGAAATTTCCACTAAAAGTTATATTTCTATTTTCTATCTTGGAATAAATAATCC